>WAAF01019757.1:968397-1023857 GCA_013400475.1 Tricholaema leucomelas
CTCCCTCTCTTCTCCCTCTCTTCTCCCTCTCTCCTCCCTCTCTTCTCCCTCTCTTCTCCCTCTCTTCTCCCTCTCTTCTCCCTCTCTTCTCCCTCTCTTCTCCCTCTCTTCTCCCTCTCTTCTCCCTCCTTTTTTCCTTTTTTATTTTTTCTCTCCCCCCTTTTTTCTTTTTTTTCTATTTTTTTTCTTCTTTCTTTATTTTTTGTTTTTTCCCCTTGCCCTCTTCCCCCTTTTCCCCTTGCCCTTTTCCTTTTTTTTTTCTTTTTTCTTTTCCTTTTTTTTAATAGCAGCCAACAAAAGTGAAAGGGAAGGCTTATACCCTGGAGATGCTCTTGGAGAGCCTTGCTGCTCCACAGGGATGGAGGCAGGGACCATGGGACTGTTATGGGGGCTCCTTTGGGTTTGGTGATGGCACAGAGTTTGGTCCCAGATTTGGAACTGGGTCACCCTTCCTGGTGGGAGCTTTGCCCTAGTGTTACCTACAGCCCAGCTGTAAACTCTGAGAGTGGCTATGGCCATCTCAGGGGACATTTAGTGACAGAACTAGGGGGAATGGAGCAAAGCTGGAGGTGGGTAGGTTCAGGCTGGATGTGAGGAGGAAGTTGTTGAGCATGAGAGTGGTGAGAGCCTGGCATGGGTTTCCCAGGGAGGTGGTTGAGACCCCATGGCTGGAGGTGTTTAAGGCCAGGCTGGCTGAGGCTGTGGGCAGCCTGCTCTAGGGTAGGGTGTCCCTGGGCATGGCAGGGGGGTTGGAACTGGCTGATCCTGTGGTCCCTTCCAACCCTGCCTAATTCGAGGACTCTATTTCCAGGCTGGGAGAGAGACAATTTGTTCCCATAGGTAGATTTGCTATGGTGAAATAAGAGCAGCAGCCACAAAGATGTGTGGGCATGAGGCCGGAGGCAATGGTGCCTGTGGGACAGGGTGTCACGAGCAGATAACCACCAAACTGGATCCCACTGAGGGAAAGATGGAATAATGAATACATATTCATCTCTCATTTTTCCTTTGGCAATTTTTCCTGAACTTTCCATCAGTGACCAGAAAAAATAAAAGGGGAAAGAAAAAGAAAAAGCTCAGCTCCTGTTTAGCTGCTTCAGTCTAATTCGGGATGAAAACGAAAGGCTGAAATATTCATTGGCCCCAGGCAGTGTTTAGCCAGATCTATTAATACAGCCACATGCATATTAATAGCTGGGCTGCTGGACAGCAGGGAGCACCTTGGGCTGTGCCCCAAATCCTGCTCCTGGTGTTGCAGGGTTCGGATGTGTGTGGCGTGGTGGGAGGTGGTAGGTTGCGGTGGTGGTCGTTGCTGCTGGCATGCAGGGATCACGTTGGGCTGTGCCTCAAATCATGCTCCTGGTGTTGCAGGGTCTTGCTCTCTCTGCCATGCTGGGATGTGGGATGATGCTGGGATGTTGGATGATGCTGGCATGCAGGAATCACGTTGGGCTGTGCCTCAACTCCTGCTCCTGGTGTTGCAGGGTCTTGCTCTCTCTGCCATGCTGGGATGTGGGATGATGCTGGGATGTTGGATGATGCTGGCATGCAGGGATCACATTGGGCTGTGCCTCAAATCCTGCTCCTGATGTTGCAGGGTCTTGCTGTCTCTGCCATGCTGCGATACTGGATGAGAAGCTGCCTGCTCTCCAGGGCTGCCCCATGAGGACCCACTCAAGTGCCCCTTCCCAACATGCTGAGAGGTTTGTCAAGCCCTGGAACAGGCTGCCCAGTGAGGTGGTTGTGTCTGCATCCCTGGAGGTGTCTAAAAGTCGTGTAGATGTGGTGCTTAGGCATATGATAGATTTGGCAGAGTAGGGTTAACGTGTGGCCTGGATGATCTGGAAGGTCTTTTCCAACCTAAATGATTCCATGATTCTATGTTGCATCCACAAAGCCTCCAGGCCCGGGCTGTGGGTGCTTTCGGGTGCTTTCAGCTGCTTTGCTGCCTCTAGATGGCACTGACCCAACGTGCACGGTTCGGGAGCAGGACAATTTCTGAGTTACATCTTTTTCCCTCTCTTGGGTTATTTTTGTTTGAGAATCCTCTAATAATGGATGTTCATTTTCAGCAGCGAGGTGCTGATTGCAGAAATAATCGATGCCATTGAGAGAAAACAGCTCATCCACGCCGAGTTCTTCCCTGATCTTCCCCTGTGGAAGCTGGAGATTGGGTCCTGATCCTCCAGCAGCAAGCTGAGTGAGTGCAGAGGGATGCTCAGCCCCATGGGCTGGAGAAAACTCTCCTGGACACTCTCTTCCTTCCCTGCATCCTTGTCACAGTGGTGCAAAATGCACTGGGAAGGCAGCAGCACGATGTGCAGCTGGGCAGGGTCCTCCCCTTCAAGAGACATCCTCCCTTCTGCTCTTGGTATCCCCAGTAACAGCTTTGCTCTCTAAATCCCATTTTATGCTTATTTCCACATCCCTTGAGTCAGGCAGCAAGAATCTGCCTTAAGCCCTGCAGCAACGTGAGATCTGTGGAGCTTGGGGATGTACTACAGACCAAAGGCATGAGGAGAGGGAAAATTCCCAGTCCCACTTGGTCTTCTGTGGAGGATAAAATGCTCCAGCTTGGGTGGCAAAGGGGTGCAAATGGTGCCTGGTCCCTGAGCAGCCCCATCCTGTCTTCACTGTGGCATCCATCCCCCAAGACCCTGGCAGGGAGCAGGATGTGGTTTTCCCACTGTGGGGTTAAACACTGGGGAATATTTTACAGAGACCTAGAGGTATGGGGTGGCAGGAAATTTAACAGCTGTGGGGTCACAGATGCAAAAATAAGAGCCTATGGGGGTTGGCTGGGACACTTACACGGAGCAGGAGGCTTTTGACCTCTCGCTGCCTCCCTCCCTTGTGTGGCTGAAGCTGGGAGGCTATTATTTATCTGTGGAAGATGACAACCACCCCTCAGAGTCACCTAAACTGAAAGGAGGCTAATTCTCCCTTCCTAGGAAACAATCAGAACACTTTTGACAGCGTTTTGCCTGACCTTGTGGATAGTAATGTGTGGAGAGAGGGGGAATGAGGATGGGGCTGCAGTGCAGCATCTCCCTTGAGTGTCTGTCTGGAATCCTCTGAGGGTAAAGAAGGGTTAAGGGCCTGTCCCATAATATTCATTTGTAGGTATTTGGAGATGAGTGTGATTGCCTGCTATGCCTGCTGGGCAGCTTGAAGGAGGGTGTTGTATATATATTTGTCTGTATATGTGCATATATTTGATACTGCTCTGCCGTAACACTGCCTAAAGGACCGTGTGGCATTGTTTAAGTTTTGTTTAAAGGACAAGTCAGGGGAGATTTCTGGGAAATTGGGGCTATTCCCTACTCAGCAAAGGAGGGGAATACTGAATTCCCTCCTTTCCAGCACAAATTAGCAATTGCCTGGTGCCTGAGCAGGAGGGAATAGAGCTGGGTTGGGAAACTTGCATAACGCAGGAAGCAGCTCTTCTCCCAGGGACTGCCGTCCTTGCTGTCCTGCTTTCCTGGAGATGGATGTGTCCCATGCACTTTGGGAAAGTCTGATGGATAGGTTCTTAGGCCCTCTTAGGATTGGTATTGTTGCTTCCAGCAAGAAAGAATCACTGAGATGTGCATTTTCAAGGTGACTTTTGGGGAGGGGTCATAATGTCATTGAGAGAAAGATGTTCGGCTTGGTTTGGCTGAGGGGCTCAGAGATGGTCTGGGGGCTGGGTGGCATCTACTGGAAAAGATGGATATGGCATTTGCACTATCTTCTTTTTGCAGAGTTATCAAAGCTGCCAGAAATGTTGCTTTTAGGAGCTGCAGTATGTATTTAACTTTTCCTTTGACAAATGTTTCTGGCTTTTATTCCTATTTGCTAAGGTGATGGAGCTGGCTTTTAAAGTGTTATCTCTGGGCTTTCCTGCACATCTTGTTGCAGGAATACAGAGCTCAGGTTCCTCTTCTGATCCTGGCAGGACCCTGTCTGAACCTTTTTGAAGGCTCTTCTCCTCCCTGGTGAAAAACATGTGGGCAAAATGTTCTGAGAGTAAATCCCAAATGCTAAGTGTCCTCTGGGAGGTCCTACCACTCCCCTGACAAAGCAGGAGCTGCTTGCAGGGCAAGGCGTGAGAAGTACCCTTAAATATTGCTTGAAAGCAAGCAGTGATCCATGGTAAGCAGGGATCCATCAGTAAATTAGCAGGAGCAGTGGGTTTGCCAACCTGCCCAAACATCAGGCAGCTTTGGGAGCAGGATGTCAACGGCAGAGCTTTGCATTCCTACACATCTCTTGGGGAAGAGGGAGCACGGTCTGGCGCCCTGGGCTCACACAGAGAAAACAAATCCTCCAGCCACGGAGAGATAAAGATGAGAAAAATCAATCCAGAGCATTTATAATGAATAGTAAATAAGCAAACATGGGCCAGCTGTCTGCACAGGCCAGTGGCTTCATCGTGAGATGCTGGTGACATCCTGATAAGGGCTGGTGTTTAATAACAGGATTTAACCTCCCCATAAAGGGAGCAGGAAGTCCTCTGCTAGCAAAACCATGAGACAGGAGGTTCTTGTATTACACTTGCAGAAACTGTTTGTGAGATAAGGCCAGGGGATGGCAGAGCAAAATGTTGTCCTCTCCTGCTTTCTGGTTAGAGCAGGACCTGCAGTTGTGGATGTGTGGGAGAGCAAGTGGTGACTTATGGCCGCAGTGGGGAACCCAAGCCTCTCTCTGGCCCAGTATGGAGAGCTGCTCTGACCCAAACCCACTGTGGCAGCTGGTGTGGCTGAGGCTAAAGCTCTGTCGTGGGATCCAGCTTTGGAGCAGAGTCTTGCAAAGTCTGGGCTGTGCATGCTGAAGCTCATGGGGATGCTCTTACGGGGCTACTTTCAGAATCATTGCCAGGCTGCACAACCAAAACAACCCAGCACAGCTGAACCTGGCACTGGCTTGGTGCTTAGCCCAGCAGTGCAGACTATCTGCTCTAATTCCAGACTTCCCTGCCCCATGTACAGCCCTGATCACCCTCTGTAATTCTACACTTCCCTACCCCATTGCAGCCCTGACCACCCACTGTAATTCCAGACTTCCCTACCCCATTGCAGCCCTGACCACCCACTGTAATTCCAGACTTCCCTACCCCATTGCAGCCCTGACCACCCACTGTAATTCCAGACTTCCCTACCCCATTGCAGCCCTGACCACCCACTGTAATTCCAGACTTCCCTACCTTATTGCAGCCCTGACCACCCACTGCAATTCCAGACTTCCCTACCCCATTGCAGCCCTGACCACCCACTGTAATTCCAGACATAGCATCATAGTATCATAGAATCAGTCAGGGTTGGAAGGGAGAAGGATCATCTAGTTCCAACCCCTCTCCCATGGCCAGGGACACCTTACCCTAGATCAGGCTGGCCAGAGACCCATCCAGCCTGGCCATCCACTGTAATCCCAGACTTTCCCTACCCCATTATAACCCTGAGCTCCAAGCTTTCTCACCCTACTACAGCCCTACCACTGCCCAGGGTGCTGTTGCAGGCAGCTCTACTTCCCTGGCAGCTCTGCATGCTCTGGCTGTGCAGACACCCTCTGGGAGCTGGCCTGGCAGTGTGTGTGTGTGTGATCAGCTTTTCCCTCCTCCTTCTCACATCTCTGCCCAGCAGCTGGTAGGCTCCCAGGGCTGGGGGGAGGAGAGGTGGGCACAGAGCAC
The DNA here is from genome assembly GCA_013400475.1 of Tricholaema leucomelas. Classification (NCBI taxonomy): domain Eukaryota; kingdom Metazoa; phylum Chordata; class Aves; order Piciformes; family Lybiidae; genus Tricholaema lacrymosa; species Tricholaema leucomelas. Next base: position 974,066 of record WAAF01019757.1, read on the forward strand.
GCAGACGCTGCAAGGCCATTCTGAGCTGTATCAAAGGGGTTTGTTGATAGTGTGGTAACCACAGGGGTGAAGCTTGATTAGCCAGGGTTGTGATCAATAATTAATGATAGTTATTTATTATTTGTTAAGTGCCAGCACTGTGTTCGCTTCTAAATCCCCCAAAGGATCCACAGCCTTGTTCAGCAGCCCTGAGCTGCATTTTTACACTGCTTGGAGGTCACAAAAGAGTTCTCAGAAAGAGTATTAAAAAAAAAAAAAAAAGAAATTAAAGGCATAATCCTTTGTAAGGGGAGAACAGAAGCATCCCACTGCTGTAAAACTGTCTGGAACCAGGGAGGAAAGAGCACAGGATCACAGTGAAGGGACCCAAGGAGATCATCGAGTCCAACCCCTCTGCCAGAGCAGGACCACACAATCAAAAATGCATCCAGACAGGCCTTGAAAATCTCCAGAGAAGGAGACTCCACAACCTCCCTGGGCAGCCTGTTCCAGTGCTCTGGGACCCTTACAGTAAAGAGGTCCCCTTTGTGTTGAGGTGGAACCTCCTGTGCTGCAGCTTACACCCATTGCTGCTTGTCCTATCCCAGGGAGCAGTGAGCAGAGCCTGTCCCCACTCCTGACCCTCAGCCCTCAGATGTTTATAAACATTTAATAAATCCCCTCTCAGTCTTCTCTTCTGCAGACTAAACAGCCCCAGGTCCCTCTCCTCACCAGGCACTGCTCCAGTCCCCTCACCATCCCCATAGCCCTCTGCTGTACCCTCTCCAGCAGATCCCTGTCCCCCTTAAACTGGGGAGCCCAAAACTGAATGCAGTATTCAAGATGAGATTGAACCAGGGCAGAGCAGAAGGAGAACCTCCCTTGATCTGCTGGTGTCCTGGACTCCCGTGTACCCCAAAATTCCTCTCCCTCCGTGGTTTGAACGGGAGAGGAAAAGGCAGGACAAGACCTGTGCCCCCCCCGCCCTGCAGGCGTGAAGGGTGGGGGGGGGGCGGCAAAGGACACTTCCGGCACGAGGGGTGCCCGTGCGGGGCCCGCGCTGGGATCGGCTGGGGATTGGCTGTGCTCTGCGCGCCCAGGCAGTGCTGACTCAGCTCTGTGTCTAGGAAGGGGATAGACACTGGGGGGACTTCCCGCCTTGGGGTGTTCCTGCCTTGGAGTTCGTTCCTGCCTGCATAGCTTCTGCACAAGGAGCTCCTGGCGCTGGGAAAGACAAGCTCCTGAGAGGCAGGGCTGTCTCCGCTTTGGACGGCCTCACCTTAAGCACCCCCTTTGTGCAGCTTTATAGCTCTTAACTGCCCTCGGAGGCTTCTGCAAGACCCGAAGGGACAAGCCTTTGGACCGCCCTTCCATTCAAGCCAGTGTGATTCTGCTGTGAGTAACTTTAGCTTCAGCCTTATATTGATAGTGGGGACGCTGTGGATATATTTAATAGCTCAAGCCTTTCCCAACTTCTGACTTCTAAATAGTCAAGTCTACCTGTGGTACCCGTGTAGATCTTCTCAACCAACTGAACCTGCTAATTAAAACTGAGTTATTTTCTGTATCTAGTTTTGGGGGTGGGTTTTTGGGAAAATAAAATAATTCTATTTTTATATGAATTCCTGACTCGGCCACATTAATTCCCTGCCTCCATAACAGCTGGACACACTCTTCCTAATACATCCCAAGATCCTTGGCCATAAGGGCATATTGCTGTCCCATGGATGTTATCCACCAGGTCGCTCTGCACAGGGCTGCTCTCCAGCAGATCACCTCCCAATCTCTTCTCTCTCTTTTTTTCCTAGCAGTTTGATTTCAGGACAGCTCTCAGCCAGCTCAGGATGACATCATCTGCCTGTTAGATGCCAGTACAGGAGCTGTGTGAGTTCATTGCTGCTTCATGCGAAGCCAGAGCTGCGCTGAGTTCATCAGAGCAAAGAGAGGTGAGATGTAATGCAGCTGGGCTGGGAAAACTTTGAATAATTTACTTGGCTGGGTCAGGGACAGAAACTGTCACTTGTGGGACCTCTGGAGCTGTGTTTAATGCCTGAGGAGCTGCCATTCATCCCAGGGCAGGGCCTTCCTTTAGCTGCCTAGAAGGATGCTGGCACACACAGTTCCTATTGCCAGCTTGAAGGGGCAGTGGTGCCCACAAAAGAGGTTTTAGCTCTCAGGAGAGAGAGATCTGTGTCTGGAGTCCAGCTGTACAATAGCAAGGGATTAATCAAGGGACATCAGGCATTGGAACAGGCTGCCTGGGGAGGTGGTTGGGTCACCATCCTTGAAGGTGTTTGCAAGTTGTGTAGGTGTGGTCTTTGGGGACATGGCTTAGTCATGGACTTGGTTGAGTAAGGTTAATGGTTGGACTCAATGATCTGGAAGATCTTTCAACATGAATTATTGTTCTATGAATTCAAGAAGCGAGGGCAATGTGGTGGGAGGGAACTCCCAGGTGGTGATGATAGCAGGACAAACTTCTTAAAGGTTCAGGGATTGAAGTGGATGCAACAATTTGGACCCTGCTTTGAAAATCAGCTTCCTCTGGGACACCCTGTGCTGCTGGGAGCAGCTTACACTGGGCAAGGAGGAAGCTGTGGTCTGTCTGCCCAAGAAAGGTGCTGCTCACTCTGCCCCTTTGACCTCCACTGTGCTGAGCACCATCACCTCCTTCCTTGAGCTTGGGGTGAAAACAACACCAGGGTTTATTAAGGGGAAAAGGGGGGAAAAAAGCTGGGATTTAAGAAAATAACACATGTGGTTGTTTAGGACTTTATAGACCCCTTCCTAGAAATCCCTTTAGGGATCTAGGGGGTCTAGGACTGTGGACCCTCTTCATGGACCCTTTCCTAGAGGTCTCTTTAGAAATCTAAGGGACATAGGAACACAGATCCCCTTTATAGACCCCTTTCTAGAAGTTCCTTTAGGGGTTAATAGGGTCTAGGACTTAAGACCCTTTGTATAGCCCCTTCCCAGAGGTCATTTGGCTGCCCTGGGGTATGACGACTTGCTGTTAGTGGGAGAGACAGGGAAGCATCGGTGGGGACTGGAGACCTGAGGCTGGGAGACCTCAGTGGAGCTTCCATCTCTCCTAGTTGAGGTACTGGCTCGTGTTTTATTTTAATGAACTTAGCAGCCTTTTAAAGCTAATTATATTTCTCACTCTGTTGCTTCAGGAGATTAGAGAACATCTTCTAATTTCCCACCTAGGCGTAGCTCCAGCTGAATCCCACCCCCAGCACGATGAGGCCAGTGCCCCTGTGACACCCACAGGAGCTCCATGAGTGATCTACAGGGTAGAGACCCCCTCACTGAGCCTGTCAGCACCCACTGCAGTGTACGCAGTGTGGAGCCCTGCACCAGTATGGGTGAGGGGTTGAGCTGCTGGAAAGCAGCTCTGCGGAGAAGGACCTGAGAGGGCTGGTGGACAAGAAGTTCACCATGAGCCAGAAATGTGTCTTTTGTGACCAAGAAGGCCAAAAATCTCCTGGGCTGCACTAAGGAAAGTCTGGCCAGCAGGCTGAGGGAGGTTCTGCTTCCCCTCTGCTCTGCCTTAGGGAGGCCAGACCTGGAGTACTGGGTCTGGTTCTGGGCTTCCCAATTCCAGAAAGACAGAGAACTACTGGAGGGAGTCCAACAGCAGACCACAAAGGGAGACTGAGGGGACTGGAGCATCTCTCTGAGGGACCCAGGGATGTTTAGCCTGGAGAAGAGCAGCCTGAGAGGGGATCTGATCAATGCCCAGCAAGAGCTAAAGGGCAGGGAGCAAGAGGATGAGGCCAGGCTCTTTTTAGTCATGTCCAGTGACAGGACAAGGGGCAATGGGCACAAACTGGAACCCAGGAGGTTCCATCTCAACAAGAGGAGAAACTTTACTGTGAGGGTGCAAGAGCCCTGGAGCAGGCTGCCCGGAGAGGTTGTGGAGTCTCCTTCTCTGGAGGGATTCCAAACCCATCTGGACATCGTGATCCTGGGCAGCTAGCTCTGGGCAACTCTGCTTTATCAGGGGAGTTGGAGTAAATGATAGAGGTCCCTCCTAATCCCCACCATGCTGGGATCCTGTGTTACGCAGGGCTTATCTGGGTTAAAACCTACTGCTGAGGCTGCACTTACCAAGCACCCTCCACGGCTGCTCTGCCATCCCCTTGCCCCAGCCCAGCTGCTCCACAGCTGCCTCCTCAATCCATCTTCTTCCTGGTGCCCCTGGTCAGTCTGCCAAGCTCTATCTCACATCCTTTTGTTCCAGACTTCACAGCATTGGCTTGAACTGGTGAACAGATGAGTAGGTTGGTGCATGATGGATGTAAGCTGGTGGCTTCAGAACAAACAGGTTTTGGGGGTCAGTGTTAGTTGGTGCTGTCTGATGACAACAAATCAGGTTTTTAAGCAATCTCTGGATTTTATAAGGCCTTATCTTGCTGGGCCTGATGACTTGGACAAATCACTTAAGCTTTTTGCTTCTGCTTTATATATTATATATGTATATATAATATATAGAGAGGCTGAGGGAGCTGGGGGTGTGTAGCCTGGAGAAGAGGAGGCTCAGAGGTGATCTCATTGCTGTCTACAACTACCTGAAGGGAGGCTGTAGTCAGGTGGGATTGGGCTCTTCTGCCAGGCAATCAGCAACAGAACAAGGGGACACAGCCTCAAGTTGTGGCAGGGAAGGTCTAGGCTGGATGTTAGGAGGAAGTTGTTGGCAGAGAGAGTGATTGACATTGGAATGGGCTGCCCAGGGAGGTGGTGGAGTCACCATCCCTGGAGGTGTTCAAGCAAAGACTGGATGGGGCACTTAGTGCCATGGCCTAGCTGATTGGCTAGGGCTGGGTGCTAGGTTGGACTGGATGAGCTTGGAGATCTCTTCCAACCTGGCTGATTCTATGATTCTGTGATACATATTTTGCTAGGAACCTTTTTTCCCATCCTACCCCAGCCTTGTGTCACACGGGGCAGCAGAGTTAATCTCTACAGAGAGAGAATTTGGGATGTGCAGAGCTTTATTTTGCATGGAAACACTCTCTAGTTAATCCCTGATTTGATGCAACAAGAAAGGGAATGAGGGGTTAATGAGCCCTGCCCGGGGAGATTAGTCTGGAATTGTCAAGGCTTCTTTAGTCTCACAACATTTAATAAAGGTTCTTTGTTGTTGTTGTTGTTGTTATTTTTGTTGTTTTGTTGTTGTAATGCTCCATTCAAAGCAGTCCCTCCTGGAGAGTTCTTTCAATTTGCTCTGCAGCACAGAAATGAACTGGCTTATCAGAGATCTTTTAATATCATATTCAGGGCTTTTAATAAGTGTGAGTTTCATAGTTTCATCAGAGATTCCTTTTTTTGTCCTTCCCTTTTTTTCCCCCCTTTTTTTCCCCCCCTCCACTGGTGAGACAATTTAATATTAACACATCACACCTTATCCCCCAATAACACTTACTCCCTGTAATCTTCTGACAGGCTAATTTCTGTAGCAGCATCCCCCGTGTCAAATCTGCTCCATTCCATTACTGCTCGTGCAGCCCAGGCTGGTAATGAATATTCTGCTTTCTAAGCTTTTATCTGAAGATTATGAAATGAATTTGGAGTTTAGCTGGAGGGAGTTACAGCTTCGTTTTGCCTGGTGGAGTTAGTTGGTATCGTTGAGATAAACGGTAGGGGGGGCTTTGTGCTAAAATTGTTAGGATGGAGAACCAAAAATACATATATGTGTGTGAAAACCCCTGGATGGAGGCAGGTATTGTGTGCAGTTCTGGGCCACTCACTACAGGAAGGACATTAAGGTGCTGGAGCCTGTCTAGAGAAGGGCAATGAGGCTGCAGAAGGGTCTGGAGCACCTGTCCTATGAGGAGCATCTGAAGGAGTTGGGGTTGTTCAGGTTGGAGAAGAGGAGGCTGAGGGCAGACCTCATCATTCTCTACAACCACCTGAGAGGAGGTAGGAGTGAGGAAGGGCCCAAGGGCCCAGCCTCTTCTTGGTGTCAAGCAACGGGGCCAGAGGAAGTGGTTTCAAGCTGCACCAGAATCATAGAATCAACCAGGTTAGAAGAGACCTCCAAGCTCATCCAGTCCAACCCAGCACCCAGCCCTAGCCAATCAACCAGACCATGGCACTAAGTGCCTCATCCAGGCTTTGCTTGAACACCTCCGGACACGGTGACTCCACCACCTCCCTGGGCAGCCCATTCCAATGCCAATCACTCTCCCTGCCAACAACTTCCTCCTAACATCCAGCCTAGACCTGCCCTGACACAACTTGAGACTGTGTCCCCTTGTTCTATTGCTGGTTGCCTGGGAGAGGAGCCCAACCCCACCTGGCTACGGCCTTTCTTCAGGTAGCTGCAGACAGCAATGAGGTCTGCCCTGAGCCTCCTCTTCTCCAGGCTGCACACCCCCAGCTTCCTCAGCCTCTCCTCACAGGGCTGTGCTCCAGGCCCCTCACCAGCTTTGTCACTGGACATGTTCCAGTGGCCTAAGCCAGGGGAGGTTTAGACTGGATACTGGGAAACATTATTCACTGGAAGGGTTCTCAAACATTGGAATGGTCTGCCCAGGACAGCGGTGGAGTCACCATCCCTGGGGGTGTTCAAGCATTGTGTGGACCTGGTGCTTAGGGACATGGTTTAGTGTTGACCTTTCAGGACTGAGTGGAGGGTTGGACAGAACGGCCTTTGAGGTCTTCCAACCAGATATATTCTGTGATGTTAAGTGGAGGATCTGAAAACAAAAGGGTAATTGAAAGGAGGTAGGAAGTAGGGAGAAGTGGCTACCTGGCTCCTAGGGAAGGAATCAGAGAATCATAGAATTGCCTGGTTGGAAAAGACCTCAAAATCATTGAGTCTGACTATAACCTAACCTCTCCCTTGGCACAACTGTCAGACTGTGTCCCTAAGCACTTCATTCAAATGTCTTTTAAACACCTCCACGGATGGTAACTCCACTACCTCCCCAGGCAGCCTGATGACCCTTTTGGTGAAGAAACTTCATAATATCCAACCCCTGGTGTAACTTGAGGCCATTTCCTCTCATCCTATCACTTTTCACCTGGGTGAAGAGGCCAACTGCCACCTGATGATCACCTCCTTCAGGGAGTCGTAGAGAGCAAGATGGTGTCCCCTTAGCTGCTGCTTCTCTGGGCTAAACAATCTCAGCTCCCCAAGGTGCTCCTCACAGGACTTGCATTCAAGAGCCCTCAGCAGCCTGGTTGGGAGAGCAGCAGCCTGATGACTGGCACCATCTGTCCTATGGGCAGTGTTGGTAGATCTAGGCTTGAGCTGGAGGATGTAGAGAGTTGATCACTGATTTAAGTGGGTCATCTGCCATCAGTGGTAGTCGGGACCCTGTGATCTCTGCTGTCATTGCCTCCCTTCTGCCTTTCTCAGCTGCACACCAACAGCTTTCACTTAGTATAATGCATGCAGCACAGGAGGCTGGAGATGAGGTGAGCTCATTTGGCATAATTATCCCATGTGTCAGGAATGTGAAATCTGAGGCTGTGTAACTGTCCTAGAACCATCACACCTCTGACAGCCTGTGGGCTGTTGATGCTGCAAGGCTGGGAATTGTAGCTGCTTCCTCAAGCAGAAAATAGACTGCTCAGAGAAATGGGTGCAGGCTAAACTGCTGCCCTGGGGCCTATGTTCAACCTGCTTCCCATCCCAGCTCTGCTGCCCCCTCCCCACGTCGCTTCACTTGGCTTTTACAAGCACCTTGGAGAGGGGCTGGGATGGGTGATGCCACCCAGGACAGGACAGGCGATGTCAGGCTGTGAAATAGGGAGCTCTGTCCCATGTGTCCACTTAGCTGTAGCTCTGACCACAAGCTCTCATAACAGCGACGTGAGTGGTCTCAGTGATATGCCAAACTCTTCCTGGGGTGGGAGAGAGGGTGAAGCAACCTGCTGCACTGCTCAGGCATCCTTGGTTGCCCTCATCCCCTCCTGATTGTCATGGGCAGCCAAGAGCCACTCTTCCATGGTAATTGTACAGAGCAGCACGGGGCAACAATGTCAATATTGAGAGCAGAGGTGAGCGCCTGTTTCATTTCTTCCTGGATCTCTCTGTTACTGCTCATTTCATCTTTTGCATATCCCATCCTTCCAGGAAATCTCCCCTGGCACTCTCTGGAGCCCTTAGCCAAACCCCAAGACCTGGTGGGGTCAGCTTTGGTGGGGTGCGTGGTGTCACTTCAAAGCTTTGGAGCAGACTTCTGCCAGGCTCTCTGCCAGAGGTGCTGCAGGTGAGGAACTAGATGTCACTGGGATGCTACTTTTGGGCAGGACTGTGTTTAGCACAGAATCACAGAATTAACCAGATTGGAAAAGACCTCTAGGAGCAAGTCCAACCTATCACCTAACCCTTCTAATTAACTAAACCGTGGCACTGCCTCATCCAGCCTCCTCTTAAACACCTCCAGGGATGGTGACTCCACTACCACCCTGGGCAGCCCATTCCAATGGCAATCACTCTTGCTGTGAAGAAATTCTTCCCAATGTCCAGTCTAAACCTGCCCTGGTGCAGTTTGAGACTGTGTCTCCTTGTTTTGTCACTCAGTGCCTTGGAGAAGAGACCAACCCTACCTGGCTACAACCTCCCTTCAGGTAGTTGTAGCAGGAGGTAATGGTGCTGTGGTTTACACTGGGGAAGCAGGAGGCTGTTACCTTAACTCAGTCCTGCCAATCCACGCTCCACAGTGCCAAAACTTGCCTGCTGCCTGCCTCTCCCTTCCTCAATGAACAATGAAGAGTAAACGTGAGGAAAAATAATTACCTTACCATCAGTTGGGTATTAGCATATGAATTAGAGTTTAACATATGAAAGGGCTTTTGATGCTGCATAAAATTAATGCAGAAAATGACCGTAACAGAAGAACAAATTGCACTGCAAAAATCAGCTCCATCAAGCCTGGCTGACATTGCCCTGCTGGCACAAGGATTCCTGGGCTGGGTAGGGTGAGAGGCTGGGAATAGGGAATAGCACCTTTGGATGAATCATAGAACCAAACAGGTTGGAAGAGACCTCTGAGCTCATCCAGTCCAACCTAGTACCCAGCCCTAGCCAATCAACTAGACCATGGCACTAAGTGCCTCATCCAGTTTGTTTTTGTACAACTCCAGGGACAGTGATTCCACCACCTCCCTGGGCAGCCCATTCCAATGCCAATCACTCTGTCTGCCAAAAACTTCCTCCTAACATCCAGCCTAGACCTGCCCTGGCACAACTTGAGACTGTGTCCCCTTGTTCTGTTGCTGGTTGCCTGGGAGAGGAGCCCAACCCCACCTGGCTACAGCCTCTCTTCAGGTAGTTGTAGACTACCTGAGGTAGCAATGAGGTCATCCCTGAGCCTCCTCCAGGCTGCACACCCCCAGCTCCCTCAGCCTCTCCTCACAGGGCTGTGCTCCAGGCACCTCACCAGCTTCATTGCCCTTCTCTGGACACCTTCCAGCACCTCTTGAATTGAGGAGCCTAGAACTAGACACAGTACTCAAGGTGTGGCCTGGCCAGTGCTGAGCACAGGGGCAGAAGAATCTCACTTTTCCTCCTGGCCACACTGTTTCTGAGCCAGGCCAGGATGCCATTGGCTCTCCTGGCCACCTGGGCACACTGCTGGCTCATGTTCAACTACTCTCTCCCAGTACCCCCAGCTCCCTCTCTGCCTGGCTGCTCTCAGCCACTCTGTGCCCAGCCTGTAGTGCTGCTTGGGGTTGTTGTGGCCACAGTGTAGAACCCTGCACTTGGCTTTGTTCAATCTCATCTCATTGACTTCTGCCCACCTATCCAGCCTGTCCAGGTCCCTCTGCAGGGCTCTCCTACCCTCCAACAGCTCCACATTTGCTCCTAGCTTGGTGTCGTCTGCAAACTTACTGATCCTGGACTCAACCCCCTTGTCCAGATCATCAGTAAAGATATTGAACAGGACTGGGCCCAGCACTGATCCCTGGGGCACACCTCTAGTGCCAGCTGCCAGCTGGATGTGGCACCGTTCACCACCACTCTCTGGGCTTGGCCCTCCAGCCAGTTCTTGACCCATATCAGAGTGAACCTGTCCAAACCACGAGCTGCCAGCTGTGCCAGGAGCTTGTTGTGGCAGATGGTGTCAAAGGCTTTGCTGAAGTCCAGGTAGACTACATCCACAGCCTGCCCCACATTCACCAGGCAGGAAACCTGATCATAAGAAGAGATCAGGTTGCTCAGGCAGGATCTGCCCTTCCTAAATACATGCTGGCTGGGCCTGATCCCTTGGCCTTGGTGCTTTAGGGACGTGGTTGCATAACAGGAGATGTTAGATTATGGTTGAACTTGATGATCTTGAGTTGGACTCAGTGGTCTTGATTAGGCATTGGAATAGGTGATTCCATCACAGGGAAGTGAAGGAATTACCACACCTGGACATGTTTAAGACATGTATGGGCAGGGCACTTGAGGATGTGATTTAATGGTCATGGTGGTCTTACTTTGATGGTTGGACTTGATGATCTCAAAAGTCTCTTTCAACTGAAGCAATGCGGTGATTTTAAGGTCTTTCCCAGCAGGTGGTTCTATGATTCTATGACCTCCTCAGAACAAGCTGTCCCCAAGCCTCAGTGCTGTCTCTGCCCTGATATGCTGGAACTGGAGCAATCCATGCAGGTAATCCCTCCATTTGTGTCCTGGCACTTGCTTTTCATTTATTTGAGCAAATGATGCTTTATTTTTGGTCTGTGGCTTTTGTCCAGGGTGATCCTTTTGTTACTGATGATTAACCTGAAGCCTTTCTCCACTTGAGATTTAAATACCCTGCTCAGGCTGGCTTTCAGCTGCCTCCTTAATACATCCAGGCCAGAGGGATTTAAGCAGCTATTGAGGTGTGTTGTCATGCTGTTAAAAAACAACCTGTGGGTAGAAATTATCATTTGCAGGCAAAAAGTTTCCTAGGGCAGAGTTCAGCTGATAAAGAGAGGCCATTTATTTTCTGAGAGGAGGGAGAAAGCAACATAAGCTCTTAAAATGTGAGAGGTATGAAGGCAACTAATTGTGGTTTGGATAAGAGCAGCTGAATGAGTGCTGAGTTATTACATGGGTTCCATGTGTGTTCTTAGGCTGACCCAACTGCAAAACCTGAGGCTTCGTCTTAAGTTACCCTCCCTGAAGTGTGAAGTCAGTGTTAAAAATTGTGTGGCCAGCAGGACCAGGGCAGGGATCATCCTCCTGTACTTGCTGATGAGGCCACACCTCAAATACGGGGTTCAGTTTTGGGTCTCTCACTCCAAGAAGGATATTGAGGTGTTGGTGTGTGTTCAGAGAAGGGCAACGAAGCTGGTGAAGGGTCTGGAGGACAGGGCTGGTGAGGAGTAGCTGAAGGAAACTGGGATGGTTTAGTCTGGAGAAAAGGAGGCTGAGGGGAGACCTCCTTGCTCTCTGTAATGCCTTGAAAGGAGATTGTAGTCAAGTGGAGGTCAATTTCTTCTCCCAAATAACAAATGACAGGACAAGGAGAAATGGACTCAAAGTGAACCAGGAAGGGTCTAGGTTGGACATTAAGGAATATTTCTTCCCTGAAACTGTTGTCAAGCCCTGAAACAGGCTGTCTAGGGCAGTGATGAGGTCCTCATCCCTGGAAGGGCAAAGTCATCTAAGTGTGTGATGGACACAGTTTAGTGTGACCTCATAGAGCTGGCTTAATGGTTGGACTTGATGACTTAAAGGTTTTTTCCAACTCAAATTCTATGAAACAGTTCTAAAGCTTTACATCCCTGCTGTACTCCTGTAATGTCAGCAAGTTTGTAGATGACACCAAGCTCGGGCTGATGTGGCTGGATTGGAGGGCAGAAGGGCTCTGCAGTGGGACCTTGACCGCCTGGACAGATGGGCAGAGTCCCAGGGGATGGCGTTCAATGGCTCCAAGTGCCGAGTGCTGCACTTTGGCCACAACAACCCCATGCAGAGATACAGGCTGGGGTCGGAGTGGCTGAGAGCAGCCAGACAGAGAGGGATCTGGGGGTGCTGATTGATACCCGCCTGAACATGAGCCAGCAGTGTGCCCAGGTGGCCAAGAGAGCCAGTGGCATCCTGGCCTGCATCAGGAATGGTGTGGCCAGCAGGAGCAGGGAGGTCATTCTGCCCCTGTACTCTGCACTGGTTAGACCACACCTCGAGTACTGTGTCCAGTTCTGGGTCCCCCAGTTTAAGAGGGACATTGAGATGCTTGAACGTGTCCAGAGAAGGGCAACGAGGCTGGGGAGAGGCCTCGAGCACAGCCCTACGAGGAGAGGCTGAGGGAGCTGGGATTGTTTAGCCTGGAGAAGAGGAGGCTCAGGGGTGACCTAATTGCTGTCTACAACTACCTGAGGGGTGGTTGTGGCCAGGGGGAGGTTGCTCTCTTCTCTCAGGTGGCCAGCGCCAGAACGAGAGGACACAGCCTCAGGCTGCGCCGGGGGAAATTTAGGCTTGAGGTGAGGAGAAAGTTCTTCACTGAGAGAGTCATTGGACACTGGAATGGGCTGCCCAGGGAGGTGGTGGAGTCACCGTCCCTGGAGCTGTTCAAGGCAGGATTGGACGTGGCACTTGGTGCCATGGTCTAGCCTTGAGCCCTGTGGTAAAAGGTTGGACTTGATGATCTGTGAGGTCTCTTCCAACCCTGATGATACTGTGAGACTGTGATACTGTGATACTGTAATGTGTCATCGAGCCACCATAACTGTAGTTTCTGTCCCAAATTCAGCAGCCCCTCAGTCATTGACTATTTTCTGATAGATCCCTCTGTTCCTTGCTCCCTGACAGCTTCTCTGCCATGGTTTCAGCTCCCTTGTAGGGTTTTGTGGATGGTGCTGCCCTTGGGAGCCTCAGTGTCCTTCCAGTGAGTCTGCTGTCTTTGCAATGTGCAAAGCCCTCCGTGCTGGCTTGGGTCTGGTCCAGATCATATGAAATCCATGGCTTCATGGCTGTCCCTTTTCTTTCTCTTTCTTTCTTTGTTTATTTTATTTTACTTTATTATTATTACTTTTTTTCATGTGTGTCTATGAGCAGGAAACCCTTAGATTGTATCAAGGTAGCACAATAATTCCATCTTCCCAGCTGCTGCCTGGGACTGCTCTTGCCTTGAGTGCCAATTAAAATAAATGCAGATTATTTGGAATTTAAAGGACAAACAAACTGCTTTTTGTCTAAATCTCAGCCTGGATGCTGGGGCCATTAAGATGTTTTGCATTAGTGCTCACATTTATGACCTGTATCAGATGCTTTTAGCAGGGTGAGGACCTCAACCTCGTTACTGGAGCGGGCAGCAGTGGCCCAGGGGTTTTACTGGGTTGGCTTCTGCAGCCAAGGGGACTGAGAGAGCATTTTGAGGGCTGGCTGCTCCCATGGCTCAGCAAGCAAACACTGATCTAAAGAGCTTGCTCTACATTCAGGGCCAGGCAGAGCAAGCTAAACAGAGGCAACCACGCTCTGTCCCGAGGGTTAACTACCTGCTGCTGAAATGCTAATTGCAGTGAACTGTGTCCATCAATTACAGCAAAGAGGGTTTGCTATCTGCCAGAAGGAGGGAGCTTTCTGCTAATCAGCTGAGAGAGGTGGCAGGTTTGGGAGAGCAGTAAGGAGTGGGATGTGAGGATCCCTCACCAGCCTGTAACTAGCATGTCCTTGATCATCCCGAGCACACCTTTGCTTTGAATGTTCATGCTCTGGTTCATACTGATGTCCCTAGTTGACCTCTGCCTGTCCACTGGGAAGGGCTGAGATGTCCATGGCCATCACAAGCTGCTTCTCCTGAGGTTTTCTGCAACCACCTTGGCCAGGCTGCCTGTGGTCACCATGGAAGTCACCACAACGTGGGTCCCTCAGTAGCTTTTTGAGGGTCTGGATTTACAGGGAGACTCCATGTGCTACCAGAGCTGTGGGGAGATCATCCCTCAGGCTGCCTTAAAACTTCCCTTTTCTTTCTCCATACAGTGATTTTAATGGCACTGCTGTGATAGTACTGATAAAAAGAGGAATTTCACACTCACTTCCAGCTTTAGGAGTCTATTGTTCAGGCTGTTTACCTCCCTTTTTGTTCTGAGGAATGGTTAATTGTCTCCTTGGACAAGGTTGTCCTCTAAATTATACTAAATTGGTGGTAATTTATGTAATATTTCTCTCTTCATTCAGCTGTGAACTGCTGTTTAGAGATCCTCCAGCCATAAACTGCTTTTGGGGATGCTCAGCTCTGCAGCTGACCAGTCCTGGAGGATTCAGAGCAACTCCAGAGCCACAGCTAGGCACCCCAAGGTGACCTCCACTGTCACCTTGTTGCACCCCAGCGCCTTCAGCTCCCTGGCAGGTGTGAGGAAGCATCTGCTGCTGGCATCTCCTGTCTGTTTGCAAAGAAGGAGCAGCTATCTCTTAGAAGCTGTCTTGTGACCAGTAGATTGAGAGAGGTGATTCACCTGGAAGACACTAGCCCTATCTTCTCAAAGAAGGATCTGTTCAGATGTGGCTCTGTGTGATCATACCCTGGAAACCTCCAAGGATGGAGACTTCACCTCTTTTGACCTGTCCCAGGCTGATGTCAGTCTCCCAAGGGACCTTTTTGCCCTAGTATCTACCCTGACATTATCCTTTTTGTGTTGGTAGAATAGAATAGTATCAACCAGGTTGGAAGAGACCTCCAAGATCATCCAGTCCAACCTATCACCCAGCCCTATCCAGTCAACTGTATTTACAGTCTGTCACTATGGTGAGGAAGCATCTTTGATGTTGCCCTTTGAATAGCTGTAGCAGATATCAGGAGCAAGAAGTCCCATGCAGAGCACATCCACATGGGAAGGAGAGCTCAGGAGTCGGGCAAAGCACTCATCACACCCTCAGGTGAGAGTTCAGACAGAGCTGTGGCAGGGGGCAGGGACAAGTTCTTGCCTTCTCACCTGCCTGGAAGGTTTCTCTTGCTTGGAGCTGAGCAGCAGAGCCATGAAGCAGTGTCCTCAGCACTCTCATAGAGGGGATTCAATCAATATTTCTGAATATCTGAGGGCAGGAGGTCAGGACAGGCTCTGCTCACTTGCTCCCTGGGGTGGGACAAAGAGCAATGGAAGTGTTCTAGAAAAGACTGGATGAGGCACTTAGTGCCATGGTCTAGTGGATTGGACAGGGCTGGGAGATAGGTTGGACTGGATGAGCTTGGGGATTTCTTCCAACCTGGCTGATTCTATGATTCTAAGCTGCAGCACAGAAGGTTCCAACTCAATACAAGGGGGAACCTCTTTACTGTAAGGGTCCCAGAGCACTGGAACAGGCTCCTCAGAGAGGTTGTGGGGTCTCCTTCTCTGGAGACTTTCAAGGCCCATCTGGATGTGTTCCCCTGTAACCTGAGCTGGATTGTCCTGCTCTGGCAGGGGGAGTAGACTCAATGATCTCTTTGGGATCACTTCCAACCCCTGACATCCTGTGATGTGCATCTTTCCCTGTTTCTCTTCCTTTCTTCAGCCCTCAGTTAAAGCTTCAAGTACATTTATCTTGGCTGCATGCCTGAAAGACAGAAAGAACCTTTCTGAAAACAAAATAAACCGTCTTCACACCTTTTAATTCTTTCTCCCCCCACATGTTTGTCTGTCTTCTTCTTAGAAGGGGACTAAAAGCTGAACATCCTCATGGGGGCTGTTCATTTTGGGGTGACTGTTTCATATTGCAGTGCCAGCATTTTACTTTGTGTGTGTGTGTTTGGCTTTTGTTTTTCTTTGCCAGTAAATCCTGAAGCTGGATATTCTGATATGGAGGAATCCAGAATATACAGTTTTGGTTTTTTTTTTTCTTCATTAACCACAGGAGCATGTCCATAAGCCAAAAATGATAAGAATTCCATTTGGGAAGAAGGGAATGATGCAGGTGACTTGGAGAAACTGCTACGGTGGCAATCAAATTTGTCCATGCATAAATATGCCCCAGTCCTGCTCACTCTTCCAGCTCTCATCTCAACCCTGGGATTGACAGAGCATCATAGAATCAGTCAGGGTTGGAAGGGACCACAAGGATCATCTAGTTCCAACCCCCCGTGCTGTGCCCAGGGACAGCCTACCCTGGAGCAGGCTGCCCACAGCCTCATCCAGCCTGGCCTTAAACACCTTCAGGGACAAGGCCTCAACCACCTCCCTGGGCAACCCATTCCAGCCTCTCACCACTCTCATGCTCAACAATTTCCTCCTCACATCCAGCCTGAACCTACCCATCTCCAGCTTTGCTCCATTCCTCCCAGTCCTGTCACTCCCTGATAGCCTAAAAAGTCCCTCCCCAGCTTTTTTATAGTTTCCTTCAGATACTGGAAGGCCACAAGAGGGTCACCTGGGAGCCTCCTCTTCTCTAGCCTGCACAAACCCAACTCTTTCAGTCTGTGCTCACAGCAGAGCTGCTGCAGCCCTCTGAGCATCCTCGTGGCCCTTCTCTGGACATGCTCCAGCATCTCCACATCCCTCTTGTAATGGGGGCTCCAGAAGTGGATGCAGTACTCCAGGTGAGGTCTCACCAGAGCAGAGTAGAAGGGGAGAATCACCTCCCTGGCCCTGCTGGCCACAATTCTCCTGCTGCAGCCCAGGCTCTGGTTGGCATCACACTCCTCTGCTCTGAACCTCTGTGTTGGCTGTGCTGCAGGCAGCCTCCCTAGCAGAGGCCAGCAGCATTTTGGCAAGTGTTGTTACAGAAACACCCACTGAAAGCCATTGAAGGCTTAAGTTATGTTCAGAGCAGAAGGAAAAGGAGATTTTTTCCCCTGGTTTGTTGTTTGGCCAAAAGCTCCCCGTTGAGGATATGGGATGTTGTCTCTCCTTTGCTGCTTTGCCATTAAGGCTTTTGTCTTAGTGCAGATTTATTCACCCACACAAAGTTCAGATTTATTCACCTACACAAACAGGGTCCATGGTTCTGACCCAGTGTAGGCATTAGGTTAAACCAAAGGTGCAACAGAAAAGAAATCTTTGTTCTCTGCAGAAACCTTCAGTACTCTGCAGTGAGGCTGCTTCTGAATGTGCTGCAGCACAGCAAGCGTGCTCTGAGGACACAAACAAAGATGTGAACTGTCTGACTTTGTCCCTGCAGGAGTTCATACAGAAACCTCTTCATCTGATGGCAGAGGAATTGTTTCTCCTCTTTGGCAGAGAGTCTGTTGGTGTTTTGTGGTCCTGTGGACCTCATTGCTGTCTACAAATGCCTAAAGGGACACTGGAGAGGCTGCTGCTGGGCTCTTCTCGCAGGTAATTGGAGACAGAACAAGGGGCAGTGGCCTCAAGCTGAGGCTGGGGAAGTTTACATTGGACATTAGGAAAAAGTTTTTCACAGAGAGAGTGGTCAGAGACTGGAATGAGCTGCCCAGGGGGGTGGTGGAGTCACCCACTCTAGATGTGTTTAAGGGTGGTTTGGATGTGGTGCTTAGGGATATGGTTTAAGGTGAATCTTGTAGAGTTGGGTTCTGGACTGGACTTGGTGCTCCTGAGGGGCTTTGCCAGCTTAGATGTTTCTGTGATTCTGTGGGGGAGTGGTGGAGTTGTGCTGACTGGGGCAGGCATTCTGCTCTGGATGGGTGGCAAAGAGGGAGAAGTGGCTGGAGCTTCAGGCTAACTATAAACCTCTGAGGTTTCCTATCACTACCTCTTGCCACCTTTTTTTGTTTTTCTTAAATGAAAGCTCATCTACAAGCCCTAAGGTGAGGAAAGCTCCACTGTCCCCATAATGCCCCGGGGTCATGGGACAACTGGGTAACAGCACAGCCTTTTTCTAACACACCCTTGCCCTGTCCCATGCCACCACACATAAGCATCTTCCCTCCTCTCTAGTCTGCAGCTAATTGCTGCCTCTTTAAGCACACAGAAAAGGTGCTGAGAAGGACCTTTTGCCATGAGCCTTTGGTAGATGAAGTGGCAGATATCAGGGCTCTATGTGCTGTAGACTCCAGCTGGGCTTTGATGAGGAGATACTGGTGAGGCAGGGGGGGACCATCTGCAGATGCAGCCACCCCCTGCCAAAGGCAATCTCCAGCTTTTACTGCAGCATGGAGCTGCTCTGCTGCTTTTCCTCTCCCTTTCATTTCTTTTTTCCCTTGTCGTTGGAGGCATCCCTTCACTTGGAGAGTGCCAGGGCCCTTCTGGCTCTGTCACTTCAAAGCCTGCCGCCCTCAATGGCATTTCTCTCCAGCCCGTTCCCACCCACCTCTCCACCGCGGTGTGGTCCCCCCTTCCTCCCACGCCTGCTGCCTTAATTCTTTATGGACAAAAGCTGACTTTAGCACAAGTCTCCTTTGATCAAAGGAAGCCTTATCTGGTCCCAGAGACAAATGCATCCCAGGGAGATGGCAGAAATTAGGTCAGCTCTGTGGTGCTCAGCATCAGGGCTGCTGCCCACCCTCTTCCTGCCTTCAGGGAGCCCCTGGGCAAGGCTTTGCTTGGGGGAGCCTGAGATCGCCCCAGCCCTCCCGCCTGGATGAACAATGTGTCCTCAACCCTTCAGCCTCCCTTTGTTGTCTCCTGCATGCTCCAGCACTGGAGCTCAACTGGCAGCTCTATCTCAGGGTTTGAGGCAAACCTCTTCATTCAGGGTGATGTGATGCTGCTAGGGTGGGGTTGGTCAGGCTGGCAGCAATGAGCATGCTGGGCTGGAGGATGCTTGTTAGAAACAGAGTGAAACCCCTTGCCACTCATGCCAGCAGAGCCCAAGTGTTTTTACCAGCTATGCTACCAGAACACACAGACATTTACACAGAATCATGGCATCGTTTTGGTTGAAAGAGACCTTTAAGGTCATTGAGTCCAAACATTAACCCATCACTTCCAGGTCTCACAGCACCACTTCTATATGACTTTACAATCCCTCGAGGGGTGGACTCCACCACTGCCCTGGGCAGCCTGTTATGGGTCTCAACTTTCCTTTCAGGGAAGAAATGCATAGAATCATGGAATCAGCCAGGTTAGAAGAGACCTCCAAGATCATCCAGTCCAACCTATAGCACCCAGCCCTATCCAGTCAACCAGACCATGGCACTAAGTGCCCCAGCCAGGCTTTTCTTGAACACCTCCAGGGACGGCAACTCCACCACCTCCCTGGGCAGCCCATTCCAATGCCAATCACTCTCTCTGCCAACAACTTCCTCCTAACATCCAGCCTAGACCACACCTGGTACAACTTGAGACTGTGTCCCCTTGTTCTGTTTTTCCTAATGTCCAACCAAATTGTTCCTAATGTCCAACTTAAACCTCCCCTGGAGCAACTTGAGGCCATTTCCTCTTGTCCTATCATTTGTACTAAGAAAAAGAAACTGACCTTGGTATGGCTCCAAGGGTAGCTCCTTTCAGGCAGTTGTAGTGAGCCAGCTCTCCCCTGAGCCTCTTTTTCTCCAACCCTGGTTCCCTCAGCAGCTCCTCACAAAACCTCTGCTCTAGATGGGACCAAATCTTTCTGAGAACAGGATACAAAATTCACCACTCCTGGGACAGGACTCGTTTTGCACTTTGGGGCTGATTGCTCACTGTTGCTAGTCTGGCAGCCAGCAGAAAGAAGGGACACCCAGCTCATCTCGATGGACAGGATCACACCACATCCCCACAGCAACATTCAGCTCAGCCCTGGGACGTTTTGTACAGCTCATTACAGCAAAGGCTGGAGGGAAGGAGGGCAGAGACATTACAGAGCAATTTATATGTAAATGCTAAAGTGCCCAATAAAAGCTCACTGGCCTTCATTAGGGAAAAAATAGTGAAGTTGCTGTGTGTGGCTGTGGTTACTGGTTGGATTGGGTTGGGTTTTTTTTTTCCTTTCTTCCTCTTTTTTTTTTTTCATCCTGGCAAGACAAAGCACAATCTCAAACCATCTGCAGGGCTTCTTGATTCTCCTTGCTGCCTGCAGGCTCATGTAAAGGTCAGGTTTTCCTCGCCTGGGGGAAGTGAAGAGTGGGATAGGGAGGCTCTGGCCTCTAGGGTCCTCAGTAACCCACGAAAAAGGACAACCTACCTCTTCTGCCCAGCTGGGGCACTAAGGCAAGCCCCCAGTGAGAGGCTTTGCTGTGCCCATAACAGCGTGGGGGCCCAAGGTGCTCCCCATTGCTCAGATCCTAGAGCAGGCCTTGCTTCCCCTTGGAAAAGGGAAGTGAAAGATGACATCCTGGAAGGATTTCCAAGCAAAGGGATTTTCTCTTTAGCTAAACTCTGAATCTTCTGTGCTGGGAGGTTTAAGCTCTTAGCTGAGGGCTGCTTCTGCCAGCAGCAACTGCAGCAAGGTAAAATGTGTGTGTACCCATAATGGCACCAAGCAGTCCAGCTGGTGGCACTGCTGCTGGAGGAGCCTCTCCATGTCTCTGCATATCTGCAGACCAAGCTGACTTTCCCTTCTCAGTACTGTGTGCTCTCTTGTCAATCTGGGACCACACAGAGGTGAGTTGGAGAGTACCAAGGTCCAGCTGAGGGCCTGGGGAATGCAAGCCTGGACATAGTTTGACACGAGGTGGAAAAGTTCAGAACACAAAGTCGAAGAGCTGTCTAGGGTGGAAGTGACACCTCTAAGCAGGTCTTCTAGCACCAGTGATGGTGCCAAAATCTCAGGTCCTTCTCCCACCCCAGCACCCTTCCATCCTGGCTCCTTTGCAGAGCTGACCACATCTGTGAAGACTCTCCTTGTGTCAACTCTGCATCCACAAACAGCACTCATAGCTGTTTTCACAGAGGTGTGACCCAGCAGTGGAGGCACAGGAGGATTTTTGATGTGATCCACAGCAGAGTGTTTGTGCACCTTCCACTCATCCACACTGGGGCACCTGGGTTGGGCTGGCTTCCCCAGCATGAGCGGCAGAACACTACCCAGAGCTCAGATTTTGAGGTAACCTAATGCAAGTAGAGCTTGGAGCCAGGTCAGGATTGGTTTATTCTTCTTACTAATATGAGACAAGATGCTAGGAAATGGCCTGAAGTTGCACCGGGGAAGGTTGAGGTTGGATATTAGAACAATCTTCTTTTCTGAAAGGCTTCTCAAACACCAGAACAGGCTCCCTAGGGAGGTGTTTGAATCTCCTTCCCTGGAGGAGATTAAAAGACACAGAAATGTGGTGCTGAGGGACATGCTTTGGCACCAGACTTGATAGAGAGAGGTAATGGTTGAACTCTGTGATCTTAGAAGTCTTTTCCAATGAAACCAATTCAGTGATTCTGAATACAAGACCTACCCCATGGACCCCCGTCACGGTGTGATTGTTTGCTTGCCTGGGTGGTAGCTCAGACATTTCTCTCCTGCTTCTTGGCACACAGTGTCTGGAGATTTCCAAGACAGACTCTCAGCAGCTGTGCAAGCGAAAGCTCTTCAAAGAGTTGAGAGGGAGAGAGGAAAAAGTGGAAAATAATCCACAGGACAACAGCACTATCAAATATATAGGAAGCCATGGCCTGGGAGAGATGTGTTCATCTCTCAAACCCTTGTCTTTGTGCCAAGCGCAAGAGCTCACTCTGGGATGCATGTGCCTGTGGCCTGGGTAATCACACACCCACAGCAGGTGCAGAGAGTAAAAGTGTCCTTGGCCCTACCCCTTCCTCTCCTCCTAATGGTCAGTTTACTTTTTTTTTTTTTCTTTCTGGTAGCTTATATCAGAGGCAGAATTCAGCCTCAGCCTTGTGATGGTGCAGAGAAATGTTAGTCCTTTCTTCTCTGCATCAGTGAGGAGCTGAAGTGCAGGCAGTTCCTGCAGAGGGTGCGTTTGCAATGGGAATGTCTCACCGTGCTGAGGTTTTGTCTTTTGCCAGCCTCAACAAAGCTTTTAGCTGTGCCTGCTGACACAATGGCATTGTGGTGGTGGCATTTGGCATTGCTGTCACAACAAACCATCACCACAGCTTTGCTGCTCTGGGTTTGAGCCTATGCCTTGGTCTGGAGGAAGCTGAAGGTGCTGAGAGCTACATCAAAGCAGAACCACTGTCAGGAGCTCCATTTTGCTTCCAGAGGACTCTGTCTGCTGCTAACATACTGAGGGGTAAGTGAAAAAAGGTTAAAAATAGTTGTCTGGGTGTGAGGAGTTGGGAGGCATCAGTGGGGCAGGAACAGGGCTGCTATGGCCCCAGCGTGAGCAGGAGTCAGAGCAGCACACAGATGTGGCAGAGTAATGAGCAATTTAACAAGGAGCTACATCTGCTGGCAGCTGTTGGCTTCCTGAAGAGACAGAAATCCTCACCTCGGTGCTCCTATCATATGTTTGCTGCTTCCCCCATGTGCTTTGTTACCTCCAGCTAGGAGCAGAGGACTGCCTGCCAGTTCCTGCAGGAATTACTCTAGATTCTTGGCTGTCTCTTTGTTTACCCAAAATGACTACCAGGGTGAGCTGGGGCCTTGATCAATGAGTTCATGGTGGGACTAATGGGGACAAAAAACCCATCTGCCAGATTTCCCACTGACTTGGGCAGCCTATTCCTTGTGTGCCTCAGAAACTAACTGGGAAAAGTTACAGGAGCTCAGAGAATGCATCCCAGGGAGGGTGTTCAAAGTAAAAAGACTAAAATGATGGTACTTGATCATGTCATGCAAGGTGTCAATGAAGAGCAACACAACACAGGGCTGGCGTGGGGAATGCCTGTCTGAATACCAGACTCCACTTCTTTTATGTCCATAAATGTCCTCATCCATACAAGATGAATGTGAGAATAACATTTCTCTTCTGGAGGAGATAAAAATCCTGTGTTGGCAAGATGGTGCTCCTGCAGCCTTCCCTGGCTGTTAGTCCATGGAAAGCATTGCCTCAGCCCTGCTGGGCAGAGGCTTTCTGCTCCTGTACCTTCCACTGAGCTCAGCTAAAGAGAAGTTCACCCCAGTTGTGTGGAGGATTTGTTTAAGATGAATGATGTGCACATCCTACTTTCTGCTCCTGTTCACTCCAGAGACATGTAGTGACCTCATAGAATGGCTTAGCTTGGAAGGGACCTCAGAGCTCATCTACTCCAACCTCCCCACCGTGAGCACAGACAACTTTCAACTAGCCTCAGCTGCTCAAGGCCTCATCCAGCCTGGCCTTGAACACCCTCAGGGAGAAGGCATCCATCAACCTCCCTGGGCAGCCTATTCCAGAATCTCAACACCCTCCTACTGAACAATTTCTTCCTAAGGTCCAGTCTAAACCTGCTCTCCCTCAGCTTCAAACCATTTCCCCTTGTCCTTTTGCCAGACACCTTCATGGAAAGTCCCTCTGCAGACTTCCTGTAGGATCCCTTCAGGGATGGGAAGACAGCTATAAGGTCATTCCCAGTCTTCTCTGAACAACCCCAGCTCCCTCAGCCTATCCTCATAGCAGAGCTGTTCCATCCCTTGAATCATCTTTGTGGCCCTCCTCTGGACCCACTCCAACAGCTTTGTGTTCTCCTGCAGCATCATCCCCTCTGTTGTCTTCTGCTGCAGGACCCCAGATGCTACCCAAGGTCCCAGGAGGCAAGAGATGAGGAGAAGCTCCCAGACACGCTTTCCCCCTCTCATTTCCAGTACATGATGGAAGATCTGAAGCAGGTCTTATCTCCTGCATGGTACCTCCTGAGGCATGACAATTAATCAGTCCCCAGCTGCCATCTACCTGGGAATTAGCTAATTTCCTGAGGATTAGCTTAATTGCCTAATTATTCATTATATCATCTCTCTTCCTGCTCCTCATTCATTGGATGATTGTTTTGTTTGTAAGTTATCAGAGAGTCATAGAATGGTTTGGGTTGCAAGGGGCCTTTAGGCTCATCTAGTTCAAATCCCTCTGCCATGGGCAGGGACTTCTTTCATTAGACCAAGGTGTTCAAAGCTCAGGCCAACCTGACCTGGGGTGATTCCAGGAAAGGGACATCTACGTCTTTAACCTTCCTTTCTATGTTGAGACTTATTCTGGGTTAGGCTTTTTGTGTTCTCCTTGCCTGACTTGGCTTCTGATGCAACATTGCACTGCAAAGGAGAGTGTTTCCAAAGAAACTGCTCCGTAGGAATGCCTTGACAGGAGGTTAAGGGCGAGGGCATAGATGTGATTTGTTCCATCAGTGGGTGTTTGACTAATTGAGTTTGTCCTTGACTCCAAAGAATCCACCTGCATTGGCAGAAGCTGCTCCTGCCACTGAGAAGTGGTCATGTGTAACCATCTTGGTCATTGTTCCCAGGGTGAAAATTGTCACTCTCAAAAAAAACCCAAACAAAGAAAGAAGAAAATCACCCCCAGAGCAGCCTTTTGTGATCATAAAGGGCTACGTTTGGAAATGCAGGCATGGATTCTCCTTCCTCTATTCCAGCTGCCTTTGCTGAGGGGCTTAGAGGCTCTTTTAAAGAAGTAGCTTTTAAACAAGGTCAATGGAACAGGTTGCCCAGAGAAGTTGTGGACGTCTCATCCTTGGGAGTATTCAAGTTTAGGTTGAATGATGCTTTTGAGAAACTTCATCTAGTCCTTGCCCATGGCAGGAGCATTGGAACTAGAATCATAGAATCAGTCAGGGTTGGAAGGGACCACAAGGATCATCCAGTTCCAACCCCCCTGCCGTGTCCAGGGACACCCTACCCTAGAGCAGGCTGGCCACAGCCTCATCCAACCTGGCCTTAAACACCTCCAGGGACAGGGCCTCAACCACCTCCCTGGGCAACCCATTCCAGGCTCTTACCACTCTCATGCTCAACGACTTCCTCCTCATGTCCAATCTGACTCTCCCCACCTCCAGCTTTGCTCCATTCCCCCAGTCCTGTCACTCCCTGACAGCCTGAAAAGTCCCTCCCCAGCTTTTTTGTAGCCCCCTTTCAGATACTGGAAGGCCACAGTAAGGTCACCTGGGAGCTTCCTCTTCTGCAGACTGCACAGCCCCAACTCTTTCAGTCTGTGCTCACAGCAGAGCTGCTGCAGCCCTCTGAGCATCCCAGTGGCTCTTCTCTGGACACGCTCCAGCATCTCCACATCCTTCTTGTAATGGGGGCTCAGAACTAGATGATTTTGGAGGTCTCTTCCAATTCAAATCATTCTTTTGTTTTAGCCAAGTTGCTGAGTCCTCAGTAGTATCCTCTGGGCTTGCTAGCTGGTGGAAGCTCCAGTCAGTCAGCTGTAGCCAGCTCTTACCAGCTGGTGTCTGCTCTAGTTGGCTTTTACATCTTCCATCTGCAGAGATGTGCAGGGAGCTGGTCTAAATTTTGGGTTGGGATTGAAATAGCCATGGTTGTGTCCAGAGCTAAAAGTGACTTCAAATATGCCCTTTTTGGTGAAATAGGAGAGCTTGCTCTGTCCTCTCTTTGGTAATAAAGACAGGAACCAATGCTGGGGTCCCCCAGTCTAGCAAAGCTGCCACTGTCACTTGGGCTGAGAGTGGCTGAGTCACCACAGACCATAATTCTCTATTGATTTTTGCCTTGTTTTTACAATCATTTGAGAATTTACACTAAGCAGAACAAGAAAATCTTTGGATCCCCCTGAGGGTTCTCTTACTTCTCTCATTCTCTCAAGGAAATAATAACAACAAATAAACCAAAAGCAAAGCAGAAAAAGTAAACCCCTGAGTAAACCATAAATAATGGGATAGAGCTTTCTGAGAGTACTTTGATGTTCAAAAGCATCAGCTACTTGTTTTGGTGCTTCTCCTCACAATTTCCCTGTATTTCTTTTCCTAACTTTCCATGGGCAGGATTTCAGTACTAAGTATGGCTTGTCAACACAGAATCACACAATAAGTTTGGGTTCAAAAGGACCCTCAAGGGCATCTTTAAGGGCAGGGAACAGTCCATGAGCATTTCCAGCCCTACATGGAAGAGCAGGAACTGGACTGAGCGTGGGTAGGTTTGTCTCTTTGCTGAGCACTTGGTTTTTGGAGGTCTGTTTTGGGATTCAGTCCTCTGGGACAAGACTGGCTGATAAGAACATAGATATGTTTGATGGGTTTCTGGAATACCTGTTTGTGCATTGGCTCACTGTGCATATCTCTGCCAGACTTGGATGTCAGGCTGGAGTTTGTGCATGTCTGTGTTGAGCTTAGATGTCAGGATGGATGCAGGCTGGAGCTTGTGCATGTCTCTGTTGGGCTTTGATGTCAGGATTGGTGTAGACTGGTGTTTGTGCATGCCTGTGCTGGAGTTGGGTATCAGGATTGACATAGGTTGGAGTTTGTCTGTGTTGAGCTTGAATGTCAGGATTGATGCAGGCTGGAGCTGGTGCATGTCTGTGTGGGGCTTGGATGTCAGGATTGGTTTAAGCTGGAGTTTGCACATGTCTGTGTTGGGCTTGGATGTCAGGATTAATGCAGGCTGGAGCTGGTGCATGTCTGTGTGGGGCTTGGATGTCAGGAGTGATGCAGACTGGAGCTTGTGCATGTCTGTGTTGGGCTTGGATGTCAGGATTGATGTAGGACTGAGGTTGGGCTTGGATGTCAGGATTGATGCAGGCTGGAGCTTGTGCATGTCTGTGTTGGGCTTGGATGTCAGGATTGATGCAGGCTGGAGCTTGTGCATGTCTGTGTTGGGCTTGGATGTCAGGGTTGATGCAGGCTGGAGATTGTGCATGTCTGTGTTGGGCTTGGATGTCAGGATTAATGCAGGCTGGAGCTGGTGCCCATCCAGTTATTGTCTCTGAGGCTTCTTGTGGATTGGAGGTGGCTCTGAGGAGCTCCCACGGCACAGAGAAGGGATGTGTGTGTGTTTGTGTGTGTGCCCATGCACACAGGTGTGCTTGGGGATGGAGGTTTGCACATCTCCTCTGAGCACAGCCCTTGCAGGAGAAGCCAATTCCAAACGGCAGTGGAGTGTTCTGCTGCTCGGAGGTGCTTGTTGGCTCACACAACTGAGAAGATTATGACATTCAAAAGAAATAATTTATGAACAGCAGATGTTTTATAAGCTGTGATAAAACCTCCAACAACCAGAACTCCAGCTCACACAGTAGGTGTGTGTGCCTGGACTTGGAAAAAGGCATCAGACAGAGCAGCTGCTGAGCACACCAAGGGAGGTCAGCTCTGGAGCAGCTGTGGGACACACAGGATGCCTGATAAGACATTCCAAAGTGATGCAAAGAGTGCATCCGAGGGAAGGGAACTGCCTGATGCTCTACAAGAAATAGAGGGAAGAACTAGGTAAAGTGGGGAATGGGGAAGGAGGAAGCCAGAACAATAAGATGCAGCAGAGCCAAGCCACATCATGACACACTTTGACTGTTGGTTCTGAGCTCTTTGCAGCTGGCAGCAGCAAGGTGTCCCTGTCCCCTGCCTGGCCAAGCCTGGCTAGGGTGAAAGGGAGACTGCTGCTGGGAGGAAGGACCCTAATGAGGCTGGTGCTGCAGTGGACCCCTTCTCAGAGTGCTTATTTGGTACAACTGTAAACAACTCATACATCAAACCAGGCTTTAATGTGAGCTTTCAGTCTCATTTACTTTCTTATGCATCTGCTAAATACTGACACAAGTATTTTCAGAAAATGTCCTTCTTGTGCTAACTGCTTGGGTTTGGACTGTACCCAGCCCTTCTCCTCCTCCTCTTGGCCCCTGTCTGGGTGGTGGCACCAGCAAGGAGAAGGTGGACATCTGCCTCCTCCATGTGCTTCAGTAGGACTGGGCAACTGGGGCAGAGCACTGGAGTGCAGAGGTGCTGGCTGAAAGCCTCCATCTAGCTGTGGCTCCTGGGGACACATCTGTCATATACACCATGGACTGACTACAGCTTGTTCTATTTCTCCCTGCTCCCATCACTCTGCCAGTGCCCACCACTCTGTAGCTCTGTCAGGAGCAGATCCTTCCTTGGAGTTTTTCCTCCAGAACCACACAGATCTTCTGTACTTCTTGAATTTTAGTCCCTTTCACTTATGCAAGACATCTCACCCAGCCTTGGTGGCTGTGAGCATTCCTGGTATGATTACATAAGTCTCCCTAAGACATCACAGGGATGTAACTCATCTGAAGGACCTGGTCAGTTCTCTCCCAGCTGGCTATTAATCATTATGTTGACCTCAGAAACTCTTTGGCAAAGATTCACATCTCTTGACTAGCTTTTAGCAGCACCCAAAGTAGGCTTCAGAGGTAGCCAGCAATGTAGTTTCCCACTCGCATCCATAAATCCATGCTAATCTGTTCACCATCTGGATAAAGGTCTGGATGAAACAGATGAATGCCTGACATTGCCACCTGAAAAGTACTGAGCAGTGCAGACAGGTAGTACAGAAATGTAGAGTGAAGGAAGTCTCAGGAAGGATCCAGCCAGCCCCTCCTGAGGGAGGTTAGATCAGGTAGCCCTGGCTGGCAGGAGCCTGTGCCCACCATGCAAGAGAGTTGTCAGATTTGGTAGTTGCTAGCCTAGAAACTTTAGCTGGGATCTCCACCACTCTCTGGTAAGGATGGAGCTTTCATGGCTCCCATTGTTGTGCTTGTCATGGTCATGCCCCCATTGCTGCAGTACTCAAGTAGACAGTTCACAGCATTGTGTCCAGGTACCTGGCACAATGAATCCCAGAACCACAGCCCTCTGCAGCCAGAAGTTGTTGGTTGATAATTGTTCCTCCTCCTCCTAGCTTCTACTTGTTCTTCTAGTTTGTCCCTGTCTGGGAGCCAGTTTGATTTCTGGACCTACCCTGTTGGAATGATGATGATCCAGAGCCTGGGTTTATACAGCATTGCAAAACCAGCTGAAACTAGCGTGGGTATCCTGGAAGAAGGAGGCCACATTCTGGCGTAATAATATCTTGGTCTCCTTGGAGACCATCACATGTAGACAAGCTTCTGAAAAGGCTCATAAAGGACCTTAGAAATCTCCCTAATTTTCAGTCCTCCTCCTCCTCCTCTCTGCACACCCCAGGTCCAACACGGTTGAGTTCTTCAGGCAACACAGCTGTGCATTTGCAAGTGGTTTATTTTTGCCTAGGAAGACAAAGAATTCAGCCAAACCTGGTCTGAATTCCCTGTCCCATCCCCTGGGTTAGGGCTGAGGGCTCGTGTTCACATTCAGCATTGCTCATTTGTTCTCTTCTCCATGAATGAATTGCTTCTAGAGGGTCTCCTTGGAGAGGTGCTGGGTGTTATAGAGCTTATTCAGGTGGATTTAGTGCTGCAACCTGCAGCATCCTGGAGGTTCGGGCTCACACCACTCATGTGCTGTGTCCTTAGGGACATGGATTTCCCCAGTACTGAGGATGATGGAGGCCTAATTTGAAGATGTTTGTCATAGTTATGCCTGAATGAGCACAGAAGATGACCCTGGCCACACATAGTGCCCACGTGCAGGGCTGCTGCAGGAGCTGGACCAACCACCTCAAAAGAGACTTTCTCCAGCAGGTCTCCCTCTTGGTGAGACCTGTCTTACAGCCACAAGTTTTCAGTCTGGAAAAGAGGAGACTGAGAGAGGATCTCATAAATGATCACAAATATTTAAAGGGTGGGTGTTGGGAGCACAGGGCCCAGTGAAAGGACAGGGAGTAATGGGCACAAATTTGAACACAAGAAGTTCCATCTAGACATGAGGAAGAACTTGTTCAATTTAAGCACTGGAACAGGCTGCCTAGAGAGGTGGTGGAATCTTCATCTCTGGAGACATTCAGAACCCACCTGAATGTGCCTTGACAGAGAAGCTGGACTCAATCTCCAGAGGTACCTGTGAGTCTTTGCAGAGTGTAGCGAAAAGCTAGCTGCCCCTGGGCTTTTCCATCGAGAAGAGACTGCTTAGTGGGTGCTGATTACCTGGCAGAGCAAAGGTCCATCCAGCCCAGCATCCTCACCCCCAAAAGCCACCAAAGGAACGGGTTGAATTGAGGGCAAACAGCAGCTGCAGTTCCCCCGCCCGCAGCCGCTCTCCCCTCCTGCAGCTCAGGCACTTTCTGGAGGGGCTGTGTTTAATGACGTGGATGGACCTTTTTTTTCCTCCATGAATTTGCCTAATTGCTTTTTATATTTCTGGATCTTCATTTGCTGCTCTCAGCCGAGGAGAGGTTAATGAATTCGAGCCCTTAAAAGCGCCCGAAGGGGTTTGAAAGGAGCAATTCTCTAAACACGGCCCCACGTTCTCACGCAGTCATTAAGAGCTTCAGGATCGTTTGGAGCATGGTTGGTGCGGGTGTGGGGGCCCAACCCTATCCCCATCTCCATCCTGCCTAGTTTCCCAACCTAGAGAAGCTAGGATGGTTTCTCTGAATCTGCCTGAAAGTGGGTTTGCTTCTGTCAGGGATGGGAGGGAGGGTTTGGGGTTGTTTGCGTTTCAAATGCACAGCCTGAGAAACAACAGCAGCTGATTCTGGAGGAGTTTGGTGGGGAAGTGAAGGAGATAAGAGCTGGGAAGGGGTGAAGCTGGGGAGAAGTGGAAGTGAGCAGCACAAATGCCAGCAGGCTGCAGAAGAGTTGGCCAAAGGAGGGAGGTGTCAGCACTGCAGAGCATGATGCATGGTCATAGTGAAGGGGGGCACTGAAGTCCTCTCTTGCCTCCCCCCACCCCATACTTGCCTATGTATCTGTAGAGGACCTCTGTAATATCATCTCTAAAGACATTCTGTGGAGAGGGTCAAAGTCAGGACGGGTGAGGTTACACCCAGCACAGTTGGGTTTTGGGGCTGTAAGCTTGCACTGCTAGCTCATGTCCAGCTTTTCATCCCCTGGAATCCCCAAGTCCTCCTACTCAGGGCTGCTCTCAGTTATCACCAAGCCTGGAGTTGTCCTTAAGATGCCCAGAGTTATGTTTTCACTCAGCTTCCCCCTGTATTTTCTTCCTTCTGCTCCTAACCTTTGGAGGGGAGGAGCTGGCTGTGTCAAGCTGCTTTAGGATTTAGGAGATGATTTGGAGAGCTCAGAAAGACATCCCACTGTCTGCTGGCAGAGCTGTAAAGCCAGAGGCTGCCTCTGATCAATTCTGCAGCACAGCTGCTGATGGGGATGTGGAGGGACAGCTACAACAGGGAGAGAAGATCTGAGGATGCACAGAATGTGAAAATGAAGATGAACCAAGGGGAGGGAAGGAGAACTGGAAGCAGCTGGTGCAGGATGGTATAAAGTGATAAGATGTTAATGCTGCAGCAGCAGGTGCCCCTGGTGACCCCACACATCTAATGAGCTGCTGCTAACTGGGAGGGCTGATTTCTTGAAGTTCATATTCTAATAACATGTGGGAGACCACACTTGCAGCCCTTTACTGAACCTGTTCTTCTCCCACATGCTGGGGCTACTTTTCCCTGACCAGCTGCACTCCAAGGTGAGCATGAGAGCTTGAGGCTGTAGGGAGATGTCCCCCTCCCAGGCACTGCTGGGAGCACTGGTCTTGCTTGCTCTGGAGGGGTCAGCCAGGCTGCCTGGAAATATCTTGAGTGCAAAGCAAGGGCTGGACATAGACTTTGGGCAGGCACTTGGGCTGCTGCACCCTTGTGAGCCACTCTCTCCTGGTCAGAGGCATGGTTATGCCTCCAGTGTCTCAGATACATGTTGCCTTGAGCAAGAACTACAGCTGCTTTTGTCAGCTTAAAGCTGATGCTGAAATCCACTGTAATTACCCCTTTCCTGTGCTGGCACGATGATCAGTTACCAAATCTAGATGTGGTGTCTGGGCATCTATGAGAGCCTGGGAGGTTGCTCTTGCCAACCCAGAGGACGTCTGAGCTAGAGAGAAGGGCAATGAAGGTTTGATGGGCGATGCTGGGCTGTGTGTGTTTGCGATCAAACCCAGAGGTGATGAGTGTGAAGCAAGGCCAATACCACCCAATACCACAGATTTAGACCTTCAGATGAGCTGGTAGTGATTCTAACTTGGATGCTGAGTTGCTTTCTGGTGAAGCCTGATGTAGCTTTTATGGCTGCACCAAGATGCTGAGCAGTGCTTGTAACCATGGAGCCTTGAGACTGGCTGCAGCAGTTGAGCCTAATGGCAGGGCAAATCCCTTCCTGCTGAGGCAGCAGGTTGCCAGATTCTTTCTGTTCCCAAAACAGCCCAGAGCTCTCCAGGAGGATGTAGAACTGGGATTAGTGGCCAGGTGATGGAACCAAAGGAAAAGGTTAGAAGTCAGCTCAGCTGCACAGGTATAACAACCTGCACTGAGCACTTTGCTGCAGCACAAGTGCAGGGTTAGTTCAGAGTTTATGGCTTCTGCAGGCCCTGTGGCAGATGAGATGCTCCTTTTATATCACCAGGTGCAACACCAACTATAGAAGTGAGGGGTAAGAGGAGCTGGAAGGCCAGTAATGGGCTAGCCAGACAGATCTCCTCTGCTTCAGCTCAGCAGATGCTTAAAAGTGCAACTGCATCTAGTTCTTTCCATGCAAAGTATTTGCCTTTAACCTTCTGTTTGAGTAGCTTCTCAAACCTTTGTGGCCAAATAGTGATTCTACCTTCCTGAGCAAGGTCAGGTGGCAACCCTCCTGTTCCTGCTTCTCTCAAAGTGCTATTTTTTTTGTGTGGAAATAATACATGTCTCTGCTGTCAGAACGTGGTTGGTGAGCTGAGTTGTTCACAGGTGGTAGATGTGCTGTGGGTTGGCTGGCAGAAGCTGGGCAGGCACTGTAAAAAGTTCCTCCTTCACCTAAAATCCAGACAAATGCTTCTAAGGAGCTTCATCTCTAGGGGTAGGGACAGAACTTGAGTTGTGCTTGGTTCTACCTTGGAAAAGGTGTTCCATCATGAAGAGTTCAAGAGGTGTCCAGCTTGTGGCTGGAGGTCATTCTGCCCCTGTACTTGGCACTGCTCAGGTCACAGCTTGAGTGCTGTGTCCAGTTCTGGGCCCCTTCATTTAAGAAAGATGTTGAGTTGCTTGAATGTTTCCAGAGAAGGGCAGCAAGGCTGGTGAGGGGTCTGGAACAGTGAGGAGAGGCTGAGGGGGCTGGGGGTGTGCAGCCTGCAGAAGAGGAGACTCAGGGCAGATTTCATTGCTCTCTGCAACTACGTGAAGGGAGGTTGTAGCCAGGTGGGCTTGGTCTCTTCTTCCAGGCACCCAGTGACAGAACAAAAGGACACAGCCTCAAGCTGTGCCAGGGCAGGTTCAGGCTGGACATTAGGAAAAAAATTATCATGGAAAGTGATTGGCATTGGAGTGGGCTGCCCAGGGAGGTGGTGGAGTCACCATCCCTGGAGGTGTTTCAGAGGAGGCTGGATGAGGCACTTAGTGGCATGGTTTAGTTAATTAGAAGATTTAGGTGACAGGTTGGACTGGATGATCCTTGAGGTCTTTTCCAACCTGGTTGATTCTGTGATTCTGTGTTAAGGAGTCATGGGGGCCAAGGGCTGTGTTCTGCTGTGACTCACTGCTAGCTGTGAAAGCCCTGTGCCACTGAAATACTGCAAGAGAGAAGTGCTGCTTGGTCATAGTTCCCATGAGCGAGCACCAAGGTGACAACAGACTTCTGCCCTTGGTGCAGGCAGGGCTGGAGGGCAATATTTCTGCCCAAGCTGAGCTTGAAGGGAAACTAGAGCCATTACCTAACTCAAACCTGAGCACTTCCAAACTGCAGGTGGTCACCTCAAGCCTACCTGTGGGATATGAGACGAAGTCCTATTGATTAAGTTCTGGCTGTGAGCTAGAGGAATGTCTGTGCTCTGAGTCCCCAGCGTCCTCACTGCTGTGATGGTGATGCCCTCCTCTGTCCACCACAGCCCTTTCAACTTGTACCCATAGCTTTGCAAAGTGCTGAAGCAGCCTTAAAATAGATGGGTAAAAGAGAGCAAGCGCAGAAGCAGTTTAAACCATTTCTGCATCCTTTGCTCTATTTTTAGTTGCAATTTGATAAATGAATGTAGGTCAAAAAATGGGGGAGTTGGCACTTCTGTACAGGATTCAAGAGAATTTGGGAAAACTGGAGCATCTCAGGAAGGGACTAAGTAGCTACTGAGCACAAAGCTTGTTCCTGCCTGAAGAGCAGGCTGCTTGCATGGTGGGAAGGGAGAAGTTGTTTTATTTCCTTCCCAAATGTTCTTTGCTTTAGAACACTTACTTAAATCTCACCTAAAGCACAGGCTTCTGCCTTGCTTAGGGAGTTGGTGGAGTGAAGCCAAGGGCACTTTCAGGTGCCTGTGCTGATTTCTGAGGAGGAGAGGAGGGCTGACACAAAACTACTTTGCACCCATGGAGAGCAGCTCTGCTCAGCCACTATCAAGCATCCCAAAGTGAACCCAGCTAACACATGGATCAGAATGGCAATGCTAGGGTGTGGAGTCTTGAGAGAGATGTCATAGCTGTGCTGCAATAGAACTCTGGGTTACCTGTCAGAACAGACTTTAGGATGACAAAGCACTGGGGCCTGTCTTCATTGAGGGCTCCAGAGACCTGAATTGCCTGATGGGAGAGCTGGAGGCTTGGGGCACTTCATTGAAACATGACAGGCTTCAGGGTTGTTGATTCTGGGGATTAGGTGAGAGCTGAGCAGCCAGCTCACTCCTCCAGCCTGGGACAGTATCTGAAGCTGTTCAACCCAAGACACCAGTTGCTCCTGCAAACTATCTCAGATTTATTCACTAAAGTTACTGCAGGGACAGGTACAAACTGGGCAGGACACTTAGTCCTCTGAGACAGGGCTGAGAGATCATAAGATCATAGAATTGTCAGTGCTGGAAGGGACCTCAAAGATCATCTAGTTCCAACCCTCTGCCATGGACAAGGACACTTCACCCTAGATCAGGCTGCTTAGAGGCCCATCAAGCCTGGCCTTAAAGACCTCCAAATGCTGCTAGATGGATCTCATCTAGGCCAACCTAGTTGTGCCAAACTGTAACTGTGGTGAGATGCTTTATCTATCGTGACAGATAGCTTTTAAAGGACAGGCTGATTTGTGTACTCCTGACTCATCTGTAGAAACCAAGAGGCATATGGATGTGTGCTGGAATATGTTCAGGGAAGGGCCACAAGGATGATCAGAGGGCTGGAGCACCTCTCCTATGAGGAGAGATTGAGGAAGTTTGGGCTATTCGGTCTGGAGGGGAGAAGTCTCCAAGGTGACCTTATTGTGGCCTTTCAGTGTATTTAGGGAGCCTACAAGAAAGCTGGGGAGGGACTTTTTAGGATGTCAGGTAGTGACAGGACTGGGGGGAATGGAACAAAGCTGGAAATGGGTAGATTCAGACTGGATGATAGGAAGAAGTTGTTCACCATGAGGGTGGAGAGACCCTGGAAGTGGTTGCCCAAGAAGGTAGTGGAAGCCCCATCCCTGGAGGTGTTTAAGACCAGGCTGGATGTGGCTCTAGACAGCCTGATGTAGTGTGAGGTGTCCCTGTCCATGGCAGGGGGATTGGCACTAGATGATCATTGTGGTTCCTTCCAATTCTAGGATTCTATGACCGGGGGTTGAAATTGCTCCTGGAGAAACTGTCCCCCTGAGCTGCAGAGTCATCAAGCCCTTGGGTATAGAGACAAGATGGGGGAATTACTCAGTCTGAGGAGCTATGCAATGGTCAAGGATGAGCAGCTGAGTCCCCAGTATGCAGAAGTGCTATGTGACACCTTATAGCTGGGAGGCAAGTTTGGCTGTAACCTGCACTTAAACTCCCCAGAATGGCACTGGACTTGGTATCTTCCCCCAGCCCAACAGATTCTTTGGAGTTGGCTATTTGCAGCAGAGTTAAATGAGAGGCACTAAGTGATATTGCCAGGCAGAGAGATGCTGAAGTCTGCACTTGGACATTGCCTAGCAGGAGCATTACTGGGAGAAGGGCTGAACTTCCTAACAGAGCTAAGATGTTGATATAATCTTCCCTTATACAGAGCATAAAAAGAATCTTCAGAGTGCAGCAGGCCTGTGAGATGAATGTTGAAGATGTGGGGAAAAAACTCAGCTGGCACAGGTGCCAGAGCTACTTTATACTTTCATATGTTTCTACTCCATGGGTAGTGTTTGAAGAGTAGGTTTGTGTTGGGCAAAGGATAAAATAGGTAGAGGTGGATGGGAAGGTGAAGTGCTTTGAAACGGGATGTAAACTTGACCTAGTTCCATCTGTAGCTTCAGCTTGATTTAGAGTGTTTTTCAGCAGGTTTTCTTGATCTGGGAGCCTTTGAAGGAGAAGGAAAAGCAGAAGTAATGGCACAAGGAGAGCAATGAGAGAAGTGTGTTTTGATAGAGGGCACCTCAGGATGAATGTCCTTAGTACACCTGAAGGTGTTCCTCTGTCAGCCACAGGCAGACTGTTTCTGTGACTTGGATGGATCCCTTTGCTGCATCACCTGAATCCCAAGGGGATGAGTCTGGAGCACTCCCAGTGCTGCAGTGTCCAGTTCTGAGCCTTGTGTCTGACCACTCTCTTCCCATCTCCTACTTTACCCTACCTTGAAGAGAAAAACCTGCCAAGATAAGTTTCCTGTAGTCCTCAGTTACCTTCAGGAGATTTGCTGGTTCCTCTGCTAGCTTCCAGGTAGATGTAAATGTAATTAATATGTTCTAAATTTATCTTCAGCACACAGGGGAGCAAAAAGACATAACCTTCCCTGTCTTTCTCTCAGTCTCCATTTGTCCTAATGATGGTGTGGAATAATAGCATTGCAAAAGAGAGTCTTAAATACCCACCCCTGCTATTAAGAAGGTTGCTCACAGCTCTCTGCATGGCAGCGTAATCCCTGTGTCTGCTGCTGTTGGGCTTAACACTGTGAGTGTGGATGGTTGGCACCCGTGGGCAGCCTTCCTGGAGAAGAGAAGGCTTCGAGGAGACCTTATAGTGGCTTTCCAGTATCTGAAGGGAGCCTACAGGAAAGCTGGGGAGGGACTATTTACACGGTCTAGTAACGTTAGGACGAGGGGGAATGGGTTTAAGCTGGAAGAGGGGAAATTTAGACTGGATGTTAGGAGGAAGTTCTTTACAGCGAGGGTGGTAAGACACTGGCACAGGTTGCCCAGGGAGGTTGTGGATGCTTCCTCCCTGGAGGTGTTTAAAGCCAGGCTGGATGAGGCCTTGAGCAGCCTGCTCTAGTGGGAGGTGTCCCTGCCTATGGCAGGGGTTGGAGCTGGATGATCCTTGAGGTCCCTTCCAACCTAAACCATTCTATGATTCTATGATTCCTGAATTGCTCAGGCTTCAGCAAGTGTCACTGCTGCATCATTAAAGAAGTTTAAGTGTCCCCTTGGCCCTCTCCTTGCTGGGCTTTCTCAGGTGGTAGATGCTGAGAGACCATCAAGGCGCTCAATGCCACAGTCAGCCACGTTCCAGCTGGGGGAAGCACATTGCACAAAGGACAGGATAATCATAGTTTAGACAAAAAGGAGATGTTTTGGGGGACTGATGCAATCCTTTTCCAGCCTGACTGACTGTCAGTTCATTGTGGCTTAACCCCAGCTGAGAGCTCAGTACCACACCACCACCTGCTCATTCCTCAGCGGGATGGAGGAGAGAAATGGAAGAGTAAAAGTGAGAGAAGTTGTGGGTTGAGCTAAAGAGCTTAACAAGCAGAGCAAAAGCTGTGCATGAGGAAAGCAAAACAAGGAATGAATTCCCCACTTCCCATGGGCAGGCAGGTGTTCATTTCCAGGAGAGCAGGGCTCCATCACATGTAATGGTGACTTAGGTAGACAAACTCCATCACTCTGAAGGTCCTCCCTTCCTTCTTCCTCCAGCTTTATGTGATAAGCATGCTGTAATATGGTCTGGAACACTGCTTTGTTCAGCTGGGGACAGCTGTCCTGGCTGGGTCTCCTGTCAGTTTGTGCCTACTCACTGGCAGGGTGGTGTGAGAGTTCCAGCATGGTGGGGGTTGGAAGAGATCATCTTGTCTAGCCCCACCTTGTTAAAGCAGGGTCACCCTCAGCAGGTCTCACAGGAATGTGTCTGAATGGGTTTTATGGAGGCTCTTCTCTGCAGACTTTCAGCCTTTCTGGGCAGCCTGCTCCAGGGCTCCAGCAAGTTTATCCTGATGTTCAGATGTAAACTTCCATGTTCCAGTTTGTGCCTGTTGCCCCTTGACCTGTTATCAGACACTGCTTTTCACACTTGACTTTAAGCTCTTGCTGAGCCTTCAGAAGATCCCCTCTTAGGCTGCTCTTTTTCAGGCTAAACAGCCCCAGGTCCCTCAGCCTTTCCTCCTCACAGGGATGCTCCAGACCCCTCAGCATCTTTGTAGCCTCTGCTGGACTCTCTCCAACAGATCCCTCTCTCTGTGGGACTGGGGAACCCAGAACTGGACCCGGTACTGCATGTGTAGCCTCAATAGGGTGGACTAGAGGTGGAGAACCTCTCTCAACCTGTTGACTGCACTCCTCTTAATTCACCCCAGGAGTCCATTTGCCTTCTTAGCCATGACGACATATTGCCAGATCAAAGCAGGAGCAGAAAAGACATTGTGTAAGGTCTGTTCAGCAAGAACTAAACCATCCCTGTGTTATCAACACAGTTTACAGCACAAATCCCAAACACAGTAGCAGCTACTGGGAAGAAAATTGACTCTATCCCAGCCCAAACCAGCACATCTTTGCTGTGCTTCACTGGCGACTGAGACCATGTCTAGCTTGACGTGAGCCTTTCCTCCCAGGGCAGTTCTGCTGCTGCATCATGTCCCCTAGTTGTGGCACAGGTGTGCTCCCAAGCTGGGTGGTGGTTCTGGGAATGCTGCAGCATTAACTTTGGTGGGAAACATGAGGAGCAGCAGGTTTTTGCATTGCTTCTGTCTCTGGCCACTTGTTTCTCTATTAGTGGGAGATGTGCCAAGTTACTTGTGTGTGCAAATCACATTAACCTCCATTACAGTATCACAGTCTCACAGTATTACCAAGGTTGGAAGAGACCTCACAGATCATCAAGTCCAACCTGTTACCACAGAGCTCAAGGCTAGACCATGGCACCAAGTGCCATGTCCAATCCTGCCTTGAACAGCTCCAGGGACGGCGACTCCACCACCTCCCTGGGCAGCCCATTCCAGTGTCCAATGACTCTCTCAGTGAAGAACTTTCTCCTCACCTCGAGCCTAAATTTCCCCTGGCGCAGCCTGAGGCTGTGTCCTCTTGTTCTGGCGCTGGCCGCCTGAGAGAAGAGAGCAACCTCCTGGCTACAACCACCCCTCAGGTAGTTGTAGACAGCAATAAGGTCACCCCTGAGCCTCCTCTTCTGCAGGCTAAACAACCCCAGCTCCCTCAGCTTCTCCTCATAGGGCTGTGCTCGAGGCCTCTCACCAGCCTCGTTGCCCTTCTCTGGGCATGCTCAAGCATCTCAATGTCCCTCTTAAACTGGGGAGCCCAGAACTGGACACAACAGCTTTTTATCTGGGAACCTCAAAGCAGTTGGTGAGGGGAGGAGATGTCTTGCCATGACTGTGTGGAGCATCACTGCAGGGACACAGATACCTGTCCCCACACCATGTGGGATGGTGAGGATGGCCATGCACTGTTCTTGTGTGGCTGGATGAACCTGTCTTTGTGTGTGTGTGTGCAACAACCTAGCTCTAGACTGCAAAGAGAATTCTGCACAGCCCAAGGGAAAGCCAGACCCTTCTTTGCTAACATCTGTGTTCAAGATGTACACTTGCTCCCCAGCCTACTGCTTTCAATTAAAAGAAAGGGTCTCAGCACAGTGGGGGTTGGAAGGGACCTCTAGAGATCACCCAGTCCAGCCCCACTGCTATAGCAGCATTAACTACAGCAAGTTGCCCAGAATCACAATGCCCAGGTGAGTTTGGAATCTCTCCAAAGAGACTTGACAACCCCTCCAGGCAGCCTGCTCTGGGGCCCCAGCACCCTCACAGCAAAGCATTTTCTCCTCTTGTTCAGATAGAACCTCCTAGATTCCAGTTTGTGCCCATTGCCCTTTTGTCCTGTCACTGATCAGCACTTAAAAGAGTCTGGACTTATCTTGCTGAGCCTCTAAGGCTTCTCTTCTCCAGGCTACGCAGTCCCAGGTCCCTCAGGTTTTCCTTCTCATGGGGTTGCTTCAAGGCCTCTCAGCATCTTTGTAACCTTTCCAGTAGTTCCCTGTCTCTTTTGAGCTGTGGATCCCAGAGCTGGACTCAGTACTCCAGCAGTGGCCTCACTAGGGCAGAGAATATACAGAAGATTTAGAGTGTTTAGGAGAACATACAGGGCATAAGATCATAGAATCAACCAGGTTGGAAAAGACCTCCAAGCTCATCCAGTCCAACCTATCACTCAGCCCTATTTGGTCAACTAGGCCATGGCACTAAGTGCCTCATCCAGGCTTTGCTTGAACACCTCCAGGGATGGCGACTCCACCACCTCCCTGGGCAGCCCATTCCAATGCCAATCACTCTCTCTGGGAAGAACTTCCTCCTAACATCCAGCCTAGACCTGCCCTGGCACAACCTGAAACTGTATCCCCTTGTTCTGTTGCTGGTTGCCTGTGAGAAGAGCTCAACCTCACCTGGCTACAGCCTCGCTTCAGGAAGCTGTAGACAGCAGTGAGCTCTGCCCTGAGCCTCCTCTTCTGCAGGCTGCACACCCCCAGCTCCCTCAGCCTCTCCTCACAGGGCTGTGCTGCAGGCCCCTCACCAGCTTCTCTGCCCTTCTCTGGGCACCTTCCTGTATCAATGTTTTTGTCTGCATTTGAGAATCTAATCCCTAATGTATTTTGTGAGTGTTTTCTGTAGGTACACTCCAAAAAAATATCAAACCCATCTTTTGCTTGTAAGGTGGTCAGGCCTTAGTGGCCATCAGATGGTCTGCAGAAAGCTCAGTTATGCTGCTGATCATTGCATCATTGCCTTGTAGCAGAGGAACAAAAAAAGTGCCTTAGCTACTTTTTGTTTGTTTGTTTATTTATTTAACACCCAGCCAACGGAGGATTAACAGAAAATCAATGTGTGTGCTGTAAATTCTGTGTGCTTAGCACACACAAGGTTTGAAGAGTGCAAAATGATAGCAAAGCAGGCAGGGTAAAGCGACAGTAATTGACGGATCGCCTGGGAGCTTGGTGGAGAGGATAATTGTGAGCGTGTGGCTCCGAGGGGGGGCACTCGGCAAGCTGACATCACATTCTGCAACTCCTCTGTCCTCTCAGGCACGGGAATCACTGTTTTCCTTGTGCCTGGGAAGCTGCAGGAAGTTTGTTATCAAGCCTCAGAGGTGCCTTGTACACGAGGAGCAGCTGAGAAGGTTGCAAAGGTGGCTTGTCGGATGCTAACCTTGTGTTGTGCTGCGTGCAGACACTTCCTCCGGTGCCTTGTGTGCTGGCTCCCTCCCCTCATCACCAGTGAGTGTCTTCTTTGTGGCAGGGTTTCTTTCAAGAGGAGCACTATGGGACAGCAATGTCCACTTGTGGCCAGGAGGGCCAATGCCTTTCTGAGGTGTATTAGAAGGGCTGTGGCTAGTAGGTCGAGAGAGGTTCTCCTGCCCCTCTACTCTGCCCTGGTGAAGCCACATTTGGAGTACTGTAGCCAGTTTTGGGCCCCACAGTTCAAGAGGGACTTGAGAGAGTCCAGCACAGAGCCACAAAGATGATGAAGGGAATGGAACATCTCTCTTGCAAGGAGAGACTGAGGGAGCTGGGGCTGTGCTGCTTGGAGAGGAGGAGACTGAGAGGTGACCTCAGCAATGGTTCTAAATATGTAAAGGGTGAGTGCGAGGAGGCTGGAGCCAGGCTCTGCTGGGTGATGCCCAGTGACAGGACAAGGGGCAAGGGTGGAAGCTGAAGCATAGGAAGTTTCATTTAAACATGAGGAGGGATTTTTTTACTGTAAAGGTGACAGAACACTGGAACAGGCTGCCCAGGGGGGTTGTGGAGTCTCCCTCTCTCAAGATATTCAACACCTGCCTGGGTGTATTCCTGTGTCATCTGCTCTAGCTGACCCTGCTCTGGCAGGGGGGTTGGACTGGATGAGCTTTTGAGGTCCCTTCCAGCCCCTGACAGTCTGTGATTATGTGAGTCTTTAGAAGTGCTTGTAGTGATAGGATGAGG
The DNA here is from genome assembly GCA_013400475.1 of Tricholaema leucomelas. Lineage (NCBI taxonomy): Eukaryota > Metazoa > Chordata > Aves > Piciformes > Lybiidae > Tricholaema lacrymosa > Tricholaema leucomelas. The sequence continues at coordinate 1,015,745 of WAAF01019757.1, forward strand.
GACAATGGTTTGAAACTGGGAGAGGGTAGATTTAGGTTGGACATCAAAAAGAAGCTCTTCACAATGAGAGTGGTAAAATATTGGAGCAGGTTGCACAGGGATGTGGTTGAGGCCCCACCTATGGAGACATTCAAGATCAGACTTGATGTGACCCTAGGCAGATTGATCTAGTTGGAAACGTCCCTGCATAGCCTATGACAAGATGACCTTTGAGGGTCTCTTCCAATCTCATGCAAACTGTGAAGTTGTGCAACACTTGGCATAATTTTTGTGATGAATGCCTGGTCAGAAGTGGCTCTCTGGTTGCTGTCTTCTCAATTCAATTAGATGTCATGGGACTGAATGTTTCCTGTGTGTAATACTATGTTAAAAATCATCTCTGCAGAAGAGCAGGCTGAGAGGGGGTCTTGGAAATGCATTTACATAGCTAAAAGGTGGAGATCATGGAGATAGAGTTGGGATCTTTTCAGTAGCACCCAGTGAGAGGACCAAGGGCAGTGGGCACAATCTAGAATACAGGAGGATTCACTTGGACTTAAGGAGAAACTTCTTTGCTGTGAGAGTGCTGGAGCCCTGGAGCAGGCTGCCCAGAGAGGTTGTGGAGTCTCCCACTCAGGAGAGATTCCAAACCTGTTTGAACATGGATCCTGGGCAACCTGATTTAGATGTACTTGAACTAGTGAGAGGCTGGACTTGATCTCCAGAAATCACTTCCAGACCTCACCACTCTGTGATTCTGTGACTGCAGCCTTCCAGGGGGTGACTGCAGCCTTCCAGGGAGTATCTGCCTGTTGCTGCAAAGCTCAGCAAAAGTCTGCCCTGGGTTGGAAACCGGATGGGTCCCTTGTGCCAGGCTGTCCACAGAGAGAGGGAGCACCTCTGATCTTGTACTCTAAGTAATCAATTGGACAGGGAGAAGTGGAGATGTGGAGGAATTTTGCCTGTGGTCATAGGATCAGAGAGGTGGGGACAAAAGCAAAGTTTCCTCAGTTGCAACCCTGTCTTCTCAATGGGGACACTGGGCAGAGAAGGATCCTTCAAGTCAGGGGCTGACCTGAGATGGACAGCAAAGCTTCCTCCACACATGCTATCCTGAACTGCTGCATAATAAGACAAGTTGTAGGGGTAAGTGCCCATTGAAGAGACTCCAACTTTGACCTTGTAACATCTGTCTTAGAGACAAGATAGTATTCTCCAGAGCAGGAAAGCTTTGAGTCAGTCAGGTCACCAGCCCAGCCCAAGGAGGCACAGGCATGGGTGCTATCTAATGGATCTTTGAACGTGAAGATGGAGTTTCCCCTGAAGGTCACATTTAGTCCCCAAGAGTTAGTGTACAAAGTCTCTTATTCCATGATGGGTGGGAAATGGAGTTATGGCAGCTTGCAGAGCCAGGAAGCCCATCAAGGAAAGACATAGTCTCTAATTTTCATGACTTAAACAGGTTAGCAGACCCTCTGGGCAATGGTCTCATTAGCTCAGGATACACAAGCATCTCTCAGAAGACAGTGTTGTATCCTGCTGATCATCCCTGAGGTGGTTAATTGGGTGAGATCTTGACCAAACAGACCTCTTTAGGAGGAAGGGTGTTGATTGACGGCAGCATGAAGGTGAGATTCCTCCATGCTGCTCTTTAGCCTGGGTCTGTCTCTGAGTGCTGTTGGAACCCATTAAAATATCCTATTTTGAGCATTTGGAAGTAACTGATGGCAGTGGTGGATGCTGGAAAGACTCTTCAAAGGCACAAATGGCAGGTCAGGTCTTAAGCCAGGGTCCTAGGGGACTCCATGAGGATGGAAGGACCTCTTTTTGAACAACTGAGTAACCCACCCTAGTCAACTCTCTGCTCTCAAATCCAGTTCTCATCTTTATTCCTCTGCAGGCACCAGGTAGTGCTTAAATGCTGTGGGACTATTTTGCACCCAAGCAGCAGGAGTGCTGGATGAAGCCTGACTGAAAATTGCACCCCAAGGAGCCACTTCTGGAAAAAAAACCCAGAGGATGCTCTGAAATTTTCAGGCAGAAGAGCAAGTACTATGCAGAGAGAGCTGCTCCTGGCAAGGCTGAGCTTTTCACTTAAGATTGATGACTCTGCCTCAGTTTGTGTTATTAAACATAAAAAATACAAGGATGCAAGGGAATAAACTCTGGTATAAAACCCCAAAGATTTATGCTTGAGCTTTTCCACCCAGCTTCTGTATTTGTTTTACTGCTTACTTAAGGGGCTCAATTATGTCTTGGAAGAGGTGGGAGGCAGAGGGTGGGGAAGAAGCCTGTCACCTAAGTGACAAGGCACAGTGCTTTGGTGAGGTGTAATGACTGCTGGCTGCTGGTGGAAGGGAAGAGGGCCTGGTCTGGAGGGCAGTAATTGGGCAATGCTGTTTCAGCAATAGCCCTCCAGTGTGGCAGATGAACGTCTAAGTGGGATTAGAATGCTCTTGCTACTTGGATGCTTTGCTGTTCCAAAAAGGCCTCAACCCCCTGCCTGCCTCCCCCCTGCCTGCCTCCCCCCTGCCAAACCTCAAAGTACAAACATTAGCAGTTCCTAGTGGAAAAGAAGGAAGAATAAGGATCTCTTAGGGAGTTTTGGGTTTTTCAAGTAGAAAAGTTGAACTTTAATGCAATTCAGTAAGCAGTAGGCTCAGAGTTATGGGTTTCTCCTGGCTTCAGTGTGTTCCTGGATGCCTTAAAATTGTTCTCAGTTCTCACAGCACTCTGCAGGGGATTTTTCCATCACAAAATAATCCCACACGGGGCAGAAATGCCCCTGCAGTGCCCCAGTCTCCAGGGTGTCTGTGTGTGGTGCCAGCAGGAAGCAGGGATTGCTTGAACAGTATTGACTGCTTGTGTGGTGAGTGAGCTCGGGATGAAGCAGGGAAGTGATGGGGCTTGGGGAAACATTTCTTGCTGCAGTGGTCCTGACTGCTCTGATTTCACCTCGAATCATAAATCACAGAACTGTTTGGCTTGGAAGAGACCTTAAAGACCCTGCCCTTGGCAGGAACACCTCCCACTAGACCAGGATGCTCAAGGCCCCATCCAACCTGACCTTGAACACTTCCAGGAATGGGGCATCCACAGTCTCTCAGGACAACCTTTACAAATAAGTATTTTGGCAGAAGAATGGCATTTTCTAGAGGTGGAATCAGTGTCCTGCTCTCTCTGTTTGCCCTGGTGCACAGCAGGGATCCCAGATTTCTGATGCTGGTAGGTGCTTTGCTTTGGGGAAGGAACCTGGAAGTGTTCCCTGACAGGATGAGGGGCGATGGTTTTAAATCAGAGAAGAGTAGATTTAGATTGTACCTTTTTTAGGATGAGAGTGATGGAAAATTGGAGCAGGTTTCCCAGGGAGGTAATTGAGACCCCATTCATTGAGATGTTCAAGGTCAGGCTCAACAAGGCTCTAAGCAACTTGATCTAGTTAGGGATGTTCCTGCTCATTGCAGGGAAGTTGGACTTGATGGCCTTTAGAGGTCTGTGATGGTTTGGGTGTTACTCCCCCTCACATGCACACACTTAAGAAAATCACCCAGATGAGACTCAGCCAATCTGGAAATTGAAGAATGAAGCTTTACATTTACAGCTTAGCACAATATCCAAGCAGATACTTACAATCCCCGCAGCTATAGGCAGAAATAGACACAGAAACACAACAGCCCTCCCAGAAACCTGAGTCCCCAGGAGGGGCTCCCAACTACCCTTCCACCTTCTTCCCACCCCTCTACCTTACTCTAGACTTTGCCTTATGTGCAAGGTGAGTTTGGAGGATTGGCCAGGAGGGTTAGGAAGCAGAGGGATTAGTTAGGCAGCAAGTTAGAGAGAGAGAAGTGCATGCAGCCTAGAGCCCAAGAGCAACTCCCTTATCTATGTTTGTGTTCTTGTTATCCATCTCAGCAAGCCTATGAGTGCAGTAGCCATTACTATTGTTTCGTTTTCACAGCCTATAATCTAATTCTTCTCACCAAAATATCCCAGCTAGCTTCAAACTAGCACAAGGTCTCTTCCAACTCGTTCTATGGTTCTATGACCATTGAGCATTCTATCACCCAAGAACTAAACAGTTCCCTGTTTTCACTTTCCCTTCCTCTGCCCCAAGTGACCCTGGTGATGCTCTGGAGCCCCCAAATAGAAAATGGGGTTGGGGTTGATTCTCCTACTCAGGGCACAACCAGTTTCCAAGAATTTCAGTTGTGAAACCTCTTCGGTGGCAGAGCTTTGGAAGGCTGCAAACAGAAATAAGACAAATGAAATAGTCAGCCTGACTTAGAAGATTTGGAAAAAAACAAAGACATGGTCAAGCTAAGAAACTTAATTCTTAACAGCAGGTTTTTGTTCCATGTCCTTCAGATTGCCACCTCTCTGATGCAGCAGTAATTTTCCTGGGGTGATAAAGGCAGTTGTTCTTGCTCTGTACAAATACACTTCTGTCTCTCAGACTTCCACTTTTAAAACTATATTTAATGGAAAAAGCCCACTGAGTAATTTATTGCAGCTCTTTCTGTCCTGTCACCAGGGAGATACTGAGAGAAGAGCAAGCCTGGCATTGCAAGAAGGTGGGAATGGAAATGAGAGGTGGCAAAGAGGTGGAGGCAGGACAAGAAGCCCTGCTGTGTGTCCGTACCGTGCCTGTGTGCGTGCACCGCCATACCCGTGCAAACCCAGGTCTATGTTTATTTATGACCAACCATCTTAGGGGGAGTTGATTCCCTGCTAATGATAGAAACTTTTCCTTCCTTTGCCTGAATAGCAAGAAGAAGAAAAAAAAAATCCCTATTATTGCTTCATGCTGTGTTGTACAAGATGCCAGTACACAGGTTAATGAAAGAAATGCATGAATTTGGATAGATGGATAAAGGTCCCTTGGGTGTTCAGTCATAAATCTTTGTAGCTGGAAGGCAGAGCAGACGTAAATAGGCCTGATAGAACCAACTGTTTTACATACAAATGAATGCTTGCCTTTTATTTAGTTGACAATATTATTCTTTCAAATTCAAGGAGAATATTAAATGAACTCTGTTCTGCTCTCTCCATTAGGAGTGATCCCTGATCTCTGGATTGGCTGCGGTGCCGGCTTTGGGCTCCACGCAGGGCTGCACAAAGCCAGGGGGTGTGAGCTCCTCTGTTCATTATTTCATGTAATGGGGAAAGTGGCAGTGAAATGCGCTCAGCTCTGGGCAGGAAAGTGCCTTCCTCTGAAAGCTCTGCTGGGAGGTAGGGCAAAAGGGAAATAAATTGGCTTCTGTTGGCCCCATAGTTGGAATTCAGGGTTCTGTAGGATGGGCTGCTACTGAACCAACAGCAGCAGAGAACTGAGTTCTCTTTAAGTCATAGAATCATAGAATAGTTTAGGTTGGAAGGGACCTCAAAGCTCATCCAGTTCCGATGCCCTGCCATAGGCAAGGACACCTCCCACTAGAACAGGTCACTCAAGGCCTCATCCAACCTGGCCTTGAACACCTCCAGGGAGGGAGCAGCCACAACCTCCCTGGGCAACCTGTGCCAGTGTCTCACCACCCTCACTGGAAAGAACTCTTTCCTAACATCTAATCCCTTTCCTAACATCTAGTTTGAATCTCCCCTCCTCCAGTTAGGAGGAAGTTCTTTCCAGAGACAGTGATTGGCATTGGAATGGGCTGCCCAAGGAGGTGGTGGAGTCACCGTCCCTGGAGGTGTTCAAGCAAAGCCTGGATGGGGCACTTAGTGTCATGGTCTGGTTGACTGGATAGGGCTGGGTGCTAGGTTGGACTGGATGAGCTTGGAGGTCTCTTCCAACGTGGTTGATTCTATGATTCTCTTCTTCTGAGCTGATGCTTGAGGACAAGTGAGTTATGCAGGAGGTGCCCTCCTTGTGAGTTTGCATTTTTAAGCACTGCCTGACACCTCATCCTGCCTTCCAGACCCTGAGCTTAATTCTAGGCTATTTCTAAGTCCCTCTCCTCAGGGCTGCTCTCCAGCCACACACTGCCCAGCCTGGATTTGTGCTTGGCATTGCCCCAACCCCCAGATGCAGGGTCTTCTATAAGAAGGGAAAGTTTAATTCTACAACAAAAGCCTTCAGACAGTCAGAGCAACCAGCTCAGAGAATTGCATGTTCCACCCTCAAAAAAAAAACCCAGAACAACAAAAAACCCCTTACAACAAAATAAAAAAACCCCACCCAAACCCAAAACAAAAGCCAAGGAAATGAAAAAAAAAGAGAGCCAATAATTAGCATTTGAAAGCAACTCTCCTTGATTCTCTATTAATCTGGAAAATTAAGATAAAAAATTAATTATGGAGCACTGCAGCATTCTTATTCTCTCAGAGCTGAGCAGCTGAAGTACAGAAGTGGAGCATCCTGAGTCCCAAAATCTGGTTACTTCAAAATTTCCATCCCAGTTCTCTTCATTCTCAAAGCTGATCCCAGCCCAGGGGTAAGTGGCAGGCTCAGCACCTCATGCTTTTCCCTGATGGGCCTGAGCAGGTCTGTCCCTGGGCTGGGTGCCCTGTCAGCAAACCACAGGAGATTTTCTTTGCCTCTTTGATGGGGATGTGGAGAAGAGGGCTGGTGGTGAAGGGTGGGGTCTTCCTTGGCACACGGGAAGGTGCCATCTGCCAGTGTGGCTTTGAACAAGCCATGAGGCTTTGTGGCTGGTGATAAAAGAGTTGGCAGGAGACAGGGCAGGGGGAAAAGGCTTCTGACAAATGTGCATTTCCTTGAACTACAAATGAAATAACAGGGGATAATGTGAGCCCTTTGCCTCTGCTGCTGGATCCTCTCACTGCCTCTGGACCACAGCAAGAGATGCTGCAAAGCCAAAGTGTCTTTTGAATAACTGCATTCAAAAAGAGCCCAAACAGCGTGGGGGGGGAGGGGGCGGTTGTATGGGGATCTGGCCCCACAGACAGAGGCAGGCAGCTCTGAGCTGCTCCAGAGCCAGCTGCTGTTGCTGCTCCACGGCAAAGCATGGGCTGGGTAATCAGGGCAGCTTGCGGCACAGAAATGTGTCGGAGATGACTTTTGGAGTGAATTATAATTAAAAATAACTGCAGGACAGAGCAGGCACAAAGCACAGAGGAAGGATGCAGATGCATTTGCAAGTCTTTTTTTTTTTTTTTTTTTTCCCTCTTGTGTTTTCAAATGCTGCTGAACTGCAACTGCTCAGGCAGCTGAGAGTGTTACTTGTTAAGAAGGGCAGAATAATGTCATAGAATCACAGAATCCACCAGGTTGGAAGAGACCTCCAAACTCATCCAGTCCAACCTAGCACCCAGCCCTAGCCAATCAACCAGACCATAGCACTAAGTGCCCCAGCCAGGCTTTGCTTGAACACCACCAGGCACGGCGACTCCACCACCTCCCTGGGCAGCCCATTCCAATGCCAATCACTCTCTCTGCCAACAACTTCCTCCTAACATCCAGCCTAGACCTCCATCATCACAGCTTGAGACTGTGTCCCCTTGTTCTGTTGCTAGTTGCCTGGGAGAAGAGCCCAGCCCCACCTGGCTACAGCCTCCCTTCAGGTACTTGTAGACAGCAATGAGGTCTGCCCTGAGCCTCCTCTTCTGCAGGCTGCACACCCCCAGCTCCCTCAGCCTTTCCTCTCAGGGCTGTGCTCCAGGCCTCTCACCAGCTTCATTGCCCTTCTCTGGACATGCTCCAGTACCTCAACATCTCTTTTGACTTGAGGAGCCCAGAATTTGACACAGTACTCAAGGTGTGGCCTGACCAGTGCTGAGTACAGGGGCAGAATATCCTCCCTTGTCCTACTGGCCACACTAGACACAAGTTTTGCAGCAATCATAGGGTAGGTGACCAGTGCAATTCTTATGTATTTTCATATAGATCATTTAACCTACAGATGCCAAATTCCCATCCTTAAATGACCTGCCAACTCAAATACAATGCAGACCTACTATGGTTATCAACCCCAAATATTTCCCAACCCCCTGTGAGACCTGATATGGTTGGCAGCAAAGCCAGAAGATGTGGCTGGGCTGGAGGGCAGAAGGGCTCTGCAGCGGGACCTTGACCGCCTGGACAGATGGGCAGAGTCCAATGGGATGGTGTTCAGTGGCTCCAAGTGCAGGGTGCTGCACTTTGGCCACAACAACCCCATGCAGAGCTACAGGCTGG
>WAAF01019757.1:1024140-1090630 GCA_013400475.1 Tricholaema leucomelas
AGAGTCATTGGCTACTGGAATGGGCTGCCCAGGGAGGTGGTGGAGTCGCCATCCCTGGAGCTGTTCAAGGCAGGATTGGACGTGGCACTTGGTGCCATGGTCTAGCCTTGAGCTCTGTGGTAACAGGTTGGACTTGATGATCTGTGAGGTCTCTTCCAACCTTGGTGATACTGTGGTACTGTGAAGTGCTGCACATCATCCAGCTTCTTGCCTTGCTGTTAAAAGTAGCTGGAACCACTGGATCCCCAGACACTTTCTGCAGATGCCCCAACACCAGTTTGTAAGCTTTAGTGCCACTGTGGCAGAGATTCATCCGTATCTTCCTCCAGGCCTGCTGCACCGTGGACCTTCATGCTTCCAGGCATTGCTCTGGAATTCTCAGGGTATCTTGAACTCCCATTTATCTGCTGCTGGGAATAGTGCAGAACAGCTTTGTTCAGCCTGTTGTAGAGGGCTGGTGCTGTTAGCTGATATTCTGTGTTTCTTGTTTAATTTGTCAGCCACAAATAATGAAAAAAACCCAAATTAACAGTGAACAACACTGGCAATGTCACAGCTTTACTGATGTGGCAAGTAATTCACACAGTTTTTGCTTCCAAAAACAAAAGCAAAGAGGAAAATCCCTGTGAGCTTTGCAGGAGCCCTTAGCAATGTGCACCAATGGCTGTTAGGGAGGTTTGGCTCCTTTCCTAGGAAAGGCTCCTGCGAGCCCCTGACCAGCCCAAGCTTCCCAAACTGCAGCTTATCATCTACCTCTTTTATTTGCATTTAATGTTCCACAGCTGAATAGAGATGCAAGACTGTGTCATGAACACAACTGCAATCTGTTTGTGAAGCAAATAAGAGTCATATTTTGCTGGTGTAATGCCCTGTAGCCTGGTGAAGGCTTCATTGAGCTTGGTGCTCAGGGAGTCGGTGTTCTGGCTCTGTATCTTCTATGGATGCTGTTTCTGTGTCTGTGTGACCCTGGCTTGGTTTCAAGTCCTGGATTTCATGCATATTTCTCCCAGCTCCTAGGCTTGCTGAGAAAAAAGTCTGAATGCTGCTGGGTAGAGCAGCTGGTGATTGAGACATCAGGATCTGTGGGAGGGCTTTTGTCACTCAGCATATTGGTGGATATGAAATATTTGTTGGTGGTAGTGATTTAAGCTTTTCTGTCTCACCTACTCCCTGCCACTTGCTTGTGTTTTGTAGTTTAAAAAAGCTCAAACACCTACAAAACAAAAATCCCTCCTCACCAGCACCTTCTGCTGGTGTCCAAGTGAGCAGTGAGCTGTGGCCAGTGTGGGAAGCTGGAGAGGAAGGAGATGAGCAGCTGGGTTGTCCCCAGCCACAGGGCATTATCAAGCTAGAGCTCAGTTTTAGCCCAGATCTCTCATGCAGAGGAAGCTTCAGCATCCAAGGAAGCTTCGGCATTGAAGTTGGGACTTCAGCCTCCAGCTGGCGGCAAGGAAACATCATCCTTTTGCTTTTGATCTCCACCTGAAGTGTTTGAAATGTCTTTCTTTAAGTGCTGTGGAGGTTCCAGGTCTGTTCCTCATCCCATCCCAGGTCTGCTGCCTTACTCTATACCTGACATATGTTTCTCATTACTGCATGAACAGGGCCAGAAGCAGAGACCTAGATGCTGCTGCAGAGACTCAGGGGTGACCTCATTGCTGTCTATAACTACCTGAAGGGAGGCTGTAGCCAGGTAGGGTTGGGCTCTTCTGCCAGGCAAGCAGCAACACAGTCTCAAGTTGTGCCAGGGGAGGTCTAGGCTGGATGTTAGGAGGAAGTTGTTGGCAGAGAGAGTGATTGGCATTGGAATGGGCTGCCCAGGGAGGTGGTGGAGTCACTGTGCCTGAAGGTGTTCAAGCCAGGCCTGGATGAGGCACTTAGTGCCATGGTCTGGTTGATTGGCTAGGGCTGGGTGCTAGGTTGGACTGGATGAGCTTGGAGGTCTCTTCCATCTTGGTTGATTCTATGAAAAATTAAAAAATCCATATAAGCTTCTGCGCTTCTCTCTTGGAGCAGCTTTCGTTTGCTGTTGAGGATGGGATCTTGAGGAAACTCCACCATGAACATTCATCAGGCAATATTCCTTCTTGAGCCAGCCCTGTCCCTCCTTTTGGGTTGGAGATGCAGGTGAAAATCTAGAGCTCAGCAGCAGAATCTGGTGGTGGTAAGAGGCAATGCCGGCTCCTGGTGCCCATCTGCCTGAAAGGACTGTGGCATTTTCAGCTGATGCTCTTGAAAACTGAGCAAGGATGTGAGTGTTAAACAGCATGGCTGGAGCACGTGAGGTGTCAGTGAAACAGAGGCTGAGCAGAGATAAGGACATGTATAAAGTGAAACCACATCTAACAGGCTGCCATAAAGGCTGTCAGTGTGCTGCCCTGCTTCCCCTGGTGTAATCCTCATCAGAGAAACGAGCTCCACTGGTCTCCCACGGGACCAGGGCTCGCCTGGTGTTCATTGCTTTCTCTGGAGGCTCCCTCCATGTCATCTCTCATCTGCAGAGAAGGGGGTTGGTAAATACTTCAGGTGAGCAAGCAGCCAGTTGGGAACCCCCACTTATTGAGGTTTTTCTCTGCCTTGGCTGCCCAAGACGAGTGGGCTCCAAGGCTGAGAGTGGAAGGAGAGTTTCCTGTCTGGTGGACTAAAACGAGAGAGAATCTTTAAAGAGAACTTCTTCCTCTTGATGCTCGCTTGTTTACTTCCAAACAATATCTTGTTTGGTGAGTTTTCTCTGGGTTGTTGTTTTTTTTTTTCATCTCAAAGAGAATTTGGATTCTTTCCAACTTTTTCTTTTGCCTCTGAGGGAATGTGGGATCCCTCATTTGATATCTGTCCTTCTCCATTCACCTTGACCAGCTCCTGAGTGCAGCAGGGCCAAGCAGCAGCTGATGGGAGAAGGGGAGGGGAAGCCTCTCTTCCTATATTTGGAGGTTAGAAACAGCAGCAGTGAGGAAGGGCATGAAAAATGCATGTTCCTTGTGTGGGAGCTGGCCTACATTTCTCACCAGATGACTCTGTGCCTCCTGGCCAGTGCTTTGAAGATGTACCCTCCGTTTTGAATTGGTTTAGTGTTGCTTCTCTTCTACTTGCATGAACTGATTTGGGGGATCTCTCTTTCTCTCCCTCTAAGGTGGCATCTGGATGTCTTTGTGCCTTCAGTGAGATGATTTCTGGAGTGTGGCCAGCAGGATGCAGAGCTCCAGTGTCCTCTAATATTCAGTGGAACTTGCTCTTCACAAGGGAGTCCAGCGCTGCTGAGCTCTGGTGGGAAGAACACAGTGTTGCTGAAGCATGTTCAGAGAAGGACAATGAAGCTGGTGAAGGGTCTGGAGAAGAGGTCTGGTGAGGAGCAGTTGAGGGATCTGGGATTGTTTAGCCTGGAGAAAAGGAGGCTGAGGGAAGACCTCATTGTTCTCTCCAGTTTCCTGAAAGAAGGTTGTAATGAGGGGGGGATTGATCTCTCCTTCCTTGTATCAAGTGGTAGAGTGAGAGAAAATGGCCTGAAATTGTGCCAGAGGAGGTTTAGAGTTGGATATTAGGAAAAAAAATCTTTAGTGAAGGGGTGGTCAGGCATTGCAGGTTACTCAGCCTGGAGAAGAATAGGTTCAGGGGAGATCTTATTGTTCTCTACAACTACTACTTGATGCCGTGGTCTAGTTGATTGGCTAGGGCTGAGTGCTAGGTTGGACTAGATGATGGAGGTCTCTTCCAAAGTGGTTGATTGTATGATTCTGCCTGGAAGAAGGTTGTAGCTAGGTGGGGGTTGGTCTCTTCTCCCAGGCAACCAGCAACAGAACAAGGGGACAGAGTCTCAGGTTGTGCTGGGAGAGGTACAGGCTGGATGTTANGGAGAGGCACAGGCTGGATGTTAGGAGGAAGTTCTTCCCAGAAAGAGTGATTGGCATTGGAATGGGCTGCCCAGGGAGGTGGTGGAGTCTCTGTCCCTGGAGGTGTTTTAAGAGGAGGCTGGATGAGGCACTTAGTGACGTGGTTTAGTTAATTAGAAGATGTTAGATGATAGGTTGGACTTGATGATCTCAAAGGGCTTTTCCAACCTGGATGATTCTGTGATTGGAGCAGGCTACCCAGGGAGGAGGTAGAGCCACCATCCCTGGAGGTGTTATATAAAAGAAGTGTGGCCATGGCAGTTCAGGATGTGGTTTAATGGCCACTGTGGTGTTGGCTTGATGCTTGGACTCAATCTTAGACATCTTGTCCAGCCAAAGCTGTCTGTGGTACTGCACCTTTGAGCACAAAGCCCAAAGGGTTCCTCTCGCTGGTGTGAGCACAGGGCATGAATAAGCTGAAGGGGAGTGGGATGCTAAACTCATCATGAATCACTTTCAATCTCTAGGCAAAACTGGTCCCCAAGCCAGGTGACCTCACCACAGGGGCCTGCCAGAGCTGCAGAATGGGGTGGGGCTTTCTGTAAGGGTATTTGGGCTTTCTGTAAATAGAAAAAGAAAGAGCACTGCCTGGGAGACTGCTCCCACCACACCTCTGTGTGTCAGAGAATCATAGAATCAGCCAGGTTGGAAGAGACCTCCAAGATCATCCAGTCCAACCTAGCACCCAGCCCTAGCCAATAAACCAGACCATGGCACTAAGTGTCCCATCCAGGCTTTTCTTGAACACCTCCAGGGACGGTGACTCCACCACCTCCCTGGGCAGCCCATTCCAGTGTCACATCTACTTCCTGTCCCTAGTCTGACACTCACATCATAAAATTACAGAACTCTTTTGGCTATAAAAGACCTTTCAGATCAAGTCCAACCATCGACCCATCATTGCCAGGTCACCACTAAACCGTGCCCCTCAGCACCACATCCACATGGCTTTGAAACCTCTTCAGCAATGGGGACTGCACCACTGCCTTGGGCAGCCTGTTCTAGGGCATGGCAACCCTTTTGGGGAAAATATTGTTCCTCATGTCCAGCTTCAACCTCCTCTGCTGCAACATGAGGTCATTTCCTATCAGCTGAGAACAGACCAACCCCCACCTAGCTCCAGCCTCCTTTCATTATAGGTGCCATGGTTTTCATGCTTTTCCCAACACAACCTGTTCTGTCCTTTGGAAGAAAATGCCACTATGCATCTCAGGTAGCAGACTGCACTTGAGGAGTGAGGTGCACAGGCAGGTTCACCAAGGAATTTAGATGAGAAGGGCCCTTTGGGGGTCTAAATGTTCCAAATCTGCTCAAGACCTGGAGCGTGCATGCTGTGGCTGTCCTGCTTGTAGGCTCCTCCTGAGCTCCCTGCCATCTCTGCTTTAGCTGGTATTACAGACAAGGACACTAATAAGTGAAGTAATTACTCATGTCCAGATTAATTTGCTTTCCTGTCTGCTTCATTTTCTCTTTGGAGACAATATCAGCATTGATTCCTGTTGTCACCCTTCACATCTCCAGTACTGTGCACAGACACACACTTGCAGTGACTGCTGGAACAAGGTCTGAAGGAAATCTTGGGGAAGAAAGAAACTTATAATTCATGGAAGAAGGGTTGGCCACTTGGGAGAACTATAGAGGAGTAGTCGGGGCTTGTAGGAAGGCAACAAGCAAGGCCAAAGCCCTCTAAGAACTGAAGCTGGCAAAGAAAGTAGAACAAGAAGGGCTTCTTCAAACCCATCAGTAGAAAAAGGAAGAAGGAAGGTGTGGGGGCACTGCTGAACGAGGAGGCAGCCTTGGTAACTGAGGGTGCAGAGAAGGCAGAGCTGCTGAATGCCTTCTTTGCTTCAGTCTTTACACCTAAGGCTGAACTCCCCTATGGACTCCAGACCTTGGATGAAGGAGAGGAAGCCTGGAGGAGGGAGTGTTCCCCACTGGTCAGTGCAGACTGGGTTAGGGATCAGTTACACAAATTAAACATTCACAANGCAAGCTGAGGAAGTGTGGGGTGGAAGAGCAGGCAGTGAGGTGGGTGAGGAACTGGTTGCAAGATAGAGTTCAGAGGGTGGAGATCAATGGTGCCAGGTCCATCTGGAGAGCTGTGACTAGTGGTGTCCCCCAGGGATCAGTGCTGGTGCCAGTGCTGTTCAACATCTTTCTTCATGAGTGACATTGATGAGGGCACAGACAGAGTCTGCTCAGCAAGTTTGCTGACGGCACCAAGCTGGGAGGCTTGGCTGATATAGCTGGAGGCTGCATGGCCATTCAGAGAGAGCTGGGCACACAGGAACCAGATGAAGTTCAACAGGGACAAGTGCAGAGTCCTGCATCTGGGGAGGAATAATAAACTGCCCCAGTACAGGCTGGGAGGTGATCTGCTGGAAAGCAGCCCTGTGGAGAGGGACCTGGGGGTCCTGGTGGATAACATTCATGGGACAGCAATGTGCCCTTGTGGCCAAGAAGACCAATGGGATCGTGGGGTGTATTAGGAAGAGTGTGTCCAGCAGATCAAGGGAGGTTCTCCTGCCCCTCTACTCTGCTCTGGTGAGACCTCATCTTGAATACTGTGTTCTGTTTTGGGCTCCCCAGTTGACGAGGGACAGGGATCTGCTGGAGAGGGTCCAGCAGAAGGCTACAAGGATGATTAGGGTACTGGAGGGCATGGCTTATGAGGAGAGGCTGAGGGACTTGGGGCTTTTTAGTCTGGAAAGGAGAAGACTGAGAGGGATTTGATAAATGTTTATAAATATCTGAGGGGTGGGCAGGAGAGGAGGGAACAGGCTCTGCTCACTGCTCCCTGGGATAGGACAGGAGCAATGGGTGTAAATTGCAGTACAGAAGGTTCCAACTCAACACAAGGGGGAACTTCTTTTCTCTAAGTGTCACAGCACTGGCACAGGCTCCCCAGAGAGGTTGTGGAGTCTCCTTCTCTGGAGCCTTTCAAGGCCTGTCTGGATGTGTTCCTCTGTGATCTGTGTTAGATAGGATTGTCCTGCTCTGGCAGGGCGGTCGGACTGGATGATCTCTTTGGGTCCCTTCCAACCCCTAACATCCTGTGAGCCTGTGAAGTGTGCAACAATGGACCACAAATGTTGGTTTTGGGCAGGAAAGCAGAGCTCTTGCTCCTTGTCATACCATTGCAGTGCTGTGACTTTTGTTTATGTTTCAAAGCACAGGACTGATCCTGGGATCATCTCTAGCTGCACAGGCACATGTCATCTCCTCCTGCTTGTGGCCTCCAGGCTGTTTCTTCCAAAAGCAGAGATCCAGCAATGGGCAAGCATGGAGTGGTCCTGCTGTAGTGCAAATGAAGAGGCCTCTCCACCTATAAGAGCCATCCCTCACCCACGGCTTGGAACGATACAGAAATCTTTGTCACCTTCAACGTGCAGAAAGTGAGATTGTCATCCAGGCTGCAGGAAAGATCTGCATAGTCCTCAGCATCTACCCACACTCATCTTCTCACCTCTGTGGGCTGCAGGAGATGCAAAGTGTACAGAGATCAAGGCAGTGATGTGCTCTGCAGGGTGAGACAGTGAATCCTCACTTCTCACACGTTGAAGTTTGCGTATTTGCACCTTGAGCTGTCTCCTGCCCTCGGTGTGTTTGCCCCAGCTGAACGCTGGCTATGTCCAGCTGTGAGTGCTGACTTTTCTACTCCTGGGAGCCCTGATTTCTGTTCTGCCTGCAAAGGAATCTTTTTATAGGATGTGTGGCAGAGGAAAAAAACTCACATAGATGGCTTTTTAAAGCAAGCAGATTTGTAAAACTAGAAAAAGTAAGTGTGAAATTCTGACCCTTTATATTCAGAGCTTAATTGATTTAAAATAGCTAACATTAAATGAAAACACTGAAGCAAAACGTTTGCTCCTGGGGTTTTCTGATGCATCAAAGCACTGGAAGGACAAATGGAACCTGGCTCAACACCTGCAGTGACTCTTGATGAAGGGCTGCTGCAATTATTGTTGCTCTCAGGGCATATAGAAATAATATATCTTATTTTTTGTTATATCCAGCAGTAAAACTTAAAAAACAAACAAACAAAAAAATTAATTCAAATTAAGTAAAAATCAAAGCAGTCCAGGAAAGTGGTTTTCAGTCTCCAACCTCTAAACAAAAATCAAGTGTAAGAAGATAATCTCTATTGGCTATGGCATCTTGAATCTTTTGTCCCCAGTCCTTGGAAACAATCAATTCAATTTTATTCTTCCCTTGTGCTCAGCACTGCTCAGGCCACACCTTGAGTGCTGTGTCCAGTTCTGGGCTCCTCAATTCAAGGGAGATGTTGAGGTACTGGAAGGTGTCCAGAGAAGGGCAACAAAGCTGGTGAGGGGCCTGGAGCACAGCCCTGTGAGGAGAGGCTGAGGGAGCTGGGGGTGTGCAGCCTGCAGAAGAGGAGGCTCAGGGCAGAGCTCATTGCTGTCTGCAACTACCTGAAGAGAGGCTGTGGCCAGGTGGGGGTTGGTCTCTTATGCCAGGCACCCAGCAACAGAACAAGGGGCCACAGCCTCAAGTTGTGCCAGGGGAGGTCTAGGCTGGATGTTAGGAGGAAGTTGTTGGCAGAGAGTGATTGGCATTGGAATGGGCTGCCCAGGGAGGTGGTGGAGTCATTGTCCCTGGTGGTGTTGAAGCCAAGCCTGGCTGGGGCACTTAGTGCCATGGTCTAGTTGATTGTCTAGGGCTGGGTGCTAGGTTGGACTGGATGAGTTTGGAAGTCTCTTCCAACCTGGTTGATTCTCTGATTCTATTCACTGCACAGAGCTCTTCTTTTGTGGGGGCAACCCAGATTTAAATGCAGAGCATGTTTTGATAAAAATATTTTTCTTAGCCAGCTCACACGAGGTGCTTGGAATTGATAGAAAGCTGCTTGAAATGCCGATTTGTGCTTTTTCCCCCCATTCAGTTCCAGTTTGACACAAGTGAAAAATGAAGTATCATTTAGGAAATAATTGAAGGTATCACCTGGCATTGTCTAACATGGCAAAAAAATGGAGAAATTCATGCTCTGAAGGGAGGCAGGTGGCTGTACTTGCTTAAGTGCATACAAATGAAGCAGTGAATTGAATGTAAAGGCTAAATTTAGTTGCAGTTTGTGTTTTAATGATTTCTCACCAATGAGAAATGGAAGTTTCTTGCTCAGGAGTCCCTCAGAAGCACAAACAGAAATAGGACTGAGGCCAGGGATGCTTGCTGCTATAAAACACTTCTTTGTAAATGAACCAACCCATCCCTGCTAGGGAGGGAATAAAAGATCTCTCCATTGACAAACCAAGGGCTCTGGACAGGCATGGTGAGTTGGCAGGAGATGGACCTCAGAGAGGCTGCTGTGATATGTAGTATTAAAAGCTGAAACTGTTACGGTTTTTCCAATTCCAGGACAGGAAAGAAAAGTTTCCAGCCCTTCTGAGGGCAAGCAGTGAGAAATAGCAACTAATCAAATGGGGCAGGATAGATGACTGTGACAGGAATAAAACCCTGCCCATACTGATAATGAACACTGCAGCTGCTTCCAGAATTACTCCCCAGTTCTTCAGACTTCAGCTGTGGAGGAGAAATAACTTTGCCCAGCAGAACCAGTCCCTTCAGTGACCCACAACCCAACAGGGAAATGCCAGTGTGGAGGAGTGACATTAGTGCCTCCTGCACTGCAAAATGACTCCGTAACAGGACCATTCAACTGGGCTTGAGCCTCAGCTACTCTACCTGCCTGCAGTCCTGATGCTTTTTCTGTCTGTTGTGGTCTTCAGGTTATGTTTGGCCAGAAGTTTCTATGTAGGTACACAACTGAAAGGAGGAAAGGAGCTAAGTGCTGCTCTAGCACTTTGTGTGGTTCTAGCATCTGAGTGGTTTGGTGATGTCCTCATTAATTCTGCTGCTTCTGGACCCCTGAATCATCTGAGGGTTCTCAGTTAGTGCCTGTGTGCCTCAGCTTCCCTTGTCTAAATTTGATATAGCACTGATCAGCCTTGATGGAGGGCTGGGAAGCTAAAGGAGCCTAGGCTGAGAGGGAATGTAGTAAGCTCTGTAAGGCTTTGTGGATGTGGATCTTTACCTGCTCCAGATATATATGGAATGGTTGTTCTCAGAGGAAGGAACTCTCTTCCTCAATTAGAAGACTCTTTCAGGGACATTTTGGCATCAAGGGGAAAAAAACAGGATTCTGTCCACCCTCCCATCTCCTTCCTGCAGAAAAGAAGCTGAGGTCTTTTGATCCTCACTCTCAAAAACACCAAGAGAAGTGCAAAATGGATCTTAGTCTCACTCTGCCTCTTCAGGAATTGCTTCTGAAGGCTCCTTGTCCTTCCTTACCAGCTTTATTAAATTGATACCCACAAAACGTGGTTCTCACAAAATGCTATGCTTAATAAAATGTGGTGCACATCAATAATTTAGGCACGAGGTGACAACACATAAAACCCTCTGCTTGAGACATTGCAAACTTGGCCCTGTGTTTGTGATAATTAAAGATGGATGTGATGGCAGAGTGTGTAGGCGTTAAGCCTGTTTCAGATTTCCCTTGTATTTAAACTAGGGACCATCAATTTTTAACTGCCATCAAAAGCATGGCAGGATTGTACTCTCTTAAGTATAGCTGAGATATTGTCCCATATATTTAAATTATTAATGTGCAATGCAGACAACAGCAATCTGAACTCTACCCAGCACAAGCTCCAGGCAATCATCATAAGAGGAGCTTGGGAAAGCTAGGAGGGAATGGAAACAAACCTTAGCAGCTGAGTGATCTCTGGGCTTGGGTCACCTCTGCCCAGATCTACTTGGAGCCATTTACAGCTGTGCTGAGTGGAGATAAAATGCTTCCAATCTGAAACGTGCACTGCCAAGCCCCTGAAGGTGGCATTTGACATCTAGTTGGGGTTTGCAGAGCCAGATTGCAGCCTTCTCTCTGCTGCTGCAAACTGTGAAGTCAGGTGAGAGTCGTGATGGGGTGACTGAGAGCGCAAACCGGAGTGTGTTTAGCAGGGGAAGAGGAAATCAGCCACCTGGAATGGGTGACTCACTGAATGCAGAGCTGGGAGTCACTCTAGCCCTACTAGGATGGAAAGGTAGGAAAGAGAAGTGTAAACTAAATAGAAGAAAGTAGAGATCTAGGCCCAAACCACTGATTTACTGTCAGACTGTGACAGGGTCTGGCAAAGGTGATCCTGCTCTGCAGGGGTGTTGGACTAGATGGTCTCCTGAGGTCCCTTCCAGCCCTTGACATTCTGTGATTCTGTGAATCCCAGAATTGTTTCAGCTGGAAAAGACCTTAATGGTCATTAAGTCCGACCACGACCTAACTCTGCCAAACCATGTCCCTCAGCACATCTCTGCGTCTTGTAAACACCTCCAGGGATGGGGATTCCACCACCCCTGTGGGCAGTCTGTCCAAGTGTTTGAGAACTCTTTCAGTGAAGAATTTTCTTCTAACATCTAACTTAAACCTCCCTTGGTGCAACTTGAAGACATATCTCTCACACTGTCACTTGGTACTTGGGAGGACAGACTAACCCCCACCTGGTTCCAACCTCTTTCCAGGGAGTTGTAGAGATCCAGAAGATCTCAGCCTCCTCTCCAGACTGAACAAGTCCAGCTCCCTCAGGTGCTCCTCACCATCCTTTTTCTCCAGACCCTTCACCAGCTTTGTTGCCCTTCTCTAGACACACTCCAGCACCTAACTGTCCTTGGAGTGAAGGGCCCAATGAACCCAGTATTTGAGAGATGTCCTCACCAGTGCTGAGTACAGGGTGACAGTCTGTGTCCCCTGGTCCTGGTGGTCATACCATTGGTGATCCAGGCCAGAATACTGTTGGCCTTCTTGGCCACCTGTAAAACACTGGCTCACGTTCAGCCTTGAGTCAGAAGCAGAACTCTGATGGTGGTTGCCTGGAGAAACCCCAAATACTTGCTGTGTATTAGTAGTAACTCAGCTAAAGTCTCATTTTCCAGACTATGCTTGTCCTAAGGTCACGAATGGAGTGGGATCTGGTGATGCAGGTAAATCTGGGGGACCTTGGGCAATGCTGTGTAAAGATAAGGTCCATGTTTCACAGGGTGTGCAGCTCCCTGGGGAGCATCAGCAGAAGGCAAAGTGTTGGCAATGGCTCAATCTATTTCATGCTCTTACAAAGGGCCAACATATATTGACCCATTTTTGGTGCTTGCTCCAGGCTGTGCCCTCCTGCCATGGCTCTCTCTTTGTTTTGGGACAAAAGAGGTGAAATGAATAGAGAGTTAACATTTCCTGAGGGTTTTATTCAGGAACTGTCTCCAAGCTAAGGAGGGCATCACCAGCAGCTCACTGAGGGGCCTGGCTTAGGGAAAATCTGATTTTAAGGCAAGAGCTGGTGTGAGAGCTGGAGTGAGAAGAGGATGTATATCATGGAGTCCCTCAATACAGGCAAAATGCTCTGTCTTGTGAATTGCACCTTGTGGAGTGGGGCCTTAAGAAAAGAGCATTCATTCAGTGGAATTTTGTGTGCTGTTCCTGGCAGGGCTGTTCCGGGGCACAGTGTCTGATTAGTGCAGCCTAGGCCAGCTGATTAATATTTCATTGAGGGTGGAATTACTTCTTGGTCTGGTTGGTTTTATACCTTTGATCCTGAAGACTTCCAGCATTATGCCATTAGGGAAGCTGCACTTCTGTGTGTGCTCAGTGCTGGCTGGGTCCTGCTGCTGTCCGGATGCGCAGCAGGATCCAAATTGCCTCCCCTCCCCTTTCTCCTTTCAGTTTTCAACTGAGGGGTGATCCACTCGCTCTCCTCTTGGCTAACTGTGCTAGTTTGAGCCTAGCTGGAATGTTTTGGTGAGAAGGACTGGATAATAGGCTGAGAAGTGAAAACAATGGTGAGGTCTACTTCCCTCACAGCCTTGCTGAGATGTGTAGAAAGGAAAAGCAAAACATTAGATAAAGTCACTTTGCTTGGGCACTTCGCTCTGGGCTGTGCTCTCAGCTCGTTGCCTGCTGAGGAGCTGAGGCTGCTGGCTGAACTCCATCTTGCTTTCTAACCTCACCCTCCATTTGCTTTGGCTGATTTCACCTTTGCTTCTTAATCCTCTTGGCCGAACCTCCATTCTTCCTTGGGACTGGGGTAAGGTTGAGAGGGGTAGGGGGTAGGTGAGGGGGTGGTTGAGAGCCCCTCCTGGGGACTCAGGTTTCTGGGAGGGGAGTTGTGTCTGTATTACCTTTTTACCTTGTCTATTTCTGTCTATAACTGTATATACTGTAAATATCTGCTTGTACATTGTGCCAGCTGTAAATATAAGCTTCATTCATATTTCCAGAGCCAGCTGAGTCTAGTCTGGATGATTTCTAAAGTGTGGGGGGCGGGGGACACCCAAACCACCACACTAACCCAGCTCTGCAAGTGCTCCTGGCTTCTGTGTTATATCAACAGCCTTTTTTATTCCTCTTAGGACATAATCTGTAGGTGATATTTTAGAGAAATCAATGTGAAAAGAAAACTGACATCTTTGGCTCCGCAGGAGAATGACAAGTGCCTCATTACTGGCCCAGGTATTTTTCTTTAGGGGAGAGTGGTGGTGCTGGAAAATGTCAGTGCTGCTCTGTTTTTCTTTTTAAATGGCCTCAGATTATGGTGGCTGTTATGGAAGCATATTTTATTTTCCACTTAGTACCATCTTCATCAACCTCTGGAATGAGTCTCTTCATACGGCAGAGTACATCACGGGGAATTAATCGTCCTGTTCACAAGGGTAGCATTTGCATGAGTCACTAATAGTCATGAGTGTAGTGTTTCCTTACAAGATTGGTTTGGGTTGATGTTGTTGTTGGTTTTTTTTTTCTCCTGGAAGAAAAATAAAAACTGAGAGACAATAATGAAAGATCAAAAGAACACTGATGAGTGGGTACCGTATAGTGCTAGGGTACTATGAGTACCATGCACTGATGAGCTGTGTATGGTATGCATAGAATCATAGAATCAACCAGGTTGGAAGAGACCTCCAAGATCATCCAGTCATTGTGTACAACAGCAACCACCTGTGAGTCCTGCTACCCTCTCAGAGGAAAAAAAAATGAGATTGCCTTGCCATGTGTGCTAGTTTGAGCCTAGCTAGAATGTTTTGGTGAGAAGAACTAGATCATAGGCTGAGAAATGAAAACAATGGTGAGGTCTACTTCCCTCACAGCCTTGCTGAGATGTGTAGAAAGGAAAAGCAAAACATTAGATAAAGTCACTTTGCTCTGCACTTGGCTTGGGCACTTCACTCTGGGCTGTGCTCTCAGCTCGTTGCCTGCTGAGGAGCTGAGGCTGCTGGCTGAACTCCATCTTGCTTTCTAACCTCACCCTCCATTTGCTTTGGCTGATTTCACCTTTGCTTCTTAATCCTCTTGGCCGAACCTCCATTCTTCCTTGGGACTGGGGTAAGGTTGAGAGGGGTAGGGGGAAGGTGAGGGGGTGGTTGAGAGCCCCTCCTGGGGACTCAGGTTTCTGGGAGGGGAGTTGTGTCTGTATTACCTTTTTACCTTGTATATTTCTGTCTATAACTGTATATACTGTAAATATCTGCTTGTACATTGTGCCAGCTGTAAATATAAGCTTCATTCAAATTTCCAGAGCCAGCTGAGTCTAGTCTGGGTGATTTCTAAAGTGTGGGGGGCAGGGGACACCCAAACCATCACACCATGGTTTGCTCTTGACAAACCTGTGGTGGCTGTTCCTCTCTGCCTCGTTATCTTTTAGGTGCTTAGGAAATGTTTGTGTGATTTGTTGCAGGATTCTTTTTTCTTTCTTGGGGAAGTGGAGTTGAGCTGACTGGTCTGTATTTCCCTGCTCTATTTGCTGTCCTGTGCTCTTCTGGGACCTGCCACAGGCTCTGAGTTTTCAAAGATAAGTGCTAACAACTCTCAAATTGCTTCCACCACTTCAGAGTGCCTGGCAGTGAGTCTCAGCAGACCCAGATGATTTGAAAACATCTAATTTATATAAATATCTTCCAGACTATTGCTTCTCTCTTGCTGTCTGAATTCTTCCCTTTTTGTCACAGGCAACAACTTGAGGTATCTGAACAGATGAATCCATCATTTTCAGTGGTGAAGCATTAACCTCTGCAACAATGGTTGGTAACAGCTCTGCTGAAGAACGGAGGAACTCTTCTCCTGGTTGTTGATTTGCTGCTAGTTTGAGTGCATCCCTTATTTTGATCTTATCTTCCTTACAAGCTCCATAGCAATATCTAATTTGACCTATTTAAAAGAAAATGAATTCCTAAGTGCATGCTGTGCTCATTTACATGGTCCTTAGCCATCGGAATCACTTTCTACAACCTAGGTACATAGATTCATAGAATGGTTTAGGTTGGAAGGGACCTTGAAAGTCACCTTTTCAAAGTCCCTGCCATAGCCAGGGACACCTTCATAGAATCATAGAATGGTTTAGGTTGGAAGGGACCTCAAGGATCATCCAGCTCCAACCCCCTGCCATAGGCAGGGACACCTCCCACTGGAGCAGGTTGCTCAAGGCCTCTTCCAGCCTGGCCTTAAATGCCTCCAGGGAGGGAGCATCCACAACCTCCCTGGGTAACCTGTTCCAGTGTCTTACCACCCTCACTGTAAAGAACTTCCACTAGATCAAACTGCTCAAGGCCTCGTCCTACCTGACCCTGAATACCCCCAGAGGGAGGAGGCAGCTATGGCTTCCCTGGACAACTGGTTGCAGAGTCTCCCCACCCTCACTCTACAGCATTTCTTCCTAATCTCCAGTCTAGATCTGCCCTCCTCAAGCTTCAGTCCAGTCCTTCTCTTCCTATCACTACAAGCCCTTGTAAAAAGTCCCTTTCTGCTTTATTTTGCAGGCCTCTTTCAGGTACTGGAAGGCTGCTCTGAGGTCTCCCCAGAGACTTCTTTTCTCCAGGCTGAACAGCCTCAACTCTCAGAGCCTGTCCCTGTTCTTCTGTCCTGTCTGTGGTTCAGGATGTGCTTCTCACCAGATGCTTTCTCATAGTTTATTCATTGTATTCCTTGGAGATACTCCAGACCAGGCTCGAGAAGGCTCTGGATAACCTGATCTAATGAAGGATGCCCCTGCTCACTGCAGGAGCCTTGGACAAGATGACCTTGGGAGGTCCCTTCCAACTCAACTAAACAATTCTAAGATTCTATTTTTATTATTTTATGTTTTGTTGTTGACTTTGGCTTTTGTTTTTTGTTTGTTTGGTTTGCTTTTTGGGGTTCACAAGATCACAGGATGTTAGAGTTTGGAAGGGACCCAAAGAGATCATCGAGTCTAACCCCCCTGCCAGAGCAAGACCATCCAATTTATCTCAGGTCACAGAGGAACACATCCAGATGGGCCTTGAAAGCCTCCAGAGAAGGAGACTCTACAACCTCTCTGAGGAGCCTGTGCCAGTGCTCTGTGACCCTTACAGTAGAGAAGTTCCCCCTTGTGTTGAGGTGGAACCTCCTGTGCTGCAGCTTGCAGTCATTGCTCCTGGTTTTGTTTGCTTGGTTTTGGTTTTGTTTGGTTGGTTTGTTTGCTTTAAGATGCAAAAGCAGGTAGTGAGAGGCTGAGCAGATGACTTTATTTCATTTTTTTCTGGAGATGATAGAAATTCCCTAACTTGCACAACATCTTTGCTGTGCCCTGGCAGGCTTCAGGAGCTAGTAAAGGGTTCCTGAGGGAGTGGTCCTCCCAGCTCCTCTCTGGGGGTGGATCTGAACCTGGCACCTCTTAAACATGTTGAGTTTGAAGATTAGACCCCGTTAAACACAGGCAGTTCAAAACTGGCCTCCAATTAAGCAGAAGCATTGGAGAGGCAGAGCTTGAAGAGAGAGGAGGACCTGTGGAGCAGCTCCATGCATCTGCAGCTCCTCCCTGGAGGCAGTGAGCCTCTGGCCAGCCACGGACAGGATACTTTTGGTCCTGCCTGCACACAGTGAATCATCTCAAATAGATTCTTCAGCATGAAGAAAGCCAGGGGGGTCTGCAGGCTAGTGGGGACCTGCAGCTTGAGGCTTCAGGAGAGCTTTGGAGGTGATGCTCACTGGAACAACAAAGGACCAGGGGAATATTGGCAATGTAATCTGGGGAAATAGAAGGGTACCTTGTGTCCCCCTCAATCTTCTCTGACTTCCAGAGTGTAAAGGGTTAACCTTCCTGGAGGTGGTCTGAACTTGACCCCAGGTCCTCCTGACTCCTCCCTGGGGGTGGCCTCAACCTGACCCCAGCTGTAGTGATTATCCCATTCCCAGTGCCTGTCTAGCCCCCTATAAAAACAGAGCAAGTGCCTGTTAGCTTCTCTTGCCCTGCCTCCCTGCCTGCCAGCACTGCTCTCCTGTTCCTGCTGCCCTTTGTTTTACTACATGGCCATCCTTCCACGAGGTGGACAAACCCATTAACATCAATCTGGTTGTATATATATATATGGTATCTTGGTTTTCCTTCCCTATACCTCTTTCTAATTCCCTTACCTCAAAAACCTTTTATTTATTGTTAAAGTCTTCTCTTTTAACTTCCAAATCAAAGTGAGACTATTTTTTTTGGATGTGGTTTACCTTTTCTTCTCTACATCTAATTCTTTTTTTTTTCCAAAAGGGGGAAGAGGGGAAGGCATCCAATAATTGTATTGGTTCTATTAGCTATATTTGAGCCTCTGGGAAATTTAAACTAGGACCAAGACAGAGCTGATGGCTGAGGTAGGCATCCTGGGTTATGTCACCAGCCACAATGGCCCGTGGACAGGGCCAGGGAAGCAGATGTGCTGTCACTCTCAAATGCTGTGGAAACAGGTCTTTAAATAGCCCAGGAGAATGGTGACTTTGAAACTCTGACACTTTTCTCTTTGTCTTGTTTTCCTCTCATTTTGTGACATCCTGTTAACAGCAAAGAAGAGATTCTGCTGATAATGGTGTCCTGTGACAACCTGTTCAGCAAACCTCGCTGAAGTGTTTCTTCACTGTGTGGCACAGTTGACTTGCTGGAGGGCAGGGATGCCACCCAGAGGGACCTGGACAGGCTGGAGAGGTGGGCCCAGGCCAACCTCATGACGTTTAACAAGGCCAAGTGTAAGGTCCTGCACCTGGGTCGGCGCAATCCCAGGCACAGCTCCAGGCTGGGTGGGGAATGGCTGAGAGCAGCCCTGAGGAGAAGGACCTGGGGGTCTGGGTTGACGAAAAGCTCAACATGAGCCTGCAGTGTGCACATGCAGCCCAGACAGCAACCCTGTGCAGGGCTGCAGCAAGAAGTGTCAGCAGCAGGGCAAGGGAGGGGATTCTCCCCCTTTACTCTGCTCTCCTCAGACCCCACCTGAAGTACTGTGTGCAGTTCTGGAGCCCTCAGCACAAGAAGGACATGGAACTGCTGGAGCGAGTCCAGAGGAGAGCCACGAAGATGCTGAGAGGGCTGCAGCAGCTCTGCTATGAGGACAGGCTGAGAGAGTTGGGGCTGTGCAGCCTGGAGAAGAGAAGGCTTCGAGGAGACCTTAGAGTGGCTTTCCAGTATCTGAAGGGGACCTACAGGAAGGCTGGGGAGGGACTATTGACAAGGTCTGGGAATGTTAGGACGAGGGGGAATGGGTTTAAGCTGGCAGAGGGGAGATTTAGACTGGATGTTAGGAGGAAGTTCTTTCCAGTGAGGGTGGTAAGACACTGGCACAGGTTGCCCAGGGAGGTTGTGGATGCTTCCTCCCTGGAGGTGTTTAAGGCCAGGCTGGATGAGGCCTTGAGCAGCCTGCTCTAGTGGGAGGTGTCCCTGCCTATGGCAGGGGGTTGGAGCTGTTTGATCTTTAAGCTCCCTTCCAACCTAAACCATTCTATGATTCTATGATTCCCTTGCCTTCAGGATGGCTGGGGTTTGGTTTGCTGAATGAACCATCCCATTTCCTCTGTTTCAGCCTGCTCCCATCTAGTCTGCAGTTGAAATGGTCTGACAGTTTTCAAGCAGGCAGCACTTTGATCTTGTGTGTCAACTTGCTTCATCGGAACAAACAGGAGGTGCTTTGTTCTAGAGAGGTTTGTGGTATCTGCTGTCCCTGGTGTTTTGAAAATGAATAAGCAGCTTGGTGTGTCATCCTGTTCTGTCGTGGCAGAACCTGTCACTCACAGAAACATGCATTATAAGTTAGAGTGGACTTGGCATATGATAAAAAAACATCCCTCCAAAGCAGCATGACAGAATCACAACTAAAGTTTTTATGACATGAAAATTCTTAATGGAAAACTGGAGGGAAGGTCTCTTGTTGTGCTGCAGTTTCTTAATGGCAGTGGAGAAATAGCTTCAGTTGCAACTGGACAGAGTATTTCTCATTTGGATGAAAAAACAAAACCAAGCAACCCAACCAAAGCTTCTTGTCCCTGCTGTGAGGTGGACACCTGAGAGGCTACATGGGTGTTAAAGGTTGGATTGTATTAGGAGGTGTCTCTTCTTGTGACTTGTTCAGTCTTCTGCTTTATCTGCTTGCAGGAGGAACCCTTGTCTCATTGTAAGAGCCTTGCTGGTGAGCTCAAAGCCAGGGAAGTGCCTCATCTGTAGGAGAACTTTCCCTTGTTGTCCTGCACAAGGTAACACTGTTGTTTCTACCTCTATGGTTAGCGATGTACATCCATCTCTTCTGCCTCAGTGCAACTATTGGCTGCAATCTCCTCTTTGTAGTACAGAGATGGTGAGGGGCCTGGGACACAGCCCTGTGAGGAGAGGCTGAGGGAGCTGGGGGTGTGCAGCCTGCAGAAGAGGAGGCTCAGGGCAGACCTCTGCTGTCTACAACTACCTGAAGGGAGGTTGTGGCCAGGTGGGGTTGGGCTCTTCTGCCAGGCAACCAGCAACAGAACAAGAGGACACAGTCTCAAGCTGTGCCAGGGGAGGTCTAGGCTGGATGTTAGGAAGAAGTTGTTACCAGAGAGTGATTGGCATTGGTGGAGTCACTGTCCTTGGAAGTGTTCAAGCAAAGCCTGGATGAGGCACTCAGTGCCATGGTCTGGTTGATTGGCTAGGACTGGGTGCTAGGTTGGGCTGGATGATTTTGGAGGTCTTGTCCAACCTGATTGATTCTATGATCTCAGCCTCTGACATGCTGCTAGTTGTTGCCTCCTGGTATCTCTCAATGATTTTCTCTTTCTGGAGGAAGATTTGGTGTAGAGAGTATGAAGGTGAGGGCTTGGTCCCTCTGTTCCACTGAAGTTTGGTGGCATCAGGACTGTGGGAAAGTGCAGCAGAGAAAAGTGGCCAGGTTGGATGTGTTGTCAGTGAGCTAAGCTGGCTTCCTCCTGACTGCGCCGTGATTGGTGATTGTTTGGCTTGCCCTAGGAGATAGAGCTGGAAGGGAAACTGAGTGAGCATAACACTCTAAACCAAAGGAAAGCTGCACTGTGCTCTGGTTTTATGTTACAGTAAAAAGCCTAAACATCTCCTATGTTCTATGAAGGATGATGAGCCAATGACTGTTTAGTACCCTATTAGCATACTCCTACAAGGCTGACTGAAGACAGATACAGACTGATTTTATATCTCTACCTCTTCCAGCTCTTGTGTTTGCAGAAATCCACTGCATCTCTACTATAACATCACAGAGTAGTGAAGGCACCTTTGAAGCTCATGTAGTCCTACTGCCCTGGGAGTCAGTTGCTCAGAGCCCCAAACAACCTCACCTGGAATGATTTCAGGGATGGGACATCTACTATCTCTCTGGGCAGCCTGTGCCAGTGTCTCACCACCCTCAGTGTAAAACATTTCTTCCCTCTCTCTACTCTGAGTCTTCCTCTTTTAGCTTAAAACCGTCACCCCTCCATCACCCCTTGTTTCTGTCACAGGCCCAAAAGTCTGTTCCCAGGCTTCTGATCATCTCCTTGAAGTACTGAAAGGCTACCAGAAGGTCTCCCATAGAATCAGCCAGGTTGGAAGAGACCTCCAAAATCATCCAGCCCAACCTAGCACCCAGTCCTAGCCAATCAACCAGACCATGGCACTAAGTGCCTCATCCAGTCTTTTCTTGAACATCTCCGGGGATGGTGACTCCACCACTTCCTTCGGCAGCCCATTCTAGAGTCTTCTCCAGGCTGAACAGTTCTTTTCCAGAATGAACCATCTCTGCCCTAGTCTGGTCACTTGTGCCAAACATCAGCTTTGGACCTCATCTGAATGTAGGGTGTTTAGGTTGGAAGATGGTGGTTTGGTGAAACGCTTCTGCATGTGCACTAAGCAGAAATGGTATTGATTTGACAGGTTAACTTTGCAGGGGAAAGAAAAGGCAGTGTTTTGGAAATTGCCTGGGTTTGAAATGACAGGTTTTGATATTTAGAGTTTGAAATAACCTTTTATTTCAAAACAAAGAGAAGGCAGAGGGAGGAGAAATCAAGAGTCAAAACTGAAGAGAAACACAGCAGTTGATGACATTCTTTTTCTTTCCTTTGGAAAGGTATTTCATAATCTAACGAAGGAAGAAAAAAGCTTTTGCATTCCCACTCAGGACAGCCTTCTCTGTGGCCAGCCCCACACAAGGTATCTACCAAAAGGCAAAAGTGCTGCAGCTGTAAAGAAAAGGGTTATTTCTCCAGTGGAAAACCTTCCTTCCCTTCTCTTTTCATCCAGCCTGAGTCCAATTGTGGAGAATGTTTATTCTGAAAAGCCATCACAATGGGGTCAGAGCAGAGGTGACTTGCTGGTTGTTACTGAAACCTCCAGCAGCCACCTTGGCTCAGGAGCCTGACAGCTCATTGTTGTATTGCTCACAGGATTACAACTGGTGCAAAAGTCTTCAGCTTTTAAGGCTCAGCACGTAGTGAGGAGTTCTCTATTCCCATGCAAACCTCAGATCTAGTAATGAGTGTGTGCATGAGCACTTGCCTCATGAGTAACCCATGGAGACAGCATCAAGCTGCTAGACATGCACCGTGGTTAAGTTATGCAGAATCTGAAAGGTTTGGGTCTAAGCACTAGTGCTGGTAGGTCTCCACAGGGCCCAGTCTAAGCTTGCAGATTGGCTGGCTCTAAGCAAGATGATAATGAATATAATTATGAGTAATTTCCAGCTTGTTCATAGTCAGAAGCCAAGCTGAATAACTAAACACTCTTAATTTCCTTGGTGCAACAATATCCTGTTCAGCATTGGGCAAAGAGCAGAAGTTGTTCCATTCATATTCCAGTCACCATCTTACAACTGCTCCTCTCCTCCTGTCTGCTCTCACCTTTGCTGGATGCACCACTCCTATTAATACCAATGCTCGTGGTGCCACGAGGTGTCCTCCAAGTGGGGCTGCTTCGTCCTTACCGGGGCACAAGAGAGCAAATGGCAACGCCTCTCCTGTCTCAACAGATGGAACATGAAGGAGAGATGCCACTCTCAGTCTAGAGATGGAGCTTGTGAGAATGTGCTCCTTCAGTCCAGGTTATCTGCAGTTTAACTGCAAGAAACTGCAAAAGCCCTACTTGCACTGCTGCTTTGAGATGGAGCTGGGGGCTTTGGCAATAAAGGGGTGGCAGTGGTCTGCATGTTGTGGGAGGAAACGGGACAACTCCTGGGAACAGAGGACAGGGCTCGTCTGGGTCCTGCGTGTCAGCAGCTTTTATGATATGCAGCTGTGTGCTCCTTGGGCAGCAAATGTCCCTTTTTGACAGGAAGATGAGAAGACCTGAGTGCAGAATTACAGAACGGTATCACAGACTGGTGGGAGTTGGAAGGGACTTCTAGGGATCATGCAGTCCAACCTCCCCACTAAGGCAAGGAGACTGACAGCAGGGTGCTCAGGATCATCAGTGTCTAGGTGAGTCTGGAATCTCTCCAGAGAAGCAGACTCCACAGTCTCTCTGGGCAGTCTGCTCCAAGGCTTCAGCACCCTCACAGCAGAGGTTTTGTTTCTGTTCAGATGGAACCTCCTGGGTTACAGTTTATGCCCTTTGTCTTGTTACTGGGCACCACTGAAAAGTTTGGCCCCATCCTCTTGTTCCCCACCCTTTAGCTCTTGCTGAGCATTAAGAAGATCTCTCAAGCTGCTCTTCTCAGGCCCAACAGCCCCAGGACACTCAGATTTTCCTCCTCACAGAGATGCTCCATTGCTTTCTCATGGTGCACTTGTTCACCAACACTGCCAGATCCTCCTCTACAGAGCTGTTTTACAACACCTTGCCAGCAGACTGCCAGGCAGAACTGCAATTTCTCAACAAATGGCTCTGGCCAGCCTGATCTACAGTAGGGTGTCCCTACCCATGGCGAGGTGTTTGAAACTAGATGATCCTTACAACCCTGACTGATTCTATGAAATGGTGCTGGGGCATGTTTGAGATGTAACTGGAGGATGCTGGGAGGCAGATTTACTCTTTATACCCTTCTCTATTGCCAAGCCAATGTGCAAGGAAGTCCTTTGGTGTCTTGAGAAAAACACTGCAGGATTTCTGGTGATTGCTAGTGATCAGGAGAAGATCTGTCTCCTAGCTCTAAAGGCTTTTGTTTGCTCTATATCTCTGACAATACTCAAGATCCTTAATTCTTACCACTGAAAGTCTACTGTTAAAACCCAAAGCAGAGGAAGGAGCTTTGCACACAGACTGACTCACCTCCAGCATGGGAGCGTTGCTCACCTTTGCAACATCTGTCCCCAACAAACTAGTAGCATGGAGACCTAAACCTCAGAGAAGAGGAGATGTTTGCTCAGAGAGCTTGTGTAGGGAGCTGCAGGCCAGGCCAGAGGATGATCTATCAAATCCTCACCCCCATGCCTTTGGCACGGTGAAAGGAACTCCAGAGACTTACAGCAGTGGCGGAGGGAGTAGATACCCACACAGAACAAAGCGTCTCAATCTGGCCTGGTTTGACTTCATTTTGAGTTACGGTTTCACTGTGACCATGATATTTTTTTTTTATGCTTTCCAACCTCAAAAGTACAACAAAGGGGAAAGATAAAGCCTGAAACCCATTAAAAGCTTTTTATTCTGGGGACTTTTAAAGCATCTCTTCACCTTGATGTTGGTTGAGCTTTCAGAGGCTAAGCTGAATTCTAATTTTGCTGCGATAGCTGTGCTGGGCAGCTCCACCTTTCAGGCTCATATCACATGGAAGATTAAGAAGAAAAAAAAAAACCCATCCAGATTTCATATTTCATCTGTCTCACTTTAAACAATTTATCCTTTTTGAGATACCAAATCCCTAAGCTCCTCTAGATAACCACACGATGTGTGTGCGTTACATCTGCGCTCGCACACGGAGTAGCTGATCCCTGCGGAACCATCCGTTGGGGAATGAGGGTAATTAGCCTCTAACAAATACAAATTTGGAAACATCTGTGTGGATTGAAGCTTGGGGAGCAGGACTGGGGAGCAGGTTTCAGCAACAGGAAGAGAGCAAGAAAGCAGAACTCAAGGTACCAGGCAAACGGTGCAATTAAATTAGTCAGCTTGAGGAAATTAAATCAAGGGAAATTGGAATGTGTCATGGCTTTTATTTTTTTGATCTGAATTTCTGGCTGCTATGAGTTTTTGAAGAGAGGCAGTGAAGAAAATAGAAGCTAATAAGTTTTATTTTATTTCCTGGTGACTCAGAGGAGAGCTGGATGAAGCCCTTTCTGCTTTTTGTGATAATTAATGCAACTCCCATGGCAAAGTGCAATGCTGTGATTAGTCAGAAGTCAGCTGAGCTGTCCTCACAGCAGATTTTTGGACCACTTCTCATTGCTTCATTCTGCATTGTTCCTCCCCTCACCCCATCCACCTTAAGCTCTTACCCCAGCCTGTGAGTGCCTGGGCACCTGTTGAGTGTTGGTTTTGCAGTACACAGGAACTTTGCTTTTGGACAACACAGGTTGGAAGAAACTTGAATTATTATTTTTCAAATCTGTCAACTCAATCTCTTAGACATTTTCATGGAAAAGGCTGATGCTCCAAGGACTTCTGCAAAACCTTTCCACAACAAGCCATGACTTCTGCTTGCAGAAAAAGAAAGTGTTTATGGGCTTGCCAGGAAGCAAATCATAAAGTCAGTCAGGCTTGGAAGGGACCACAAGCATCATCTAGTTCTATCCTGCCCTGCCATGCCCAGGGGCACCCTACTCTAGATCAGCCTGGCCAGAACCTCATCCAGCCTGGCCTTAAACAGTCTCACAGTATCACCAAGGTTGGAAGAGACCTCATAGATCATCAAGTCCAACCCACTACCTCAGAGCTCAAGGCTAGACCATGGCACCAAGTGCCACGTCCAATCCTGCCTTGAACAGCTCCAGGGACGGTGACTCCACCACCTCCCTGGGCAGCCCATTCCAGTAGCCAATGACTCTCTCACTGAAGAACTTTCTCCTCACCTCAAGCCTAAGGGACACCTCCAGGGATAAGGCCTCAACTGCCTCCCTGGGCAACCCATTCCAGGCTCTCACCACTCTCATGGTGAGCAACTTCCTCTGTTTATTTCAGTGCTGCCCCAATGATTTTATGTTAATATCAGCCAGGAAATTGCCCTTTTTATTATTACTATTTTCCTTTCCATCTATTTGCACTTTATTGTATCTCAAATATTTATTTCAGCTGCCTGCCAGGCTCTGAGAAGTGCCTGTAGTTACTTGAAACAAATAAATCATGTCTTGGCTGTAGGACACCCTGAGGGTGTGAAGGTTCTATTTTCAAGTGGTGCAAGGCCTCGGGTGGGAAGTGGCAACAGGGTGATTGATGTCTGCAGCCCTGGTGGAATGCAGCATCCCCAAGCTGCTAGCCAGGGCAAATGACCTGTCACTCAATGCGCTTACCTGGCGGTAATGAGAGCCATGCAGATCTGCAAGGAGAAGGTTGGGGGGCTGGAGAAACCCAGACAGGACCAGTCTGTGTTTGGGCATGTTTCCTGTAGTTTCTCCTTCTGGATTGGTATTTTGCTCTGGTTTCTAAAGTTCTGGAAATGACTCTTGGCCTGAGTCTTGTTTCTCTTCTTTCTGTTGCTTCTCCTACTTGAGGTGGTTGGATGGGTCCAGAGAAGGACAGCAAGGCTGGGGAGGGGAGTGGAACACAGCCCTGTGAGGAGAGATTGAGAGAGCTGAGGGTGTTCAGCCTGGAGAAGTGGAGGCTCAGGGGAGACCTCATTGCTGTCTACAGCTACCTGAAAGGAGGTTGTAGCCAGATGGGGGTTGGTCTCTTCTGCCAGGCAACCAGTGACAAAAGAAGAGGACACAGCCTCAAGCTGTGCCAGGGCAGGTTCAGGCTGAATGTTGGGAAGAAATTCTTCATAGCAAGAGAGACTGGCATTGGAATGGGCTGCCCAGAGAGGTGGTGGAGTCACCATCCCTGGAGGTGTTTAAGAGGAGGCTGGGTGAGGCACTTAGTGCCATGGTTTAGTTAATTAGAAGGTATTAGGTGATAGGTTGGACTTGATGATCTTGAAGGTCTTTTCCAACGTGGTTGATTCTGTGATTCATGGTCTGTGATAACTATGGAGTTAAATATGGGAGCACAGCAGGAAGAACACAGTGAACCTCCTATCTCCTTCAGTCACAATGTCACTTCTTTGGGGAATGTTTGCAAGTGAAAATAGAGGAATAAATAGATGTTGAAGCAAATTGTAGATAGGATCTCTAATTGGATTAAGACTCACAGTTATGGGATAATAAATTATCTGACGACCACGGAACAGCTTCACAATGCTTTTAAGATTGATTTTAGCCTAAGGCCCTGGGAAAGTGACTTCAACAAAACTTAGAGAGATTAAGGCTGATTATTAAGTGAAAATACTTTTTTGGATGCCCCTTCCAGCCACTTGAGCAGTTCTTAATGACCCTGTTAAAAAAAAAATGATACTACTCTGGCAGCTGCACCAAGCATGGCTTGGTTCGTTTACCTGTACCCAAGGCATAAGTTAATAAGTCAAATGGTGGCCTGCAAATGTGACAGTGAGATGATTTTTTACTTTCAGCTCTTCTAAATTAAAACACATGCCCTGGTGTTTCAAGTACAAGGACTCTATTAATTTCTGTCTTTGCCTTCTGCCTGTAACTCAGAAGTGATTCTCAGCCTCATCCATCTCCAGGCTGCTCGTGGTACCGAGCTGAGCCATGCAGGGCTTGTCTCTAGCAGTGGAACTTTATTCCACCTCACCTCACCCACTTCTGTTAAATCAGCAGCACTTTTTTCTCCAGCTGATGCCTCACCTGGTACTCCCAGCAGCCCTTTCTCAGCTCAGCACAGGAACCAGTAGCACCAGAGAAGGTCGTCTGGTTTGGAAGCAGAGAATTCAAGCCCCACAGTGTCACTCCATCTCTTCCTGCATCACTTCTGGCCTTCCAAACATCTACTGTGCTCGAGGAGGTAGGCTGCTGCCCATGAGACTGGTAAGTCTGCTTGTATTGTAGGCTGAGTCTTGACCTAACTTCTAATAACCCCTGGGATATTGATTTCCTGGGCTTTTTGGGTTTTATTTCTGCTTTGGGCAATAAATGATGTACCTGGCTTGTAGGGCTGTTAATAAGAAGCAATTAGGTGATGTTCTTACATGGCTTTGAGAGCCTGGGGCTATTATTTCCCACCTGCAGTGTCCTTAACAATCCATATACCTTTTTTTCTTGGCTTCATGACACACTCTAACTAGCATATAGTAAGAAGGCTGTCTGCCACACAGGAGCTTTTGGAAGCCATCATTATTAGGTTAATCCAGAAGGCCTGACAATGCCACTGTGTAGGGCACTGGCCTCTTGCCTCTGGACACACAACACCCAGTCTCATAAAAGCACACATGGCTCCCCATCCACCTTCACTGCAAAGCTCTTGGGGTCTGCACTCTCCAAGGAGTCTAAGAGCCAAGGCAGCCAGGATGTTCCAGGATATAAAGAAGCAGATCCATTGGGGAGTTTTTAGCAGAGCTAGAAGCTTGCAAGGCAGTGACTTCCAGGGTCCTGACCCAAACATGGGGCCACATGCAGCATCTACCAGCTAAAGACAGCTCATTTGCCATCATTGCTTAAGATGTGAGCAATGAGCAAAGCCTGGAATTGCTTCTTGATGGAAAATCAGACTTTAGACAGAGCTTTAAATATACAGCAGTTGTCTACTGCGTGTTACAGGTTGCTACAAAGGCCAAGAGGATTCTTTGGTTTTGCTGCCATGATGCTCCCTGCAGAATTTGTCTGGTGCTGGTGATGACTGGAGTTACACACAGACTGTGTAGCAGGCATGGAGCAGAGAGTGTGGAAGGGGTTGTTATTTTTCCTGATGGACAGAAGGATGGACATTAGGAAACAGAAATTTCAGTGAAATGGTTGTCAGGCATTGGAACAGACTGCCCAGGGTGGTGGTTGAGTCACCACCTGGATGTGTTTGACAGCTGTGTGGATACAGTGCTTGGGGATGCGGCTTAGTGGTGGACTTGGTAGAGTAGGGTTAATGCTTGGACTCGATGATCTGGAAGGTCTTTTCCAGCCTAAATGATGCTGTGTCTTCCAATCTGTCACATTTAAATCAGAGCCCAGGAGCAAGTGTAACTGGGGGTGTTAGTTCATATTGGCAAAAGTGAACCTTACCACCCCCTGTGCCCACCTCAGCTTGAAACTCTTTGACCTTTTCTAACCTCTTAGCAATCCTGTGTCATCTGCAGATGTGGATTCTCTGATGGAAAACTCCACCTTGGTGGTGGAGGAGCGTGTGGTTGTTCCCAAACCGTGGTCATCACTGCCATCCTACCTGCCAGCTGGGCTCTGTCGCTGCTAAATGGGTGGCAGAGGTGTGCCTTTCACCTCGTGTCCACATATTCCCCTTAATAGCTTCCTGTGAAAACTTTGATGTAGCTTTTGAAAAAGACCAGGTGCTTCACTTGGCCTCTCTTTAGTCATTATTTTATTGATGTCTTGCAGGAAACTAATTAAAGCTCAGCTGCTCCTGACAGGCACTTTGCTTTCTCTGCTGTCACAGCGCATTCGTTGTGGTGCTTCATCCCTAACTGGATCCCATTTAACCCAGAGGTAATGTCTGCCAGTGATTCATGCCCTCTGTAAACAGCAGTTGTCTTCTCTGTTTGATCAGGCTGCATGTCATGAGCATTTATTTTAGAGCAGAGGTCTGTGCTGAGTGAGAGGGCAGAAGGGAGCAGTCAGTGGAGGGGTGGGTACTGGAAGAGAGGAGTGATGAGGCTGCCCCAAAGGAAGGAGGGTGCTGGGTGAGTAATTTGGCCTCTTAGATAATGAGGTCCTTCTGGGGACTCTGCACCTTGGGACCATCTGTGAAACACGAATGGTTTGGTTCTTGGGGAGAAAGAAAGTGAAACTGTTCCTGGCCCCATGGTGTGATCTGACCTGCTCCTGCCAGGATTTTCTAGCTGAACACCTCCTGCCTCTCCTGTGCTTAGGTTGTTCACTCTAAGTTGTTACTAATTAGTGTCTTAACTGCTTGGAGTGATCTGCATGGACAGGAATCCTGTAGCAGGAGAAGGCACAGAGTTAAGGGGTCCATGATAGGTAGTTTAGGTACCAAGAAGGGAGGTGTCTCCCCAGGGGCAAGGACATGGTGGGCCAGGGCACTGCAGAGCATAAGAATCATAGAATCATTTTGATTGAAGAAGACCTCTAAGATAATCAAGTACAGCCAAGCCTGGTGCTAAGCATGGCACTCAGCATGTCTTTGAAACACCTCCAGTGATGGGGATTCAATCACATCCTTGGGCAGCCTCTTGCCATGTTTGAGAACCATTTCAGTGAAGAAATTTCTTCAGATTTCCAGCCTAAACCTCCTCTGGTGCAACTTGAGATCTTTGATGGTTTAAACACTTGGTTTTATGCTGGGTGCAGTGTCCATCTGGTGTCCATCCCTCCTGCTGTTAAATGTAAGTTTTCATTTCTCACTGTGTGATGTCGAGGTCAGGGAGGTGTTGTAAGCCCTCTTTAGAGCTGGCCTGTCCCTTTCAGTGCACACATGGCCCCTTTGACCATTTCTGAGGGCTGCCATAACGTGGTGAAACCAACATGGATGGCAGTGCCTGGCTGCCAGTAGCTCTCTCCTGCTTGCTGATGGTCTCTGTGGAGCAGTCTCTGCAAGCAAGCTGTCACCAGGCCCCCCTGCCTCTCTGCTTGTACTGCATGCAGAGGGGAGGATGAATTGCTCTTTCCATGAGTATTAAATATTGTATTTTGTGACCTTCCTTTAATCAGATGCTTTATCTCAGCCATACATTAAAAGAAAAGCAATAAAAAAAAGGATTTTAATAAACTTAACCTCCTTAAATTGTGTAATTGTTACTTTCCCAGGACATTAGGGAAGCTGTTGGGGGGGTGGGTAAATTATGTACAGAGCAGTTTCTGGTGTATTGATAATTTATTATGTAATAATATCTTCTTTCCCCCCTCTATTCCCAGTATCCTCATTACTTGTATGCAGCATAAGCCATGTTGCTAGCAGCAGGTTGCTGTGCTACTGCAAAACCAGCTCTGCTCCGTGTCAATGTCAAATGTGCTGGTGGCAGGAGGAGGGGAGGCTGTGCTGGGTCCAGGTGCAGCCAGGACCTGAAGCTGTTGGAATTGATAAAAGAGATGATTTCTCTCCTAATTCTGGGCTGATTTTGAGAATCTCTGTTTTCAGCAGAGTGGTGGCCAACTTTCAAAGCCAACAAGCCATGGTAAGTACTTCTCAGAAATGCCATGGAAGGAAGTTCAGCTCCAGGCCAAGGAGAGTCATCTTTGAGGAGCCCAGAGAAAGGTTGTTCATCCCTACTCTTGTTTTAGGATGCTCTTTAGGTCCCTATGTGATGGGGCCTGGCCAGCACGTGCTGTGGCTGCTCCTCATAAGATAGCTTCAGGGGCAACTTGCAACCTTAGAAGAAGAAAAGGGAAACATTAATGTTCAGTGTTTGTCAAAGACTGCAGTGTAATTGCAGAGACAAAGCACATGAGTAGTTCCCTGGGCTGGATCTTCACATTCTCAAGGCTGTCTTCACTGATAGGTGTGGCTGCTTGAACCTCTTTTGGTGTAGCTCAGGTGGTCCAATCGACCCAGAATGGATGTGTTTGTTGTGATATAGAAGGCAACTGTCTCTGTACATCTGCTACAGGACCCTTAATTCATTTTGTTCCTTGCTACAGCACTTCTAGCTGGGCATAACTAGGGTGGAAAAGTGCATCAGAGCTGCTCCATTGCAGCTTAGTCTCTGTGCCTGCTAGGGGCCGGATCCATCCTTGGCTGGGGTGAGCACAGGTATCCTCAGGTGTGTGCTGGGTAAAGGTGGTTTCCATGAAGTTGCTCAGCTAGCTGAGTCTTAGGTATGAATCAGTCCCTGCAGATCCCCTGTTTCTCCCAGGGAACTGTACCAGAGGAGACTTGAGGTCCAGATCATCTGAATGATACTGACAGAGCTTATCTTCACTCTCTTGAATGTTGTACAGACCCACTGAGAGCACAAAGCACCTTCTTGGAATGCTCACAGACCTGCTAGCACAGACTGTGCATCTGCTGCAGAAGGCTTGGGTTTAGGTCAAAGCAGAAGACCTGAGATATCTGAGGTGCTACAGGATCTTGGAGGACACAAAGTAGAGGTTGTACTTACCCACATCTGGAATAACTGGAGGATGCCGGAAGGCAAAGCTACCTGCCTTGGTCTTCAGAAAGATGTGAGTTGACCAAGCTGTCTGTGAAAATGTAAAATGCATTTTTACATTTCCTGAAGTGAAGAGGTAGCACCAGGCCAGGTGTACAAGGAGAAATAGAGGTGCAAATGCAGGTACAACTTCTCTTCTCATCGGATCCCCTCATTTGTAAGCAGAGAATTCTCTCCTTTCATTGTCTACTTTTACCGCAGACTTTATGCAACAGCTTTAGCTACACCAGAGAGATCCTCTCAGAGATAAATTCATACAGCAAGTCATCTCTGGATCAGAAGGTTATCAGCAAAGAGTGAGCAGGGGTCAGATAACTGCTGCCTGCTGCAATCTACAATTACATCCCGCGTTTGGGAGCACGAGTGAGAGCGTTGCCGTCGTTACGCTTTGGGCTGGGCAGATTGAAAGATGTGATTTGATTGAAGTTGTGTAGAGGGTGATTACAACAAGGAGCTAGGAAATTAAATGAAAATGCTGCTGGTTAGGAACCAAATGTAAATGATTTGTTGCTGTTCTTTGGAGCTGAACGTAGGTGGATTTGCATCTGCAGCGCCGAGGAAGGGGCGCAGTGCTGAAGGCAGATAAATGAGCTGTGGCCATGACTTATTGAGGAGGAACTCAGTTTTGACTACTGGGCAGGCAGGTGTTACCCTTCAGGGAGCAGAGCTGGATAGTCTTGCTTATCAAGAAGAAAAAACAGGGTGGTGTATGGGCTGGTAGGTAGGGCTGGTACCAAGTCATGAATGAGGAGACCTGAGTTGTTGTCTTGCCCCTGCCTGTGTTCACTGATTGCTTGCAGTCCAGTGGCAGCTGGGGAAGGTGTTGGTCACTCACTGGTGCAAATGACAGGCTGGGAGTGCAAGCTGGAGGGGTATTACTGTAGTGTTATGACTTCAAATGCAGGGAAAATCCTGCAAATGCAGTTGGCAAATCAGTGTGCAACAGCTGAGGAGAGGATTTTAACAGGGATTTGCTTTGTGGTCTGAAGGCACAATTAGACAGTTGAGGCTACGGTGGGAGAGAATGAGACTTGCTATCAGAGTCCAATATCTGCCTGTTAGTGGCAAAACTCAGATCCAGACCTAAATGCAGTTGTGGGGGGAAAGGGCTCAGACCTTATTGCTGCTCAGTCTGGCCACAGAAATTGTTGTCTCTGCCCCTGCCCTAATCTCCCCTTGATTCATGTGATTTTAAAGTATGATCAGTCCTATTCATTAAAATCTGGGATGTTTCTCCCCACTAACAAATGGGATTCTGATAAAAGAGTCAATAAGGCTAATGTTGTTTTCAGTCACTAAATTTGACTTAAAGCTGGCCTAGGAGGAAAGGAATTCATCTCTGAATATATTAGGTGGTGACTGACAGGAAAATATTGCAAGTGCTGTAGTTGGTGTATATTATTCAGTCACCTGTTAAGCTGGATGAATATTGGAAGAATGTTTTTGCAAAAGTATTGCAATAATTGGCAGAAAAAGAAAGAAATGAATACATTATACAACCATTTCCCCCACAAATTGCTCCATTATGTACCTACAGAAGCAAGAGCTTCCTAAATCAGGAGCGAATTCAAAATCAGAATCTCCGTCTAAGGCTCCCCAGGAGCTCTGAGTGGTGTGGAGCTGTGCTAAGGGGGCTGGGAAAGAGCACACTCCCAAGCTTTTCTTGGCTTGTGGCACTGCACAGCAGCATTTCAGACCTGACTTGTTGAACTAGATGATCTTTAAGGTCCTTTCAACCCGACCTATTCTAGAGTTCGATGACCCACTGATATGGTGAGAGATGGAAGGTCTGCTGGTACCTGTGTCATAGTCTGTGTTTGTTTCAAGAGCTAGGGCTGGGCCAGTCACCAAATGAGTGACAGAACCCCTCTGCCTTCCCAAAAGGAAGAGAAAAGCTATAAGGGAGAGAGACTGATAGGGTAAGAAAGAAATTAAATCAGCTAGAATGGAAAGAAGAACAATCCCATGGAATAGAGACAAAGACCAACCAATATGGACCCCAACCTCTGATGGCAATGATGTCATCATTGTCACCACTGATGTTGGGGCAGGCACTGTGGAAGTCCCAGACTGGACTCAGCAGCAGATGAGAACCAGATTCAGGAGCTGGATTTGGGAGCTGGATGCAGAAACACACAGATCAAGACAGAAGGGGCAGAGTCCTCCTAGGACACCAGTCAGTGAAGGAGAGGCTTGACCCTGGCGATCCCTCACTTTGGTCCTGAAGATGCTGTCCATGGTCTACAAACCCTTGTTGGCCAGTTGTGGATCATTTGTCCTGTCTGGTCCTTCCCATAGGTGCAACCTCTGACTGCCCAAGGTGCAGCACAAGATGTGGCACTGCCCTTGGTGTGCCCAGGAGCAAGTCTAAGCCAGAAGCTTTCTGTACCTCAGTCCTTGGCAGTGACTCTGCCCAGCAGCTTCTCACTGCCAGGAGTAGCTTCTGGCTGTACAAACCTACTCTGAACTTTAGAAAGTGCCTCCCTGAGCAGAGACTGAGCTGGGGAGTCAAATCCCTGAACAGAATCCGTTGTGGTCTAGCCCAAACCAGGACAATTTTCCAGCTGACATGACAGTACTACAGCATGCCATGGGCCCAGGGATAGGCTCTGGCTCGCTCTTGCAGACCATCTGACTGTGAGCAGCACCAGGGGCTCTGTGGCTACATAGGGGAAATTTCCACTTGACAAATCCAAAACTTGTCCATTGACATCAAGGCTCAAACAGGAGAAGAATTCTGGAGTAATCAATGAGAATGACAGTGAGACAAGACAATAGATAATATTGGCAGAGGGGAGAGCAATAGAGTAGGAAGAGGAAGAGTAATCAATGAGGTAGTTCGTAGTGGAGATGGCAGGTCTCAGGAGGATGTTCAGGGCATGCCCAGCCTCTGTGCACTGCTCCAGCTCCTTGCCAGAGGGAATCTCTATTGAGTTTAAGATTTATAAAACCAGAGATTTCCAAGTACCAGCAAGATTGAGAATAGACAGGTCAGAGTTCCATTGGCTGCAAACACTATTTGATGTGCTGACTCAGTTTTCCCAGTGAAGGACACGATGCTTCTCTCTTCTTTTAAACCACCTGCTTTGTGTGCATCTCCTCAGGCTGTCAAAGGCCTTGAGATTTCTCTAAGGAGCCCAAAAGGAGCTGAGGAGAACTAGGACTGACTTTGTATCCTGTCTCATGGAGGAGGGCACGCACAAACTCAGTTCCTGCTGGCTGGGTCCCTACCACTACACATTTATTGTGCCTGTTGATTTCTCCTCTGAACTGTGTCCCCTGGATCTGAAATGAAAGCAACATAATTGGATGCACCACCATAGTGACCAATGACAAAAAGAATTTTTATGAGAGCATTTTTTCCCCCCTGTTGCTGAAAGATTACATCTGATGTTATGAATCATCATTGCTCCCAGTTGGTACCACCGCTAAGTAATTTACCCTTCTAGAAAAGCTTCTTGTTATTGCAGCATGTTCATTGCAGCCATCTCAATGAAGCTATTTCTTTTAAGCAAGGAAGAAAAAGAAGTCAAGATTTTTGTCTTGTTTTGTCCATTATTTAAGTCCCTTGGAGAAAACTCAGGTATGGACCCAGACCAAGATGGACAGAACACTTATTATCAAGTCTGATTTATTTATTGCAGCAGAGAAGCAAGGGGAGCTGGGTGTTGGTGGGGAACAGAGGGGTTCAGGCAGCCTGGAGGGATATTGATCCCATTTGGAAAGGGTTTACATCAGGAAGGTTTGGATTATACAGGTGGAAGTAGGATTTGTGTAGGAATTTCCCCTGATCACAGGGAGATATTTCAGAGAAAAGAAATCAGTAGTTTCATGAATCTCTGTTTGTAGGAGAGAGGAGCTGTGGTTTGCTGCATTTGATTGCCCTTAATATCACCTTCCTTCATCCAGAGTAACTTTTCTCTATCCTTAATATCCCCTTCCTTCATCCACAGAGTAACTTCTCTCTGTCCTTAATATCCCCTTCCTTCATCCAGAGAGTAACTTCTCTCTGTCCTTAATGTCCCCTTCCTTCATCCACAGAGTAACTTCTCTCTGTCCTTACATGCTCATGCTCACTTTCTCTTGCTCCTAAGTACCTGGAATATGTTTGAGATGTTTGTAGGAGGTATCCAGTCATGGCTACCTAATGCTCAGATATCTGTTCCTTTCTTGGTCACTGCTCTGGAGGTAACTACCTCAAAATGACAGGATGCTCAGTGTCTG
Organism: Tricholaema leucomelas; assembly: GCA_013400475.1. Taxonomy (NCBI): domain Eukaryota; kingdom Metazoa; phylum Chordata; class Aves; order Piciformes; family Lybiidae; genus Tricholaema lacrymosa; species Tricholaema leucomelas. The sequence goes on from WAAF01019757.1 coordinate 1,059,741, forward strand.
CTGCCCTTTGCCATATAGAAACTAAAGCTGCAGGTCTCCCTTGAGTGGGCTGCTGTTAAGGACTCAGAGAATCATAGACTTGTTTTGGTTGGAAAAGACCCCTAAGATCATCAAGTGCACCTTTAGATCTTGGAGCCCTTTTCCAGAAGGGCAGCAGCAGAACACAGACTATCTGGACAGTCAGCACAGCTTGTGAAGCATGCAGCAGAGGGGGCAGATTTGCTCAGAAGTCGCCAGGGATGTCCAGTCCACAGTACAGTGTATGAGTGCCATACACCTATTGGAGCAGGCAGATGGAACCAGGATGCTGGCATCAGATTCAGAGACTGTAAGGCTCAATTTAGCTCCAGATAAAGATCCATCTTGAAAGGCTTCACCTCTCTTTTAGGTCTGCTAACATCTCAAAGCTCTGTCTGCCTCCTGGGCTTCCCTTTGATTTGGGGTACATGCCCATGAGGGATGATTTCAGAGCTCAGCCTCCACCTGGATCTTTCCCCATGATCTAGGGCAGCCTGTGCCAGCCTGAGGGTTGTTAATCCCAGAGGCACCAGCCTCACCAGACTGGCTGAGAGGAGGGAGGAGTGTTTGCTGCCTTTTTTATGCTGCTTTACTTGAGAAACCAAGGCCTGTGGGATAGCAAACACATGAATCCACCTGAGACTATCCTTGTTAACTTGAATTGGCCAATTTCAATGTAATTTGACAGACAAGAGCTTCAAAAGGCAATAGGTTTCTGAAAAGCTCTGTAAAAATAGCTGGACAGGTGAAGAAGAGGCTCAGCTGTGGGAAAACCTCTAACGTTGTGGGGAATGTGAAAAAATCTGCTCAGGTGCTTTCCACAACAGGGATTGTCCCTTCTGCTTGCACAGGAGCTTCAAGTGCTTTGTTGTTCAGCTAGAGCAAAGGGGGAGAGCTGAGGGGTTGGATGTTTAAGGTGTCCCATGCTTGCTGACCTTGTGACTTAACCAAAATTTAAGTGGATACTGATAGGAGGAAGAATTAAGAAGGGACAAGACCATCACAGGATATTAGGGGTAGGAAGAGACCCAAGGAGATCAAGTCCCACTCCCATGCCAGAGCAGGACCATGCAATCTAGCTCAGATCACAGAGGAATGCATCCAGACAGGCCTTGAAAGTCTCCAGAGGAGACTCCACAACCTCTCTGGGGAGCCTGTTCCAGTGCTCTGGGACCCTTACAGAAAAGAAGTTCCCTCTTGTGCTGAGGTGGAACTTCTTTTACTGCAATTTACACCCATTGCTCCTTGTTCTACCTCATGGAGCAGTGAGCAGAGCCTGTCCCCCACTCCTGACCCCCAGCCCTCAGGTGTTTATAAACATTGATTAAATCCCCTCTCAGTCTTCTTTTCTCCAGAATAAACAGCCCCAGGTCTCTCAGCCTCTCTTCATCAGGCAGTGCTCCAGTCTCCAAATCATCCTTGTGGCCCTTTGCTGGACCCTCTCCAGCAGATCCCTGTCCCTCTTAAACTGAAGAGCCCAAAGCTGAATGCAGTATTCAAGATGAGGTCTCACCAGGACAGAGTAGAGCAGAAGGAGAACCTCCCTTGATCTGCTGGACACACTCTTCCTAATACATCCCAGGATCCCACAAGTGTACATTGCTGTGACATGGATGTTATCCACCAGCACTCCCAGGTCCCTCCCCACAGGGCTGCTCTCCAGCAGATCCCCTTCCAGCCTGTACTGGGGCAGTTTATTATTCCTTCTCAGGGGCAGGACTCAGCACTTGTCCTTGTTGAACCTCATTTGGTTCCTCTGTGCCCAGCTCTCCAGTCTGCCCAGGTCTTGCTGGATGGACCACGTTCAGTGGGGCTTGAAGAAAACGGTGGCAGCAGTTAGTTCTGCCATGTTTTTCATTCAGTGGTGTTCTGCTACCCCTGCAGAAGGTTGGTGGGTATCTCATAGCTTTTTTACCAGTACAGAAGTGAAGAGACACAGGCCTGGAAAGTCTGTGCCAGGACCAGACGTGGTCTCTGAGCCTCCCAGTTCTCATCTCTGAGCCTGAGTTACAGGACACTTTGTTTTCTCATAGGTAAGGAGAAGACAGAGGGAAGGGAAGTGAAGAAGCTGTTGGTAGCTGTCATTTCTGGTGAAAACCCTGAGTGGTGGTGGCTATTTTAAAGATAGGCTTTCTAGAAAGTCTGCCAGGATTGATTTCAGAACTGTAGAATTAGGCAATCTCTGCCATCTCCGGGTTGGTTGTTCCAAGAGTTAATAATCTCCACTAAAAAACCCTTTTGCTTCTTACTGAATGTGCTGAGCTGGAGAATGGATGCACAGCTCTGCTCTCCTTGATGCTCTTCGTGCTGCTGGCTGCTAAAGCCAGAATTTCTTCCAGAGTCTCTTCATGCCAAAGTGTGGATGCTAAATTTAACACTGCTCTCAAATGCCCAGCCACGCAGGGGGCTGACCTTCACACCTGGCTAGAGAAATCTGCTCTGCACTCCCTGCCCTGTTAGGAGATCACACGCCAAAGCCCTGTGCTGGGGCTAGCAGGAGACTGCCCTCCTGGGGGAATATTTTGCAAGCCAAACTGGAGAGTTTCAAGCCATCAGGATGTTTCTCTGTCTGAGGAAGAAAATCCATCAGTGATTATTCTGAGCCTTGCTCCCAATCAACCCGAGGCAAGGGGTGAATTGCCTGCTTCTGCGAGGTAATCAAGACGGATGTGGTGTGGTCCAGCTGCTCCTCTGAGGGATGCTAGGATGCTGCTTTCTGGGTTGGCAGCTGAGCAAAAGCATACCCTGAAGGCAGCAAACAGAGGCCTGGGTGGTAAACTATCTGAAAAATGGCTACACTCCACACCCTGTTTAGCCTCTCCGTGCACAAAGTGGCCAGCTAATAACAGATGGGTCCTCAAATCTCTGTCACAGAACTGCAGAGACTGGAAAAAGAGCTTTGAGCTCATTGAATCCAATCATTAACCCAGCACTGACAACTATTGAAGGTGTTGTGAGAGAATGGCCTCACTCTGCTAACTTCCAATAATTGGTGAAGCAGTGGCAATAGAGTTTGTGCACTTCAGTGGAAGAGATCTGTTAAGAGTCCTTTCTAAGCCTGTGCTGCTGAGGAGGGCAGTTAATTGAAGCCAGGGTGCTTATTTAAATTGGGCCTGTCCCTAAAGTCTGGGCTAGAAAGGCTCTGTCAAGGCTTCTTCTCCACCCCTCTTGCTCTGCTTTGGGGCTGGATGATGAGGCAACTTGGGATATTTAGACTGAAGAAGAGGAGGCTGAAGGGAGACTTTCTTGCTCTGCTTACTTCTCCCTGAAGGGTTGTAGTAAGGTGGGGTTTGGTCTCTTTTCCCAAGTCAGAAGTCATAGGATGAGAGGAAACAGCTTCAAGTTCTTAACTGGGGAAACCATCCTGGGGGGGTTCAGCTTTGCTCTTTGGTTCCTGGACTTATTCCTTTCCTGCAGAGGAGTGAGCTTTGGTGGATAAGAAATTCACCATGAGCTAGTCATGTGCTCTTGTGGCCAAGAGGGCCAATGGTCTCCTGGGGTGCTTTAGGAAGAGTGTAGCCATTAGGTGAAGGGAGGTTCTCCTGCCCCTCTGCTGTGCCTTGGTGACAGTACTGGATCCAGGTCTGGGTTCTTCAGTTCAAAAGAGACAGGGAACTACTGGAGAAAGTCCAGTGGAGGCCACAAAGATGCTGAGGGGCCTGGAGAATGTCTGTGAGGACAAAAGGCTGAGATCCCTGGGGCTTTTTAGCATAGAGAAGAGCAGCCTGCGAGGGAATCTGATCAATGCTCAGCAAGAGCTAAAGAATGGGGGGGGGGGGATGCAGTCAGACTCTTTTCGGTGGTGCCCAGTGACAGGAAAGGGGCAGTGGGCACAAACTACAACCAGGAGGTTCCACTCAATTGTGAGGAAGAGCTTTGGTGAGAAGTTGTTGGAGCCTTGGAGCAGGCTTCACAGAGAGGTTGTGGAGTGTCTCCTCTGGAGAGATTCCGAATCCATCTGACATTGTGGTCCTGAGTAACCTGCTGTGGCAACCTGTGCCTTTGAAGGGAGGTGGAGTTGCTGTCTCTGGAGGTGTTCAAGCAAAGCCTGGATGAGGCACTTAGTGCCATGGTCTGGTTGACTGGACAGGACTGGGTACTAGGTTGGAGGGGATGATCTTGGAGGTCTCTTCCAACCTGGCCCATTCTATGATTCTGACTCTGTGAGCATTGAGCATGATCCCTTCCCCACACCAACTAGCTCCGGTGCCTCTCTGTACCAGGCCAGCACTGTGAAGGGGACTTCCTGTAAATTAAATTTAGTGTAAATTATCCTTATTTCAAACCCACTTTGCAGTGCCAAGAAACTATAAACTGGTTTTAAGGCTACATGGGAACCAAGCTTGTTATTTTGAAAATCTGATCACCTTGAGCTTGGGACCCCTTGGGAGGTTTCAAAAGTTTCCAGCAGAGTCTTGTTTGGTTTGCATGGATTAAGAAAGTGTAAATATATTTAGGCTATGAATGCAGAATGGGGAGAAAAGAAAAGGTTGGGGAAAAAAATATCATGCATTTCCAATTTTTAGATTTCTGCTCTTCCTCATGAAAGCCTGAATGACATTTATTTGGCTGGCTGCATAATCCATGTTAACAAGACAATTAGTACGTGCTGAAAGTTATTATTTTCCTCAGCACGTCAAAGTCAGGAGTGCCACTGGATATGGAATGGAGCCTTGATTCATTCCTTCTTTGTGGGAAAAGATAATATTGAATTTTTCTCCAGAGATCTTGGCAGGGTGTAATTAATACTTCCCCCCTCCCCCCTTTCCCTTTTTTTTTTTTCTCTTGCTTTACATAAGGTGAAGCAAAACACAACAACCTAATGGGGGAAATTCAGACAACAACAAATGTTTCTCATTTAATCATGCAGTGAGTGAATCATAGAACAGTCATTTCAGATGGAAAAGACCTCTAAGATCATTGAGTCCAACTGCCAACCTAAGCCCACCATGACTATTAAGCCATGTCCTGAAGTGCCCTGTCCATACTTCTACTTGAACACAGTCAGATTGGCAGCCAAGGGTGGCTGAAGCTCTCTTCTCTCTCACAGGGCAGGTCCAGGGAGAGTGCAGGAATGGTGTTTTCTGCAGGCACCATGATGTGTCTCCAAGGGGTAACTTTGCTGCAGTTTCTTCCCTTTGTAGCAACTCTCTTAAAACCATTTAGGTGACCCCAGATGCTGCCACATGAAATGATTGTGTAGAGCAGAAACTCTTTTCATTTCCATTCAGCATCCTGTGCTAGGACTCTGGGTTGGATTGCTGCAGGTTTTTCCTACAATAAGACTCCAGTTAGTTTATGGAGGTTTCTGTCTGTGTGTAATAAAGGGCTTAGGAGAGACATTTTTCTAGCAGCCTTTTCAGCTTTCCCTATTAACTTTAGGTGTTTTGCAGCTGTGTGAGCTGCACACCGCTGAGCTTGGCTTATGGAAGTTTGGCAGCCGTGGCTGAACTGGAGGCTGTTGTGTCAGAAAAACCTGAAACACTGAATTTAAGAGTTCCTCTGTTACCTGTGGTCAGTCAGCCTCAGAGGACATGTGATGGTTTGGGTGCTACTCCCCTCTCCCAGTCTCAGTGAAATCGACCAGAGTAGACTCAGCTGGCTGGAAATTAAGAAACGAAGCTTTGTATTTATAGCTTAATACAAGCAGATATTTACAATAGAATCATGGAATCAACCAGGTTGGAAGAGACCTCCAGGATCATCCAGTCCAATCTATCTCCCAGCCCTATCCAATCAACCAGACCGTGGCACTAAGTGCCTCATCCAGGCTTTGCTTGAACATCTCCAGGCATGGCGGCTCCACCACCTCCCTGGGCAGCCCATTCCAATGCCAATCACTCTCTCTGCCAACAACTTCCTCCTAACATCCAGCCTAGACCTCCCCTGGCACAACTTGAGGCTGTGTCCCCTTCTTCTGTTGCAACTTGCCTGGCAGAAGAGCCCAACCCCACCTGGCTACAGCCTCCCTTCAGGTAGTTGTAGACAGCAATGAGGTCTGCCCTGAGCCTTCTCTTCTGCAGGCTGCACACCCCCAGCTCCCTCAACATCTTCTGACAGGGCTGTGCTCCAGGCCCCAACCAGCTTCATCATCCTTCTCTGGGCACGTTCCAGTACCTGAACATCTCCCTTGAATTGAGGAGCCCAGAACTGGACACAGGACTCAAGCTGTGGCCTGAGCAGTGCTGAGCACAGGGGAAAAATAACCTCTCTTGTCCTACTGGCCACACTGTTCCTGATCCAGCCCAGGATGCCATTGGCTCTCCTGGCCACCTGGGCACACTGCTGGCTCATGTTCAGCTCCTATTGACCAGTACTCCCAGGAGTGTTTGAAAGCAGAAGGATTAGTTACACAGAAAAACAGGTTAGGAAGAAAAGTACAGGCACCAGCTGCAGCAGAGAGCCACTGTGCTATCTATGTTTATGTTCTTGTTTTTATACATCTCAGCAAGCCTACAAGTGAAGCAGACATCACCACTGTTTCCTTTTTCACAGCCAATAATCTTATTCTTCTCACTAAAAATTCTGGTTGGCCTCAAACTAGCAGAGGACAGCATGGCTGGGAGAGATGCAGGCTGAAGGTAGTGTGTGGGCAGGTCTCAATGATTGGGGTGCAGGAAGGGACTACAGACACTTGAGATCTGCTCTAGGAGAAAGGGTTTGGGTTGCTGGACAGCACATGGATGACTCCATTTCTCAAATTTCATGTTCTTGTTTAATATAGGTAAATGGTTCCTATGAATAGGGGCAAATGAAGCCTGTCCTGACTGAGGAGTTGTGGCAACTGAGAGTGGGGAGGAGACAAAGTCCTGAAATCCAGAAATGCTTAATTTTAGCGTGTCCATTTCATCCTGTAGTCACTGACTTTGTGTTTTTCCATCCTATGATCCTGCCAGAGCAGAAAATGTAGTGCCATGGAAGGGAATCCAGGGTGGACAGCAAAGAAATTACTTTATGAACAGTTTGCATTGAAAGGAAGACAGGAAAATAGGACAAGTGATGCTGGTCCAGCACTGGTGAAGATGTGTGCTCCTCTCCCATGCTGAGTGGTTATCGGGTACCCAAAGTGGGTGATCGTCCCACTGAGGAACAAGGCTGCTGCTGGAGTGCAACCAGAGAGGTGAGGAGCATCCTCGTTGGCTTGATTTCTTGCTCTGCAGTTGGTTTCCTCCAGGCATTCAGGATGTTCCCCTGCCTTGACTTCTTCCCTTGAAAGAGCAGTTTTCTGCTTTCCCTGGGAAGAGGTAGAGAGAGTAGCTGATTAGCATTTGTGAGGCAGAATGATATACACCTCTGGAAAGACCAGGAATAATCAAGAGGGAGGCTGGAGGGGTGCAGTAAATAAGGCAGAAGTTGCCCATGGAATAAGAATGAATCTAAGCACTAAATAACTCTGCTGTTCCCTGAGTAGCATCTGTCCTGTGCTGCATGTGGGGCTGGGGTCCTGTGGATAAAGAAAAAACGTGTGATTAAATCCTGAAATATGCTTCATCCAAGCAAAGGAGCTGAGAGGGTGGGCCAGCAATTAGTGAGGAGAGAGCCTGGCAGGATGAGAGGAGAGGACAGGTCCCACCCACCCCGGGTAGTGCTGCTTTCTCCAGGAGCAGTGTGAAAGCAAGGTGAGATGGGGCCAACCAGCTTTGACAAATAGCAGATGTGGCAGGGAAATTGATGAAGAACTTCAGAGAGGTGAAAAGATATAGGGTTAAGTATGAAAAATGCGAGTGTTCCTGGCAGCCTGACAACCTTCACAGTCATATTTCAATTCCCAGATGAGAATGTTTTATTTTGGAAGGTCACTGGTTTCCTGGCTGGCCACCAGGAATGTGTGGCACCAGGTTTGCCTCTCTTGTGACATAACCAGCTTTGCAGCATGTGATTTCTTTTTCTTCAAGCACAGCTCCTTTATCAGTCTTTTTCCATCTCCCTGAAAATTGTTTGTTGAGTAGGCATTTTAATTGCTCCAGAGCTGGTCCTCTGGGTACAGCTTAATTGGTCTTATCCGGCATCCCGGCACATCTGAGCTTGGCTCGAGCCAAACCACAGTGAACTCTTGGAAGCCATTGACTGCAAGGGAAGCAAGCCTGAGCCTTTCAAGAAGTGCTGTGGCTGAGGCGTGCACACCAACCCAAATGAAAGGTTAATTCCAGTCATCAGGAGATGTGATTAAAGCACTTTAGCTGGTAGCTATGGTTCTGGGCTATGCTGTGTATGAGGAGCGCTGACACACTGTTTCAGGAGCTGTGATTTCTCTGTTTTCTCTTGCTGCTCAAACATTAGAATAAATTATTCCTCAAGAACCCTAAATGTAAATAATTCCTCAAGGAGTTCTTTTTTTAGTCCTATCTTGGCCAATCACTGTTATAATTTTTCATAATTGTGCCATTCTCCATCTGCTTGATGGAGCTAATGTCTCACTTTGTCAATCACTGGCCCATCTTCCTCCAGCATCTTGGCTATAGGCAGCCAGAGTATGTAGAAACTGGGTGATTTTGCAGGCACTTAAGTGACAGCTTTCAGCTCAGGGATGTTCACCTCTGTGTGGGTTTTTTTCACTGGCTCCACAATTCTGCCTCGTCATGGAAAGAAGTGGGCAAAGGAAGGGCTGGATCTTGCGCCTCACCACGTTGGTATTTTCTGGTGCACTTGGGCAATGCTGTAGTGCTGTTGGTACAGCAGAGTGGGTCTTTTCTTTCTGGCTCTTCCTCCCCCTCTTGAAATTGACAGCCCTCCCTAAAAGGCAAAATCAAGACCTGCTGAGGCATGGCGAGAGGCAGTCAGGAGGGTGCAAGAGAGAGAAGCAGCTTCATGATTATGACAGAGGCTGAAGGAGCTGGGATTGGAGAAGGTTGAGAGGAGACCTTATTGCACTCTACAGCTGCCTGAAAGAAGGTTGGAGTAACACTTGTGTTGGCCTCTTCTCCCAAGTGACTAATGGCAGAACAAGAGGTAATGGCTTTGAGCTGCACTGGTGAAGGTTTAGGTTGGATATTAGAGTTTCTCTACTGAAAGAATGATCAGGCATTGGAACAGGCTGCCCAGGAAGGTGGTGGAGTCACCATGCCTGGAGGTGTTCAAGAAATAGGGAGATGTAGTGGTTTGGGACATGGTCTAGTGATCATGGACATGTTGGGTGGAAACCTGGGCTTAATGATCTTAGAGGACTTCTCTGAGCTGTGCTGTGGGGCTCAGCTTGTGCAAAGCCCTCATTGATGTGATAATAGCCACAGGACTCAGCAAGAAGTGGGTGTCAGGTGTCTTGTTGGGTGCCTTCAGAAAGGGCTGGCTCTTGCTGTCGCATCTTTTTCAGGTGGGGAACAGCTGTCTGCACATTTCCTATGTTTTGCATGTTCCAGCCTTGCCATAAAAGAGTGAGACAGAGAGAGGGCAGGATCTTTGTGCAGGGACTGCAAACTGGGTGAATGAACAGGTTTTAAATGTGCCACTAATCTCAGAGCAGCTCAATGCTGGCTGTAAAACCTGCTGAAAATGTGGGCAAGCAGTGAGCAGGCTGGCCACCCTGAACTGGCACTGGTTGGAGCTGACAGGGCAGGAGGTGCTTGCAGGGTGGAGGGTTATTAGGAGCATATCTGTGTCTAGTCATCAGAAGGGTCAAAGGGATGTGAATAAAGCTGGACAGAGGACCCACAGTGCAGTGCAGCCTTTCTGTGCCTGCACATCACTAAGTGGAGCTGAGACACCTGGAGCTGTTTAGCTTGGAGAAGAGCAGCCTGAGAAGTAAGAGGGAATCTTAATGCTGATCAACAGTTAAAGGGAGAGTGTCAGGAGGATGGAGCCAGAGTCTTCTCAGTTGTGTCTAGTGCCAGGACAAGGGGCAATGGACACAATGCAAAAAGGAAGATGCCACATAAATATAAGGGGAAAAAAATGTCATTTTGAGGGTGGCAAAGCACTGGAGCAGGCTGCCCAGAGACGTGATGAAGCCTTCTCTGGAGGCATTCCCTACCAGTCTGGATATGTTCCTGTGTGATTGACTCTAGGTGTTGGACCACTCTAGGGGTTGGACTGGATGATTTTCAGAGGTCTTTTCCAAGCCCTACAATTCTGTGATTCGGTGTGATTCTGTACAGGATCCTCAGTGCATTCTAACACATCTTGTGTCTCCCCAGAGCTCACGATGGTGGCTGAAGCACAGAGCCTGCACAGCACCCAAGCTGGCTCAGTTAAAGGTAGTTTGAGTAGTTCTACACAGTCATACCCTGAGGGGAAAAGCACTGATTATTTGTTCTGCACTGCAGCTTGGCTACCTGTAAACAGGCATGAATCTTGCTAAATGCATCTGTGGTAATGAGCTGGGGCTGATGTCTAATTAATATTTCAAACATTCCCAAGCTAGATTGATATACTGTAAATGAACAGTGTCAAGTGACAAGGGAAATTAGATAAGGAGCAGCTGGAAGTGATCTGCTTGTGTTTAAGATCTAGCACTGCTAGGAAACTGTTTTATTAACAATAACTTGAAAAAAAGCTTCAGGGATTTACATAGGAGGGCTGCTGATACTGAGTGTTTTTTCACTTACTGATTGTTTTTTCACTTACCTGGTGAGGTGGGGGGCTGAGCCCCGAGGGGGGTGTTCAGGAAAAGACTGGATGAGGCACTTAGTGCTATGGTCTAGTTGACTGGATAGGGCTGGGTGATAGGTTAGAATCATAGAATCATAGAATGGTTTAGGTTGGAAGGGACCTCAAGGATCATCCAGCTCCAACCCCCTGCCATAGGCAGGGACACCTCCCACTAGAGCAGGCTGCTCAAGGCCTCATCCAGCCTGGCCTTAAACGCCTCCAGGGAGGAAGCATCCACAACCTCCCTGGGCAACCTGTGCCAGTGTCTCACCACCCTCACTGTAAAGAACTTCCTCCTAACATCCAGTCTAAATCTCCCCTCTGCCAGTTTAAACCCATTCCCCCTCGTCCTGACATTACCAGACCTTGTCAATAGTCCCTCCCCAGCCCTCCTGCAGGCTCCCTTCAGATACTGGAAAGCCACTCTAAGGTCTCCTGGAAGCCTTCTCTTCTCCAGGCTGCAGAGCCCCAACTCTCTCAGCCTGTCCTCATAGCAGAGCTGCTGCAGCCCTCTGAGCATCTTCGTGGCTCTCCTCTGGACCCGCTCCAGCAGTTCCATGTCCTTCTTGTGCTGGGGGCTCCAGAACTGCACACAGGACTGCAGGTGGGGTCCGATGAGAGCAGAGTAAAGGGGGAGAACCACCCCCTCTTGCCCTGCTGGCCACACTTCTCCTGGGTTGGACTGGATGATCTTGGAGGTCTCTTCCAACCTGATTGATTCTATTCTATTCTATTCTATTCTATTCTATTCTATTCTATTCTATTCTTTCTGATGTGTCTCTTTTACACAGGAAATAGATTTGTATTGGGAAACTTACTTCCTAATGCTAAGAATTTGTGCATGATCAAACACTTTCAGGGATCCATAGTGTGTGTGTTTGCATTAAGAGCACCCTAGGAATCTGCTGGGGGCTCTCCCTTCTGGCGCCAAGCGCCCGGCGCGACCCGCTCCGGGGACAGCGGCAGGTGGGGATTTTGACTGGGGCGGTACACCGGTCAAAGCGTAACGCAGGTGTCCTAAACCTCCCGTGGAGCAGAAGGGCAAAAGCTCGCTTGATCTTGATTTTCAGTACGAATACAGAGCGTGAAAGTGGGGCCTCACGATCCTTCTGGCTTTTGGGGTTTTAAGCAGGAGGTGTCAGAAAAGTTACCACAGGGCTAACTGGCTTGTGGCAGCCCAACGTTCATAGCGAGGTCGCTTTTTGATGCTTCGATGTCAGCTCTTCCTGTCATTGTGAAACAGGATTCACCAAGCGTTGGATTGTTCACCCACTAATGGTTAGTTTTACCCTACTGATGATGTGTTGTTGCAATAGTAACCCTGCTCAGTACGAGAGGAGCCGCAGGTTCAGACCCCTGGTGCGTGCACTCAGCTGAGGAGCCACTGGCGCGAGGCTACCATCTGCGGCCTTATGACTGAGCGCCTCTAAGTCAGAATCCCGCCTAGACGTAGCGATAGCGCAGCGCCCACGATAGCCGGCTGCACGGGGCAGGGCCCGGTGGGGAGCGCCGCTCGGTGCCGGGAACCGGAGGGGCGGACGGATGCGGCGCCGCCTCTCCCCTGTTTCATACCGCATGATCGTGGGGCACCCTGTGCTAAATCATTCGTAAACGACCTGATTCGGGGTCGGGGTTTCGTACAGTCTCACAGTATCACCAAGGTTGGAAGAGACTTCATAGATTATCAAGTCCAAGCTGTTACCACAGAACTCAAGGCTAGACCATGGCACCAAGTGCCACGTCCAATCCTGCCTTGAACAGCTCCAGGGATGGCGACTCCACCACCTCCCTGGGCAGCCCATTCCAGTAGCCAATGACTCTCTCAGTGAAGAACTTTCTCCTCACCTCAAGCCTAAATTTCCCCTGGTGTAGCTTGAGGCTGTGTCCTCTTGTTCTGGTGCTGGCNCCCTTTTCGCAGCTCCCTCGCTGCGAGAATCAGCCCTCGACACAAGCTTTTAGGGGACACAGTCTCAAGTTGTGCCAGGGGAAGTATAGGCTGGATGTTAGGAGGAAGTTCTTCACGGAGAGAGTGATTGGCATTGGAATGGGCTGCCCAGGGAGGTGGTGGAGTCACCATCCCTGGGGGTGTTCAGGAAAAGACTGGATGAGGCACTTAGTGCCGTGTTCTAGTTGACTGACTAGGGCTGGGCGACAGGTTGGACTGGATGATCTTGGAGGTCTCTTCCAGCCTGATTGATTCTATTCTATTCGAAGTTGAGTGAGAAGGGGGGTGCCCCAATCCAGAGGGATTTTGATTGTGGGGGGTTTGGATTCTCGGTCAGAGAGTTAAGGGACAAAAGGTGTCAAATGTGTAGGCTAGCTTTATTGCACTCACACAACCTCTCCTCTGCATCTGGGGTACTGTGTCCAGATCGGAGCCCCCCAGTTCAAGAGGGATGTAGAACTGCTTGAGAGAGTCCAGCACAGAGCCACAAAGATGATGAAGGGAATGGAACAGCTCTGTTATGAGGAGAGCCTGAGGGAGCTGGGGCTGTGCTGCTTGGAGAAGAGAAGACTGAGAGGTGACCTCATCAATGGTTATAAATATGTAAAGGGTGAGTGGCAGGAGGCTGGAGCCAGGCTCTGCTGGGTGATGCCCAGTGACAGGACAAGGGGCAATGAGTGGAAACTGAAGCATAGGAAGCTTCATGTAAACATAAGGAGGAATTTTTTTCCCTGTGAGGGTGACAGAACACTGGAACAGGCTGTCCAGGGGTGTTGTGGAGTCTCTCTCTCTGGAGATATTCAAAACCCACCTGGACACATTCCTGTGTGATCTGCTTTAGGCGATGCTGCTCTGATAGGAGGATTGGACTGGGTGAGCTTTTGAGGTCTCTTCCAGCCACTGACATTCTGTGATTTACATGAGGATAAAGATAGGGAGAGGGTGACAATAAGAGCTGGAGGAGAAAAGAGAAAGAAATACCTCCACGCAGAGAGAAGAGGCCACCCTGGAGAATCAGCGTCCCGAAAGTCCGTTTGCGGAGTGGGTGAGGAACGTTCAGTCCGTAGGTTGGAGCTTCTCTTCTTTCACCTGACTGCCTCACTGAATATGCATTTTCTTCTGGGAATCACTTAGCATTTTCCAGGAGTGATTTGCTTAGCCAGGCCCACTATCCAGTGGTGCTGGGTGTGCTGAGTGTCATCACTGGAAGGGCTGAGCCCCCTTTGTAAGGCTGATTTCTTTGAAACTGTCACCCTGTTGAAAAACAAGGAGCTGCCAGTCTGCAATTAGGTCAAAATGAGCAACACCTTCCAAAACAGGTAGCCTTTGCCTTCTGTCTGTGCTAGATGACATTAGCTGGGTGTTCCAGCTTTGGTGATCCAGAACAGTGGTCTTTTAGTCCATGCAAGCTGTGCAGTCAGGCAGGTTGTCCCAAGACAGCACCCACAAGCTCACCCTGCATTCCACCGGTCTGGTTGTGCATCTTAGAGAGCTCTTAGGGTCTGAGCTCACACAGGGGGATTTTTGAGCTGGTGAGTGTAAGCAGGATGCCTGCTTCACATTTCTCAGAAGCTTCATTATTTTTTTCATCTTATTTTCCTTAAACAGGGGGACTCACTATTTTGCTCCCCAATACCTGCCATGAGCGTCAAGCCCTTCATGAGCACAAGCCAGCATCACTGTGCCAACCATGTTTATTAGCTGCATGCAATAGGCTTGTGGTTTGGAAATTGCATGCAGGGTTTAGTGGCAGAGCAGCTCTGTCTGAAAGTCATAATAAAATGAGAATTGGGGTAGCTGAGCAGAGAGAGTTGAATTCCAAGTGAGGATGCTGTGCTTAATGAAAGGTAGGATTTCTTCTGCAATGATTCTGTGATTACCAAGGGTTACAATTTGTAGGCTCTCGCAGCAAAAAAGTACAGCTGCACACACTCCCCACCCCTCCTTACCCCTCCCCAAGTGACAAATTTGCCTATTTCTCTTAATTATTATCCATCTTAGTCTATGGTTTGCAGTTCATTTCTGGCAGGCAATTGATAGAGCACGGATTTGGTTCCAGATCTTTGATCACTAATAGATGATACCGTGGAACGCCGTGGTTTGTGTCGCGTTGTGTTCCGCCTGCCTTGAATACCTGACAGATTACACATCCTTTCCTTCAGAGGAGATGCTCTGTCCCCTTCATCCTGAGCGCTTAACAAAAGTTTGAAGGCTGGCTGATTTGTTTCTGTCAGGAGGAGAAAGCAGTGATATGTAGCAGCTACATTTTCTCTGTAGCCTTTTTGTGTTAATCATTCACACGCAGACACGAAACAAAACGAGAGGCAAACGTTGCATCCGTCTTGTTTCCTTAAGCACAATAGAAATGATTCAAGCAGATTGCTAAGCCAGAAATCAACACGTCTGCCACACTAGCGACACTGTGACCGGAAAACTAAATCTCTCAAGTCCCACATTTGTGACTTCTCTTGGCTTTCTGCCTCTGGAGCACAGAGCGGGCGAGCAGAAGGGCAGCTCTGCCCTTGCCTGCCTCCTGCCCGCACCTCCTGCGCTCTCCCAGGCTGCAGGCACCCTCCCTGTGAAGGTCCTGACTGGCAGAAAGAATCTTTGGCAGGCTGACCGGGCTGGCCAGATTGTCTGGCAGAGATTGAGTCTGAGCAACTTGGAGAAAGTCTTCAGGATGCTTGTTTGGTACCAGATTTTGGGCAAGGCAGCTGGTAGGTGTCGTTGTCCCATATGACACCATCTAGAAGACAGGATTTCTTGTCTCTCTTTATTGTGGCCAACCCTGAAACGTACAATTTTGTCATCATTTTAGCTACTGTGGGCTGCTTTTCCTCTCACAAAACATATCCTGTTCGGTATGGAGTATGTATCTATCCAGTATGTGTTTGATACTTGTGTGTTTCAGGGGTCTGGAGCCATTCCTGGATTCAAAATAGACCTAGTAGCAGCCATTAGCTGCCTGGATTACAGTTCCTGACAGGGAACAAAACAACTCTTTGGTCTTTTACAAGGTCTGGAAACAAAAATGACATAGTTTGTTTTCATTTTGGGTGAAGAACAAAAATAAAGCAAGCTCCATGGTAGTAAAACTCATTTCAAGAGAGGAAGAGGAAAGTATTCATTTTATGAAATGTAAACTCCCTGCTGTGGAAAACTATCAAGGCAAGTAGATGAGGAAGATTATAAAAAGGATTAGATATGGATTATCCAGGATTAAGGCAATGAACTCTCTTGGATAAAATTCACAAGAGGTTTTCATCCTGAGTGTGTTTATCTAGGAGCCCAAACTGTTACTTCTCTATAGGAGAAAAAAGCAACAGCCAAACCCTCCCCTCTCCTACATTGAGAGGAACAAAAGGTTGGTTGGGGTTTCTCCTTTTTAGTCTTTACAACACCCCCAACTCCCAGACTGAACAGGGGCTGGGTCTAAAGACCTCAGAATAGTGAATAGTCATAATAGTGCCTGGTGACATTCAGTGGAGTTGAATATAAAGAGTTCACATGGGGGGGAAAGGCAAACAGTTTTTAACTGTGGCTATATCCATACAAATATACATCTATGTATATACAAATATACATCTATGTATATGTGTGTGTGTGATGGTCCTTGACCTGATTAGTGCCTCGAGGAATGAGATGCTGGAGCTATTCCAGAGAGTTTCTAAGAAAGTGTAGGCTTGGTGCTCGAGAGCAATGAAGTAGGTGAATCAAGTGTGAGGAATTAGCAAGGGATCAACAGAGAACAGGATGAAAGATTCTGTCCCAGCACTGTGCAAACTGGGCTTCTCTGATCCCAGAAGCCAGGTCTGCCTTTCTGCTGCAGGATGCCTGACAAGGCTGGGAAAGAAAAATAGGGCAGCTTCTACCCGGGGACCAACAACATAGAGCCAAAGAGTTCAACCTGGAAAAGAAGAGGTGGAGAGGAGATTATGACAGAACTTGAGAAAACCAGGAGTGGCTTGAATTGGCAAGAGAGGTTCACTGCCTCTTCTAGACCCACACAGGCTCCAGCAGGTTCAGAAAACACCAAAGAAGGGTTTGCTTCAGACAGTGGATTGCTGAGAAGGGAAATTCCTGTACACAGGACTTTGCAAACCAAAATCCTGGTATTAAGTTTGAAAAGTTGACTTAGCAAAACTGTATGGGGGGGAAATCACCAAGGACTTCTCATTTCAGAAAGACACAGACTCCAGCTCAGCATGCCCTTGAGCCAGAGGTTGCAGCACCCATTCCAGGGTTATCTGAGTATTGGTGCTCTTCTTTTACATAGCCCCATGACACATGTCAGTGGTGGCTGCATGAGAATGAAGAGCCAGACCAAGGCTGTCCCGTGGTGGGGACATGGATGCAGTGCTGCTAACAAGCCCTACTATGTTGGAAAGAAAAAGCTTTGTAGTCATCATTCTCTGAGACTTCCAGCACCGTCCTGCTGGAGCAAAGCTCCATTATCCAGCTGTATCACCACAGAGCTTTAATCCACAGCATCATCTTTCACAAGTGTTTGATCTTTGAGCAAGTTTGGAATTGCAGCAGTCCAAGCTATGAGCTCCATCCCTGTTTCTAATAAAGGAACCATTGCTTGCTTGTAGACAGCAAGAAATCATTTTCAGACGTTGCTGCTCCTCTCAGCAGGGTGTAATAGAAACTCATTATCGTTCACAAGTCTAACTTAATTACATCTGTTCATGAAGGATTTTATGCTGGCTCAGCAGGAAGTGGGGGGACACTCATCTACATACATTTAGGGGCTGTCTGCTCAAAACTTAGTAATATTGATAGTAAATGGCTAAGAAAGGTGGAGAATTACTTTAGGAGCTTCTTTTAATCACTGCAAGCTTTAACCCATTGGACCCACAGGAAGCATTATCAAGCCTAGCAGCTGAATCGATGGACAGTGAGATGTTGCTTTGCTGCTTCTGTTCTTGTTGCTTTCATCAGATGGTCACAAAGTCTGAAAATTAGTAATTTCTTCATTGGTCAGATCTTGAAGGCTTTAATTGGTTTGTTCTTACATTTCCTTGGCAGAAGAAATTTTCCTTCACAGAGGGCTCAGGCGTTAGTGAAGATTGAAAGAGCAAAAGAGAAGACATTGGAATCCAGCCTAGGGTGGCAAAAGCCTTCTCTGGTTGCTTGCTGCTGCTGACTGAATATAACCAGGCACTGTGTGAGATGGGTTTTCTTACCTCTCTTGTGTAGCCATGGGGTGTATAGCTGCAGGTCACTCAGCAGGTAGGAGTGGAGAGCCCTTCTCTGAGGCCAGGTCTATCAAAGGCTGCTTTCTGCATCCATACGGTTGTGCCAGGTCCCAGCACGGTGTGATCCAGAGGTTACGTCAGGGAGATGAAGATACCCAAACACAAAATGCTTTTGAGTGTTTTATTCATGAGTTGGCTGTCATGAGAGTCAGTATGAGGGTCACAAAGCTGCTTTCTAGGTCAGCCTGGGAGGTCTTTGCAGTCTGACCCCAGCCTGGCAATTACTGCTTCTGGTCACAAGTTTGGGTGGGTGGTCGTAGCCTGCACAGAGATGGGTCAGAGACGATGAACTTTGCAGGCAGGCTCCAAGACAGGAATAAAGAAGAGGTGAAAGGAGCCACACAATTAGCCATAAAACTAAACTTTCTCTGGGGCAAGGAACTCTGGGCCAGTTCTGCCTCCTGTGAAGTGTGGTGACACTTCCAGCACCTCTGTAGAGAAATAAAAGCAGTGCCTTGAAGCATTCCTGCGAGGGGGTTCCCGTTGCAGGTTTAGCAAATGTCTTTGGGGTTAATCTGGAAGGATGAAGGATTTCAGCACCAGTATGGCAGAGGAGGTTGCCTGGTAATGCACACGGTCCCTGTGGTGGAGAAAGTCTGAAACAAAGCAAAAGTAATTAAACCAAAGCAAAGCAGGCAGCACTTCTCTGCTGATAATCTATGCAAACGACAGGGCTTATTGTTCAGGCAATCAATAAACCAGCCCATTTCATTTTATTTTTGTGTGGTTGCATATGCTGGTTGTATTGTGATAGAAACATTGCAAAGAATTGATTCCCAGATAGAACTGTAGCTGGGTTGCTTGTGGTTTATTAAGAAGATCAAGATAACAAGTGCTGCATTATTGATCAAACCCAGAGGGACACTTCCTTTCTTTCTGCTTGTCAATGAAATCCTGTTGTAATTATTTTTCCCCCCCTTTTTCTCATTCATCCTTTTCTCTCAGCCCTTCCTGACTCTCTGCAAATGCAGTAATGGAGTGAATGAAAAAAAAATGGCAGTCAGGGCTGGTGGTGGGCTGGAGAAGGGCAGAAGGAGGAAGACAGATGTTGCAAGGCAGAATGTTTTTGCCAGCATGTAGAGGAGTGCTAAGCTTACAGAGGGACAGCAGCTTAATGGGAGCTGGAGGAGCTTCTTGGTTTGTGTCTAGAAATCTTTCACTGTGGATAGAAATCTTTATTTACAGCATAGTCAGGCCTCCCTGCTGGGTCCTATGTAGAGATGGATTTACCAAGCATAGATAGTGCTGTGGGCCAGAGGAAAGAATAGCTGCTGGCCTGCTGGTTTTAGCAGAAGAAAAAACTCTTTTCCCACTACTCTGCAGAGAGACTGCTCCGTGTGTACACATCAGGTAAGCCCATGGTGCAGCTAGATAAAAGATCTGGGCTGCAGAGATGAGCTCTGAAACGAGAACAGTGTTTAGTTGAGCAGGGCTTGGTGAGTCTCACTGCCTCTCAGTTCCAGATGAAACTTTGATCCTCTGTGTCACAGAATTGTTAGGGTTGGAAGGGACCTCAAAGATCATAGAATCAGCCGCGTTGGCAGAGACCTCCAAGCTCATCCAGTCCAACCTAGCACCCAGCCCTAGCCAGTCAACCAGACCATGGCATTAAGTGCCCCAGCCAGGCTTGGCTTCAACACCTTCAGGGACAGCGACTCCACCACCTCCCTGGGCAGCCCATTCCAATGCCAATCACTCTCTCTGCCAACAACTTCCTCCTAACATCCAGCCTAGACTTATCCCGGCACAACTTGAGACTGTGTCCCCTTGTTCTGTTGGGCAAGGAGCTGCTAAGGGAATTAAAGAGAAAAAAGAGAGTATATCACCTTTGGAAAAGAGGGGAGGTTTCCCAGGAAAAGTTCAGGGATGGTGCTAGGTCTTGTAGAAGAAAAATTAGGGAGGCAAAAACCCACTTAGAACTTAGGCTAGCTACAGCTGTCAAGGACAATAAAAAATGTTTCTACAAATATATCAATGGCAAGAGAAGGAGAGAATTAAACTGGTTTGCACAGTTGCTTTGTGGACATGCATCTTATGAGCATCTTTTAATTGCACAGTCGTGTTTGAAAGCTCCCTGCTAGCACTTCACATCTTTGCTGGGAAGGTGAGATGCTCCATCACTCCCAGTTAAACCACCACTAACCAGTTTGATTATCTTTCTAACACAGGAATGGTGTTGGTTGGTTGGTTTCTCTCATTGCCTGCAATACCCAACTCGTTCTGGCTGAGCTATTTCAGAAGACCTCTTTAGGCTGAAGCAGGGATGTAAAATTCTAACCTTGTAGAAAATTTGGTGTTCTCATCCAATGAGAAAGGGTCTACCAAGGGACACTTTTCCTGGAGAGTGCTTCTGCTCCTGAGGGTGATGCATGTGGCTGGCAAATAAGATTTATCTACTTAGAGCAGAAAAATAGAGACTGTTACTGGAGATCTAGAGTTCCACTCCCATGTGGGAAGAGGTGGGCTGGTCCTGGAGCAAACCAAGGGCCAGAAGCTCCTCACATGACAAAGACAGATGCTGTTGCCTATTGACCTTCCTGCTGGCCTTGGATTGACACTGGAACTAAAAATGTTTGTGAGAAGTTTGCTTCTGGAAAGCAGCTGCATTAAGAAGGACCTTGGAGTCCTGCTGTTAGCCATGGGACAGCAATGTACCTTTGTGGCCAAGAAGGCCAATGGTGCCCTGAGGTGCATTAAGAAGAATGTCATCAGCAAGTCTAGGGAGATTCTCCTTCTCTTCTTCTCTGCCCTAGTGAGGCCACATCTGGAGTATTTGGACCAGTTCAGGGCTCACTAGTTTAAGGCAGCGAAATACTAGAGAGAGTCCAAGGGAGGCTGTGAAGATAACGAAGGGACCAGAACATCTGTCTTAGGGGGAAAAGCTGAGAGACTTGGGACTGTTTAGCCTGGAGAAGAGAAGCTGAGAGGGGATCTTGTTAATGTTTATGCACACCTGACAGGTGCATGTCAAGGAGATGCCAATCTCTTCTCAGTGGTGCCCTGTGAGAGGATGAAGGGCAAAGGGCACAAACTGAAATCCAGAAAGTTCCACCTCAACATGAGAAAAAAACCTTTGCTGTGAGGGTGCTGGAGCTCTGGAGCAGAGGCTGTGCCCAGAAAAGTCATCTCTGGAGACTTTCAAAACCCTCTTGGACATGTTCCTGTGTTGCCTGCACTAGGTGATCCTGCTTTTGCAGAGGGTTGCACTCAATGGTCTCCAAAGGTCCCTTCCAGCTCCTACCATTCTATAAGCCTGTGATTAGCTGTTCAAGGCAAGGTTGGACGTGGCACTTGGTGCCATGGTCTAGCCTTGAGCTCTGTGGTAAAGGGTTGGACTTGATGATCTGTGAGGTCTCTTCCAACCTTGGTAATACTGTGATACTGTGATTCTACATGTTAGGACCCCAGTGATCACTCTAGGTTTGTCCCACTGTCAGTGAAGGGGGTCCTGAAAGGAGTTCAGGACTTCTGCAGTCCACAACTACACTCCTAATGGAAGTGAAAGTGAGGTTGGCTTACTTGTGCCTAAATGAAATGACTGCAGCAGCAGCAGCTTTACTTGCAGAGGTGGGAGAGGGTATGAATCCGAGAAGGTAAATTTCCTATTCAAAGGTAGTCTGGCAAGTTCTTATGGCACTTAATAGCTGGCACAGTCCCACTGCAAGGGAAGCAGAAAGCAAATTCAATCATTTATGTTACAAAAATCCCACTGCTCTTTATTATGTGCACAGATGGTGTCTCAGGAGCTTTGCTGCCAGTGCTCTGCATGCCTAATGCCAGGCAAGAGCATTGCTTTTCCAGCCCAGGTGACACTGGAAGGCTTCTTTCCCCATTTGCTAGAGCTATGTCGATTTCCAAGAGCTCCCATTTTTCCATTTCATTTAAATCTGTCTTCCAGCAGAAAGTCAAAATGTTACTGCAGACTGCAGCAAGCAGAGGTACAAATGAGACCAGGATATGCACCGTGGAGGTGAGAACCTACTGCAAGCAGAACAACAAAGAGAAAGGGGCTGCAGGACATCTACTGCGACAGCAAATGGAGCTGCTTGGTCCTAAATCCTTTCAGGCAAAGAGGTAAAATGTGGAATCAGCTAGATTTGGGGAAATATTTCAGCTCCACTGATGGAATAATCTCACCCAATGCCACTCTCTTTTTTTTTTAAATGGAGGCTTCTTAAAGCAGCAACAGCTTTTGCAAGAGCTCTTTACAAGTAGTTCTAGCCTAGCCTTTTCTAATAAGCACCATTTTTCTTGAGCTGGCCACTCTTTGCTGTAGCAGTGTACCCTGAGCTTGCTCTGTTCTGCTGCTAGCTGGGTTTGGGACAGTCTTCTCAGCAGAGTTTGCAAGATTGTAGACAGGTCAGATGTGCTCAGCCTCTTCTCACAAGTGCCACACAAAGACTGCTGCTTACTTTAAGCAATACAAGTCCGAAGGCTTATGGTTCACCCCTCCATGCCTGTAGCTCTTCTAGCACTTAACAGCCACTTTTTGATGGTATACAACATTACCAGGACACATGAAAACACCATCTCAGGTTCTCAGATAGGAGGAAAAAGCCACAGAGAGCCTGGCAGACTCCAGAGAATCACAAATCCTATCCCACAAAAAATGCTTTAGGCCAACAGAATTTGACTCCAAGTTTCCCCAGCTGACAGGATTGGCCAATTTCATGCTGATAGAGTAGTTCCTGTCAGCTGATGCCTTTGGGGGCTACAAGCCAAAGCCAAAGGAGATAAATACCATCAGGCTAGTGCTGGTGTGTTCTATTATTTGCCTTTGTCTGTAGGCTGTGTGCTATTGAGTGGAACTATGCTTCAAAAGGCAACCTGGAAATGGCTCAGAAGTCTCAAGGTATGGGGAATAACTGTAGGCACTTCAATTTTAATGTGTGGCTGGAGTGTCTGTGTCTTGGATACATTGAAGCTTGTGGATTTAATGTATGTGACATGTGTCAGGCTATGGGCCAACAGAGATACTGACTGCAAAAGATTTTGGGTGGAATTCCTACTGTTGCAGAGCATCTGACCTTTGGTCAACTCAAACCCCAAAAGATTTCACCAAACCACAATGCCTCTGAGCTGTCTTCATCTCTTACAGCTGGGCCAGGGTGAAAGTGAGATCCACAGGAGCATCACTTTGAAAAACAGACATCAGGGTCTTGGTTCTTTACCATTGCTTCTATACCTACCTCCTATGGACTTCTTGGCAGCGGTAGATTAATGGTTGGACTTGATGACCTAAAAGGTCTCTTCCCACCAAAACAATACTGTGGTTCTGCGTCTAAAGTGTTGCTCTGCTAACCTGACTGCTCAGAGCTGAACATCCAGAGACAGAACTTACTGGGAGTTTTCACATAATCCCAGAATTAACCAGGTTGGAAGAGACCTCTAGGATCATCCAGTCCAACCTATCACCTAAACCTTCTCATTAACTAAACCATAGCTCCAGGTGCCTCACTCAGCCTCCTCTTAAACACCTCCAGGGGTGGTGACTCCACCACCTCCCCAGGCAGCCCATTCCAATGAGCAATCACTTTTGCTGTGAAGAATTTCTTCCTTAATGTCCAGCCTAAACCTGCCCTGGCACAGTTTGAGACTGTATCTTCTTGTTCTGTCACTGGGTGCCTTAGGCTTTCACATTTCCCTACCTTGTGTTTGAAGGGCCTTTGCTACAGAACTTTCCAGATTTCTCTACTGAACTCAGTCAGTCCTGTTAGGCACAGAGCACACTGTGGATCTGTGATTCTTCTGTGTTTAGTGATTGTTGCTACAATCAGTGCTTTTGGTCTTGTTCCTTCTCTCCTGCTTGGGAATTAAAAGGGCAAAGTGAAGAGCAGCTCTTGTTAGCCATGCCCAGGTTGCCTTGATGCCCTGGAGGGCCAGAGGGGATGCTCAGGGAATTGAGGAGTGGCTATTTGTCTTAGCATAACTATTTTGCTGTCTTCTGAAAGGAGCTGAACCTTTCTAGCCTTTCCCCTTCAAGGACAGCAGCAGAGCTGACCCGAGAGGCTGGCCCAAAGGACACTAATGAGATGGATTGTGCCGTGAAGCTGGAGGAGTCGATAAGAATGAATATTTAAGTGCTGGAATTTTCCACTGCCACCACTGAGCTTTTTTTATGTTTCCCCCCTACTAATTACTGCCATTAATAAGGTCCTGCCAACACCTGACTAATGGGGACTCAGCCTCAACTTTACTTAAACTGTGGCCTTTTGTTTTCTTGGTTGTGTGATGTGTGTGACAATTGCCAGGATTTGGAGGTGTTCATAGAATGTGGAAAGAGCCTTGCAAGAAGTCCATACTGATAAAAGTACAAATTCTGACTGAAAAGAGGTGAGGTGAATGCTAGGTCTGCAGGTCTCCAGCCTGAAGTTCAGAGATGATGTACTTTGTCTCCTGCTTTCTAGGGCAACTCTTGATCACAAAATGTTAGAGATTGGAAGAGATGTCTACAGGTCATCTAGTTTGATGTTTGAAAGAGGACTACAAAAGAGTTAGCTTCAATCTGCTCATGACTCCTGCAGGAATAGGAATATCTGCTCCAGAAAGTAGTGAGGGCAGTTTATGCTTACAGTGTTGCTCCCTGCCCTATAACAACAAACAATATGAAGCTGAAGCTTTGTTTTCTGCTAGTGGAAGCCAGAATGAAATCTCTGAATTCTCTCCTTCCAGTTTGACTTGCCAGAAAAACAGCAGTTTAAGAAATGAAGTGCACAGAGGAAGGAAAAGAAACTCCTTTGGCTCTGAACTGGCACTCTGGGATGTGGTTTAATGACCGTGGTGGTGTTAGGATGATGATTGGACTTGATCTTTGAGGGCTTTTAAAACCAAACCAATTCTGTGATTCTCATCTCACTTCCACCTGGCTGAGTCTTTTAAGAGCATTTAGGCAGAGGTGAAATGCCCACAGTACATGTCCCTGAGGACACCTGACCATGAAGGGTGCTTTACTGCTTAAAACTAGTTTAATTGCAGCTTGTCCATAAATCTGATTGAGAAGGCAGCTGCAGGACCAGAGATTTTCTCATGCTTTTAGCTGCTGAGGAACATGCTACACTGAATCAAACACCTCACAACTTAAAATCATCATAGAATGGTCTGGGTTGGAAATTACCTCCAAAGATTACCTGATCCAACTCCCTTTGCAGTCAGTAGGGGCATCCTCAACTGGATCAGGTTGCCCAGAGCCCTATTGAGCCTCACCTTGAATATCTCCAGGCATGAGGCCTCAACTACCTCCCTGGGCAACCTGTTCCAGTGTGCCACTACCCTCTTGGAAACAATGCTGTTTGTGCTGGAGTGGAAATGTTGTGGTTGTTATGCCTGAATTTTGTGGGGCTTCAGGGCAGTTGATGCAGAGCAAACTGAGAGCTGGAGGTCAAACTCTTCACTTAAGAGCAGATCCAAATCCTTTGGGAGTGTGGAATGACTGCCAGAGTTGAGAAAAGTGTGGGGTGTGATTGCAGAACCAAAAAGTCAGCCTGGCTCTGAGAGATGACATTCAGGGCTGTACATTTCAGTCAGTACCAAGCTCCGGCTTCCATCATTTTGGAGTTGTTTCATGTTCAAGCAGTGTAATTGCTGGCAAATGCAACTTCTCTGAGCTTTAATAAAACCAGCATCACATTAACCTAACGAGTTTTTACAGGCAGGATTGCTAACATTTATTGAAGGGTTTATAGAACGTGTTTGTCCGCAATAGAAGATGATGGGGCTCGGTGACCTGAGAGGTCTTCATGGTCCCAGTGGTTCTGCTAGAGGAAAACCTGCCACGAGAGGGCAATGGAAGCTTGTGTGTCACTGATGGGATGAAAGGGGATAATTAAGAGTCGTTTAACCCATCACAAATCTGTCAGCTCTGGAAAGAAGATTTACTGCTGTTTGTGGAAACTGGTATCTGGGCTGCATCTTCAGCAGCATAGGCAGGAGGTGGAAGGAGGTGATTCTGTCTCTCTGCTCTGCTGAGATCCTTCCTGCAGTGCTGGGGCCAGCTCTGGAGTCCTCAGCACAGCAGAGACATGGATCTGTGGGAGTGGGGCCAGAAGAGGCCACAAAAATGGTCAGAGAGTTGGCAGTCCTGCTGCGTGAGGAGAGTTGCTCAGTCTGGAGAAGAGAAAGCTCTGGAAAGAAGGTGGAAGTTGAGGCAGAGGAGGTTCCATGTGAACCTGAGGAGGAATTTTTTCATTGTAAGGGTGACAGAGCACTGGAACAGGCTGCCCAGGGGGGTTGTGGAGTCTCCCTCTCTGGAGATATTCAAGAACTGTCTGGATGTGTTCCAGCTAGATCTGCTCTGGGCTGGACCAGATGATCTTTCGAGGTCCTTTCCATCCCCTGATTCTATGATTCTAAGAGCAGGTTTGTGTGGAGGTATCAAGTTAAGCAACAGAAAAATATCAAGCTTCAAGTTGCTTATTTCTTTCTCATTTTGTGGCTTGTTTGGTTTTTTTTTTTTGACCTTAGATGCATCACTCCCCAGCATCTTCATAGGCAGAGGAATAAAACATGACATAACTAAGATGTACAGTGTGCTTTTGGGCTAAACTCTGAGGCTGGCAAAACATTGCCATCATTTCTTTGGCTTTTATTTGAAATCATAAAGAGTTAAAGCTCCTCAGTTTGCTGCAGTTATTTTTGCTTCCTTCTGATGAATAAAAAAAATATAAAGAAGGAAGGATGTGGCAGTTAATTTAATGTTTTTTGGGGGAGAATGGGCTGATCTATGACAGCATTAATAGAAATGAAGGGCAGGGAAGAGTCAGCTGCAGGAAACAAATCATATATATCTGAGGGAATGTTTGGCAAATGACATCAATTAAAATAGGAGATCTCAGGGCTCATGATGACTATTAATACAGTTTCCAGATATCTTTCAGGGGCAAGGAGTAGCCCAACAGGGTGGCCTTTGGTAGAGGATTTGGGTTTTGAGTTTGGTTTTATTTTTTCCTCCAGAACATCACAAACTAGTAGATATTTGTCAATGAATATTCACTTAATTCCTACAGATTATAGAATCATAGAATCAAGCAGGTTGGAAGAGACCTCCAAGCTCATCCAGTCCAACCTAGCACCTGGCCAATCAACCAGACCATGGCACTAAGTGCCTCATCCAGGCTTTTCTTGAACACCTCCAGAGATGATGACTCCACCACCTTCCTGGGCAGCCCATTCCAATGCCAATCACTCTCTTTGTAAAGAACTTCCTCCTAACATCCAGCCTAGACCTCCCCTGGCACAACTGGAGACTGTGTCCACTTGTTCTGTTCTGGTAGAAAAGACCAACCCCACCTGCCCACAACCTCCTTTCAGGTAGTTGTAGACAGCAATGAGGTCTGCCCTGAGCCTCCTTTTCTTTAGGCCAAGCAACCCCAGCTCTTCATAGGGCTGTGCTCCAGGCCTCTCACCTGCTTGAGAGCAGAGCCTGGCTCCAGCCTTCTGGCACTGCTGCCTGTGAGCTAAATACTGCAAACAGAGGAGCTTCTTGAAGGAACCAGGTTCCTGTGGTTGTACTCCTAACTCTTCTGACTTCGGTGTCGCTATTATCCCATTTTTGGGATCATTTCTGAAGATGTTAGACAGTCTCAGTGATTGAAGAAAGCAGCAACCTTCTCTGGAAAAAAAAATATTTGTAAATCCTGACAGAGGTAAAAAAAAGGAAGACCTGTAGTGGGATAAGCACGTCAACAATGCCAGAGACAAGAGCAGTTTGTTCCAATCAGCACTGAGCTTTAAGCTCAGCAGCAGCACTTGTCTGAAGGCACTTGTGCCCAGGGAATGTGGAG
Organism: Tricholaema leucomelas; assembly: GCA_013400475.1. Taxonomy (NCBI): domain Eukaryota; kingdom Metazoa; phylum Chordata; class Aves; order Piciformes; family Lybiidae; genus Tricholaema lacrymosa; species Tricholaema leucomelas. The sequence goes on from WAAF01019757.1 coordinate 1,087,328, forward strand.
GAAAGGCCACTGAGGGCTGGCTGTTCTCCAAGTAGGCAAGGTTGGATGTGCCACCAGAGTAGATGGAGACAGCTGTTTAGGAAACATAACTGTACACCTGTGTATCCTTCTCAGAAGATGCTCTGCTTTGAAATTTAAAACTTTAGGGGTGAGATGTTAGCACAGAAATTAATTTTTAGACATCAGTGTTATCTGGTTAGAGTAATTGCTTATTATCTGCTTCCCTGGGGTTTTAAGCTCTTGGAAGCGACTATTTACATCTCTGTGCATGCTTAAAGGAAGGAGAAAATTGCACTCCATTGGTTCACGACTCTGATCTGGCTCTTTGATATGCCAAGAAGAAAAAACTAAGTACTTAGAGAATTTTCTCCTGACCCATCCACTCCTGGGAGTCCCTGAATGAACACATTTGTTTGACTGCTGGGGTTGGTGGCTAATGGACTATGAGATCGCAGCTCACAGGATGTCAGGGGTTGGAAGCGACCCAAAGAGATTATCGAGCCCAATCCCTCTGCCAGAGCAGGACCACACAATATAGCTCAGGTCACACAGGAACACATCCAGACAGGCCTTGAAAGTCTCCAGAGAAGGAGGCTCCACAACCTCTCTGGGGAGCCTGTTCCAGTGCTGTGGGACACTTACAGGAAAGAAGTTCCTCCTTGAGTTGAGGTAGAACTTCCTGCGGTGCAGCTTACACCCATTGCTCCTCGTCCTATCTCAGGGAGCAGTGAGCAGAGCCTGTCCCCCCTCTCCTGACCCCCAGCCCTCAGGTGTTTATAAACATTGATTAAATTCCCTCTCAGTCTTCTCTTCTCCAGACTAAGCAGTCCAAGGTCCCTCAGCCTCTCCTCATCAGGCAGTGATGAGGATTGATGAGTCCAATCCCCTAATCATTGTTGTAGCCCTCCACCAGACCCTCTCCAGCAGATCCCTGTCCCTTTTAAACTGAGCAGCCCGAAACTGAAGGCAGTAGTCAAGATGAAGTCTCACCAGGGCAGAGTAGCTGGAGAGGAGAACCTCCCTTGCTCTGCTGGATACACTTCTTAATACAGCTGAGGATCCCATTGGCCTTCTTGGCCACAAGGGTACGTTGCTGTCCCAGTGTGCCATCACACACAGCCTGCCATGGCCAAGCCCAAAGTGGTCCCTGTGAGCTTTTCTAATGCATTAGGAGAGGTTTGCTGATTTTGTTTTTCCTGGAAGACAGATCAAATCATGATGCAGGGACTGTGGAAACTTGTCTCATCAAAAACCCAGACCAGGCAGAGAAATCTAAGTTAGGAGCCAAGATTACATTTCCAGGCAGGAAGGAAGGTGCTGCTTTTCTTTGTCAACAGCAACTTAAGTTTGCAGTGGGTTGTTGGAGGGGAATGTTAGATTCTCTCGGTGCCTGTGCCACAACAGATGTGAGCTGTTCAAAACATAGCTGCTCCCAGGAGATGGATGGCTTCTGCTGGCTAGGTGATGAAAATAGGTAGTTTGGAGAAGTCTCATCAGGATCTCTCAGTGTGAGACAGTGGAGGGTAAGAACCAGTCACAAGGCTGTTTGCCTAGAATGTGTTATAAAAGCTCACAGAAGCCAGATCTGGGCTCAGGGTCTGAAGAACCTTGTGCTCTGCACTTGGTACCCGGATGAGACCATCTAAATGGACATGTTAGAGGTGACAACATCAGTATGGCTGGGCAACCTGGGTGCACAGAAGGAGAAACTGGTTCTGAATGACACAAAGAGTCTGGGATGTGGGGAAGAACCTGCTGGCTCTCTAGGCCCAAGCAGTGTCCTGCACTTGCACAGTAGTGTGTAGCTTTTGGGACTTCAAGTGTGTGTGATGTGGGATAGAAACCCAGCCACTGCCTCCTGCTTGCACTGTGCTGCCCAGGCTGGGCTCTTGTATCATCTGCAGTCTGATTTTTACTCTCAGAATCATTAAGGTTGGCCATTAACCCATCACTGCCAAAACCACCACTAAACCATGTCCTTCAGCATTGTGTCCTGTAGAATCAACCAGGTTGGAAGAGACCTCCAAGCTCATCCAGTCCAACCTAGCACCCAGGCCTGTCCAATCAACCAGACCATGGCACTAAGTGCCTCATCCAGGCTTTTCTTGAACACCTTCAGGGACAGCAACTCCATTCCAATGCCAATCATTCTCTCTGGCAAGAACTTCCTCCTAACAACCAGCCTGTACCTCCCCTGACATAACTTGAGATTGTGTCCCCTTGTTCTGTTGCTGCTTGCCTGGCAGAAGAGCCCAACCCCACCTGGCTACAGCCTCCCTTCAGGTAGTTGTAGACAGTAATGAGGTCTGCTCTGAGCCTCCTCTTCTCCAGGCTAAATACCCCCAGCTCCCTCAGCCTCTCCTCATGGGGCTATGTTCCAGACCTCTCACCAGCTTTGTCACCCATCTTTTGATCAGGTCCAGGGACAGTGATTCCAACACTTTCCTGGGCAGACTGCTCCTGGTCTTAATTTCTCTTTAATGAATAAATCTTTCCTAATATCTAACCTAAACTTTCCTTAACACAGCCCGAGGCTGTTTCCTCTTGTCTTATCACTTGTTACTTGAGAGAAGAGAGTGATTCCCACTCCCTTTCAGGGAGTTGTAGAGAAGGATGAGATTTCCTATCAGCCTCCTCTTCTCCAGGCTAAACAACTCCATCTCCCTCAGCTGCTTCTCACCAGCCTGATCTCTTTGTTGCCCTTCTCTGGATGTACTCCAACAACTCAATGCTCTTCTTGGAGTGAGGGGCCCAAAACTGAATCAAACATTCAAGGTGTGGCTTCACCAGTCCTCAGCACAGGGAGACAATCTCTTCTCTAGTCCTGCTGACCAGACCCTTACATTGATGTTATTCAGGTGATGAACAACTGTTGTGGAGGGGAAATTAATTGATGTGAGGTGATATTTCTCCAAAGTTAATATAGTTTATTAATTTTGATATTCAGAACTCTGCCACCCCCAACCACTCTGTGCTAGTTTGAGCCTAGCTAGAATGTTTTGGTGAGAAAAATTAGATAATAGCTGAGAAATGAAAACAATGGTGAGGTCTACTTCCCTCACAGCCTTGCTGAGATGTGTAGAAAGGAAAAGCAAAACATTAGATAAAGTCACTTTGCTTGGGCACTTCGCTCTGGGCTGTGCTCTCGGCTCTTTGCCTGCTGGGGAGCTGAGGCTGCTGGCTGAACTCCATCTTGCTTTCTAACCTCACCCTCCATTTGCTTTGGCTGATTCACCTTTGCTTCTTAATCCTCTTGGCCGAACCTCCATTCTTCCTTGGGACTGGGGTAAGGTTGAGAGGGGT
>WAAF01019757.1:1094095-1109263 GCA_013400475.1 Tricholaema leucomelas
TTGGACTTGATGATCTGTGAGGTCTCTTCCAACCCTGATGATACTGTGAGACTGTGATGTTTTGAGTCTGTGGGAGCATGAGATAGCTGCTGCACAGGATTCATAGGCTGCTGTAAGAGTGTGCTTACAGTAAAGTAGCAAATCAAGCTGTCATGAGTGTTACTAGACATCCTTCCAGTGTATCGTCCCACAACTGCATGTCTTGTGTTCTCAGTAGTTAGACAGGACATGTTTGCATCTGAGCATGAGCACAGAGCTCTTCCCTGAGCGTGGAAACCATCTCCTGGCTCACACAGATGAACTCTTAGCTTCCCTGCAAAATATTTGGAAAAGCAGACAAGTCCTTTCTGTCAACTGTAGTGATGAAATGTGCTGTGGAGATGGCCCTCTGCACCGCCTCTGGATTGTCATTAGGACAAACAGTGCCTTATTCACAGCCTGCAGAGCTGACCCTGCCTGCTGAGTGTGCTGCAAGCTCTGTTGTCCTGGAAGGACTTTGGCTCAGGGGCAGTAAATCTCCTTTGTGGGCAGCACTGCTTTTCCCACCGGCCAGATGAATGCACCTGCATGTGGGATGCTGTCATGCTGTCGGTTCTAGCTGGGAGCTTGGGACCTGAAAGTCATCCCCTTGGAAACAGAAAACCTTGAGGGTCTTAACGGTAGCAAAAGCAAATGTGGTTAAAGTCCAACAGTGACAGCTGCTGTGTCACATCAGAGCTGGGGGGGATCTGCCCTTCCATGTGTGGTTTAGTCCTCACTCTGTTCTTCAGCTTTAGCACCTGCTTTAGAATCCTTTGCAAAGTTGATGGCAAGATGCATCAGTGCTTGTACCATGCCCTAGAGCAGAGCAATATATGCTGCACCTTGACCTCTGCTGAACTGTTTTTTTTTGGTGTGTAGGTGATGTATTTATGTGGATATTTTGAAAGCAAATCAACCTTGGTTCTTCACAAAGTTCCTTTGGATAGAAACTATGGAAAGCAGATGCCTAGCTTGTTAGAGCTGATGGCACTGCAGAGATATGGAATGAATGTGAGGTGATTTGTTGGCAGTCATTGAAGAGCATAAGGCAGCTCAGCTATTCCTCATTATTACTTTTCCAAGCAGCAAGTAGATGGTTCCTCATACACAGCCTTTATTGACACTGATGTTGTCAGATGCAAGCCTGATTTCCCCCTCACCCCCAATTGCTTTTCCCAAAGCTTTTATAGTTGCTGCCTCTCCTCTGTTCCTAGGAGTTAAGGAAGGCATCTCTCAATCTTGGTCTACTGGACACTTAATTCATACCAGGGCAAAACTAAAGAGCAAGATGAACTCTGTCCAGGGCTTCTCTCTTTGTCTTTCTACCAGCCATTGTGATCAGACCCTCCAGTAATGTGCTGTAATGAATCAGCACCTTGCAGGTGTGGAAGAAATTAGTCTTGTGAAAAGAACTTTACCATAGAAGCAATGTAAACTTCTGCTGCGTTACCCCAAGGTGCCTGGTAATTGCTATGATTTGGGGAGGGTGGGGAGAAGACGTCCAGAGGAGAAATGCAATTTGTTGCTGTGGCTACTGGCTCCCAGATTTATTATCTCTCCTCTTTCTCCTAGAGTGTTGTAAAACACACCACAAATTCAGCTTACTTGCTTTTTTGGCTTTGTTTTGTGGTTGCCTTTTAATTTATTTTGGAGTAAATTGTGACCACAGCTTTCTAGTGCTGGCGAATGCTGCATTGCTGTGGACTTGTACCACAACCACTCAGTGCCTGCTGTGGGTGAACTGGCATCTATTGTCAGACCAGAGGTTGCCATTTAATACCCTTCTTTGGAGTGCCTTGTCCTAGACACTGTCTGGGGTAAACCACAGTAGCTCGGTTTTGATGTGCAGAAAATGGAGAATGCAGCTGGTACTTCCCAGAGTTCTGGTTGGAAAAGACATCCAAGGTTATCCAGTTCAACTACTAACTACCAAGTCTGGTGCTAAACCATGTCCTTCAGAACCACATCTATGCCTCTTTTAAACACCTCCAAGGATGAGTGGTGGGCTGCCCAGGGAGGTGGTGGAATTGCCATCCCTGGAGGTGTTCAAGAAAAGACCAGATGAGGCACTTAGTGCTGTGGTCTGGTTGATTGGATAGGGCTGAGTGCTAGGTTGGACTGGATAATCTTGGAGGTCTCTTCCAACCTGGCTGATTCTATGATTCTCTGATTCTATGAGGTTTCAACCACCTCTGTGGGGAGCCTGTTCCAGTGTATGTATTTTATATGTGTTTTATATATAGCAACTTGATTTAATTAGCGGTATCCCTGCTGACCTTTAAAGGTTACTTCCAACCCACTGCATTCTGTGGCTCTATGATGTGTGTACTAACAGTGTGTGGAAAATGAATACACTAATTTCTAAGATCAATTGCATGGGCAATGTTTTATGCATATAAAGCTGGGAAAGCAGCATGAGGCAGGATATTATTTTCAAGGTAAGACAGGAATATGAAGTAGCAAGAATAAAAGGAAGGCTGTTCCTTCAAGGAAGACCCAGGTTCTTCCCTTGGGTTTTTTGGTGACCCTGGTCAAGTCTTTTCAGCTTCCTAAGAAGCTGAGTACAGTAAGAGCACAGTTCAGCTTGGTGCTGTGAAGTGGTCAGCTATAGCTGTGAGGTGCCTTAGGCTATTAAGGATGCTGTTGCTTTTCTTCACCCTGATAAAACTCTTACTTGGTTTCAGAAGATGACAGCAGTGTGAGCATTTCTCCTCTGATTTCATTTGCATCTGCCTTCCACTGATAGGGTTTTGCTTTTCATGGGATGAAACCTCGTTTCCACTAGCATCTCTTAAAGATATGGCCCACAGAGCCAAATTGGATGGAAAACATGGCAGGAGAAATTGTGATATCAGGAATGAAAGCTGAGCAAAAGCATCAAGAGAGCAAAGTGTCTTCTTCAGAAGCTGCTTTTTAGCACAGTAAATGGTGAGATGTAAGCCTTTAGATGATCTGGGAGTAAGGAAGCCTTAACAATATCTCCTTGCCAGGAGTCTGAGGAATAGGCTTTTGATATTGGAGTCTTTTGGGCCAGTTATAGCCTTCTGATGTCCTAATTTGCTATGAAAAGATCATCACAGCTTTAATATTTGGATTCCCAAACATAACCTTTTGACTAAACATCCTGATTTACATATTGAAAAAATACTCTTTTTCTCCTTTGCTGTGGAAGAGATTTATTTAGATTGGCTGCAGAAGAGAAATCCAATAGAGAGTAGAGCACAGCAAAAATGCTCCTTGTGGCTGCTGCACAGCTTGGCTGGAGACAAGAGAAACACTTTTCTTTCCTGGGTGGTTTAACTTTCACCTTCATTCCTTCACGTGAGCGCTGGTTTCTCATCTAAATATCCTTCACCTACCTAAGACAAGCTATCAACCACCTACCTCACATACTGCTTGCCCACTGTTTCCTTCTGATTTCCTATTTCAAGCTGTGAAAGTTTCAGCCTGGGTCTAGCTCTGTAGGCAAGTCACGTTCTTGTGTCGTATCAGCCTCTTTGTGCTCTTTGCCTCCCAGCCTAAGGCTTTCATTCTCGATCTTGCCACCTTATGCAGGTCCTTGTTGGGTCAAGATGCCACTTCAAACACTGCAGGCAGCAGAACTTGAGTCTTTTTGCAGCCACTCTGCATGGTGGGGTGAAAGCTTGTTCTTGAGAGCTGGATGTTCATTAGCTCACTGAATATTGAAACCCTTCCAAGGATGGAAACACCACCACTGCTCTCAGCTGAGTGTTCCAGGCCTTGACAACCGTTTCAAGGAAGGAATTGTTCTTAATGTCCAATGTAAACCTCCCCTGGTGCAACTTGAGGTGATTTCCTCTTGTCATATCCCTTGTCTCTTGGGAGAAGAGACCAATCCTCACCTGGCTCCACCCTCCTCTCAGGTAGCTGTAGGGAGCAATGAGGTCTCCTCTCAGCCTCTTCTTTTACAGACTAAACAATCTCCGTTAGCTCAGCTGCTTCTCACCAGACCTGTTCTCCAGATCCTTCACCAGCTTCATTGCCTTTATCTGGACCTCCTCCAGCACCTCAATGCTCTTCTAGTAGTGAGTGGCCTAAAACTGAACCCAGTGTTGAAGGTGTGGCCCCATCAGTGCCAGTCCAGAGGAGTGTGAGGAGCAGAGAGGAAGCTTACATGTATAGATTATTTTTTATTTCCCATTAGAATGTGTTGTGCAGTGGCAGGACAAGAGGTCATGGGCACTAACCTGTACAGAGGATATTCCACTTCAACATGAGAAAAAAGCTTTACTTTGATGCTGGTGGAGCAATGGAACAGGCTTGTCAGAGAGGTGGTGGAGTCTCCATCAGCAGAGTCACTCCAAACCCATCCAGACGCCATCCTGTGCAACCTGATATGGGTGAACCTACTCTGGCAGGGGCATTGAACTAAATCTCCAGAGGTCCTTTCCAACCCCAGTTGTTCTGTGATGATTTGCTCTGGGATCTTTATGGCAACCTGAGCTTCTTTGCAAACAGACACTGCAGTTGCTGAGTGCTGTGCACTTGCAGACACATGAGTGTTGCCACGAGGCAGAGATCTGTACAACCCAAAGCCAACCTGGATCATCATCTCAAGCATAGGATGTTTGCTCATCGACACCACAGCTCACTAAATACCTCAATCACTGTGACAGCTTCTCCATCCCGTGCCAGCTTCTTAGCTTGTTCCCTGATCCCTGTTTAATGCTGGCATGCTCCTCTATTAATTTTGTTATTTATGGCCCCTGCTGTCATATTCCTTGGATCTGTTAAATTTTATGCTCTGTAGAACTGTCCATGACTCATGGTGACCCTCATGCTTCTCTAGCTGCTGTGTGCAACTGCAGAGCTGAGTTCCAAAGCCAGATCCATCCAAGGCTGCCAGATGCTTGAATGCAAAACTAATCATGAAACCTAAAAATCCTGATGTAGAGACTTCAGAGTGGGCAAATATGAAATATCCTGCAGAAATGCTTAGGAATATCTAGGAAGACTCTGCAACCTTCTCTGGGTGAGCCTGCTTTAGCAAGGGAGTTGGGCTTACACCTCCAGAGGTCTCCTTCAGTTCTTACTGTGCTGAGACTTTGGGATCATTCTCTGAAAATCTCCAGTCTCTAGAGCTGGTTTCTAGTTTTGTGTTGGGAAAATGCTCTCAGCTGTTACAGAAAAAGACTTCATTTCCCCCTCTCCCCCCTTGCTTTCTTTTTCTCTGCTTTCACAGGAATTCATTGTGAAAAATCTGTCCCAGGAATCTGGGAGGTTTCAGGTTCTGTTCTTCATCAGGCCTTGAGTGTGGCTCTTTGAAATGGTGATACACCACAATCCATTTGCAGCTGCAATCAGGAGCTATTTAAATCTCAGTGGCTGACAATTATTAAATGTACATAAAACTACTGCTTTTGTCTGGGATTTCAGGAGGTTCTCAGGCTGAATTGCTGTTATTAAACTCCAGGCTTTTATGGGTTTTTTTTCTATTCCAAATTAAGTTATTAGTTCAACCACAAGTTTTTTAGGTGAAGCAGAGAGATTTAATGTTCTAATCCAGGCTAACTTCTTATAGAACACAGCTCACAGGATTTCACTCAGTGATGTCCACCCCAATAACTTGTGGTTGAAACTATGTGTTTGTGTGTATGAAATCCAATCTTCTTCAAAAGACAGGAAATGATGGAAAAGCTTCTACCTCCCTTGGCAATCTGTTCCAACTTGGTAAAATAACTCCCAACTCTTCTTCAGACCTTCATTCAGATGAAGTTGGAGTCATTTAAACTGCCTGACTCAACCCTCCTTTGCCTACAAATGTTTTCTGGTTTCCAGCCCTTCCAGCTGCTGGTCAGGTCACTCTCATATATAATTCCAAGGATTGGAACTTCTCATTCTGTAGACAGCCTCTGGAATTTTGTTGTATTTGAGAAATGAAATTTGATTGGATTACTCAGAAAAATGTGCATCATTAAGCAGGGGACATTTCACAGGATGTCAGGGGTTGGAATGGACTCAGGAGATCCACTCCAACCCCCCTTCCAGAGCAGGACCATACAGTCTAGCTCAGGTCACACAGGAACACATCCAGACTGGCTTTGGAAGACTCTACAACCTCTCTGGGGAGCCTGTTCAGTGCTCTGGGACACTTAGAGTAAAGAAGTTCCTCCTTGTGTTGAGCTGGAACCTTCTGTGCTGCAGCTTCCATCCATTGCTCCTTGTCCTATCTCAGGGAGCAGTGAGCAGAGCCTGTCCCCCCTCTCCTGACCCCCAGCCCTCAGGTGTTTAGGAACATTTACTAGATCCCCTCTCAGTCTTCTCCAGACTAAGCAGCCCCAAGTCCCTCAGCCTCTCCTCAGCAGGCAGTACTCCAGTCTCTTAATCATTCTTGTAGGCCTCTGCTGAACCTTCTCTAACTGTCCCTTTTAAACTGGGGAGCCCAAAACTGGAGGCAGTGCTCAAGAAGGGATCTCACCAGGGCAGAGTAAGGGCAGAGGAGAACTTCCCTTGATCTGCTGGACCCAGCACCACATCTGCCAGATCATTGGATGTGAGTAGGGCTCTTTTGCAAACTGGAACTGCCAAGGGATGCTCTGGTGGGGGCCTGCAGGTATTCTGTGGTCCCTTCACAACTGGACGTGCAAGAAACCATCTACAGCCCTCAGCTGGTGGTTGCTGAAGGAAATGCTGCCTGCAAGTGCTGCGTGATGATGTGTGATGGTTTGGGTGTTCCCTGCCCCCCACACTTTAGAAATCACCCAGACTAGACTCAGCTGGCTCTGGAAATTTGAATGAAGCTTATATTTACAGCTGGCACAATGTACAAGCAGATATTTACAGTATATACACTTAGATACAGAAATAGACAAGGTAAAAAGGTAATACAGACACAACTCCCCTCCCAGAAACCTGAGTCCCCAGGAGGGGCTCTCAACCACCCCTCACCTTCCCCCTACCCCTCTCAACCTTACCCCAGTCCCAAGGAAGAATGGAGGTTCAGCCAGAGGGATTAAGAAGCAAAGGTGAAATCAGCCAAAGCAAATGGAGGGTGAGGTTAGAAAGCAAGATGGAGTTCAGCCAGCAGCCTCAGCTCCCCAGCAGGCAAAGAGCCGAGAGCACAGCCCAGAGCGAAGTGCCCAAGCAAAGTGACTTTATCTAATGTTTTGCTTTTCCTTTCTACACATCTCAGCAAGGCTGTGAGGGAAGTAGACCTCACCATTGTTTTCATTTCTCAGCCTATGATCTAATTCTTCTCACCAAAACATTCTAGCTAGGCTCAAACTAGCACATGATGCCCAAGAGATACCCTATAGCTGCAAGCCCAAAGCAGCTCTGCAGAGGAGCTTGATGTTGGTTTCCAGTCCTTACCCCTGATGCTGACAGCATTCCCTGAGCTTCTGTGTTTAAATGGATCCTGAAAGTGGTTTATTATTACCCTTTTCTACATCTTTTAGTAAAACAGAGATGTGATCCTCAGACTCTCTCTGAGACCCCAGCCTTTGGCTGTTCAATCCCAAAGCTCTCTCCTGTTGATGGAATTCAACAGCAATAATGCTATAGGATTCAGCGGAGGTGCAGCTGCTGTGAACGGCAAGGGGAGTCAGCGTGGGATAGAGATTTAAGAAGGATTTGCTCATTTCAGAACAAGTGATAGACTGCTCCATCACTGGGATCATGCATGCCAGGGTACAGCAAAGACTGACTCTGCAGAAGTACCCATGATGGATGATAATGAATGCTTCTTTGCATAAGATTTTCATTTTCTGGAGAGAAACATTTATTATTGCTGAGTGATAGTGTGCTCTTTGATTTTTCATCTGCTATTTCCTGATCCAGTGATAAATCTTAACCATTCAAGTTCTAGCTCTTCTTAATTATCTAAATGATCCTTTTTGATTGGCAAAGATGACAGGCTGGGCAGCCTGGCCCATCAGATCTGCTGAAAGTCTGCTCCAAGAGGGGGGAAAAAGGCAAAGGAAGGAGAGGAAGGCAGAGTGGATGCAAAGTGCCAGCTCTTGGAAGGAATATATGGGCTTCAAGGTGACTTGGAGAGTTGCTTCCTTTAGATCTTGACACAGATTCCTCCCTTTCCTTACATGTTCTAGGCTTCTGGGGTTAGCTAACTTGGTAAGATCAGCTGAATTCCTAAAGGATGCAAGGTCGAGCCAGGACAACTTTCACATATGGAGTACTGGATCCAATTCTGGGCTCCTCAGCTCCAGAGAGACAGAGTCCAACTGGAAAGACTCCATCAGAGGCTACAAAGATGCTGAGGGGGCCTGGAACACCTCAGCTCCAAGAAGGAGCTGAGGAAGAAAGGCTGAGAGCCCTGGGGCTGTTTAGCCTGGAGAAAAGCAGCCTGAGAGGGGATCTGATCAACGCTCAGCAAGAGCTGAACAGCTAGGGGCGTGGGGAGTAGGGAGAGCATGTGGCCACTGTTTTCAGTTGTGTCCAGTGACAGGACAAGGGGCAACATGCACAATTCCAGGAGGTTCCATCTAAACATGAAGAAAAGGTTTGGTCCATGAGGGTGTACCTCTTGTCCCTTGTCCTACCATTGGACATCACTGAGAAGAGCTTGACTCTGTCTTCCTGACCCCCACCCTTCACATCTTCATAAACATGAATGTCACCCTTCAGTCTTCTCTTCTCCAAGCTAAAGAACCCCAGCTCCCTCAGCTTTTCCTCAGCAGGGAGAAGTTCTACTGCCTTCATCTTTGTTGCTTTGTGCTGGACTCTTTCAAGCAGTTCCTTGAGGTCCTTCTTGAATTAAGTGGATCAAAACTGGACACAGTATTCCAGATGCAGCCTCACCAGGGCAGATAAGAGGAGGAGGAGAACCTCTCTTGATCTACTAACCACAATCCTTCTAATACACTCCAGCATACCATTTGCCTTCCTGGCCATAAGAGCACATTGCTGCTCATGATCATCCTTCTATCTACTGGGTCCCCCAGGTCCCTCTCCCCTGTCCTGCTTCCCAGCAGATCAGTCCTCAACCTATACTGCTCTATGGGGTTGTGCTGCACATCTTCCTTTAGGCAGAGGTCGGAGGCCACCCTGTGTTAGCTGCTGTGATGGTTTGGGTGTTCCCCACCCCTCCACACACTTTGGAAATCACCCAGACTAGACTCAGCCAGCTCTGGAAATTGAATGAAGCTTATATTTACAGCTTAGCAGAATATACAGGCAGATAGTTACAGTCTATACAGATACAGACAGAAATATACAAGGTAAAAGGTAATACAGAAACACAGCAGCCCTCCCAGAAACCGGAGTCCCCAGGAGGGGCTCTCAACCACCCTTCCACCTTCCTCCCCCTCAACCTTACCCCAGTCCAAGGAAGAATGGAGGTTCAGCCAGGGGGTTAGGAAGCAAAGTGGGTTAATCAGAGAAATGGCAGAGAGGCTAGAGAGAGAAATGCAGCTTGGAGCTCCCCAGCAGAAGTGCCCTATCCATGTTTGGATTCTTGTTCTTGTATCTCTCAGCAAGCCTGTAAGTCAAGTAGACATCACCATTGTTTTCCTTTCACAGCCTGTAATCTAGTTCTTCTCACCAAAACATTCTAGCTAGCTCCAAACGAGCACAGCTGCGGATGCTTCCTTCAGGAACGCGGCGCAGGTCACCACCTGTTTGATGGGGGATACCACACGGACTCCACACGGTTCAATGTGAACCCACAGGAGACCTTTATTGCTCCTTCTGACTCCATTTATATAGTCTTGAGCATAGAGCACACACCTACACACTAGCATAATCTAGACAAGACCAACCCAGTCTTTTACACCATCATGCCTTGTTTTTCTCGTTAACCAGATGCCCACTATCTCTTTTCTCCCACACTGGAAGGCATCCTGAAGCTGTGGGAACCAAGGTCAAAATGCTCAGTCTGCTCATTATTATTCCTTCTCACATTGCATTCCCACAGGGTTGTTCTTTCCCAGATGCAAGACTCACCCTCGTTGGATTTTATCCCTGCCCCTCTGTCCAGGTCCCACGGAATGCTAGCACAGCCTTTAGCGTGTCAGCCACGTTCCTCCCAGTTTTGTGTCATCAGCAAACTTGCTGACAGTGAACTCTGCTCCTTCAGCCAGGTCTTTAAATCAGGAGATATGGAAAACAAACAAAGTACCATTAGGAATTTTTATTCTGTCTTTTGACTTGTAATCTTCTTACTCTTCTGTGTGAGATTATTCATCCAATTGAAATGAACCTTAACTGTATGCTCCTCTGATTGAGAGTGGGATAATCCTTCCTGAAAGGAGTCACTGCTGAGGTTTGAGCAGAATTGAGCAGTCTGAAAAACAAGGAGAACAGGCAGGGTAATGCTAAGGTCACTCTGATAAGAAGCACAGCCACAGGGAAGAGGCCTTGGGAAGCCTAGCAGAGAAGCTGAGAAAGTTAGCTGCTATCTGTAGCTGAGCTGTGCGAGGGGGCCTTGAAGCGGGGCAGGCTGGTCCCACCAGTTTAAGAGGGACATTGAGGTGCTTAAACGTGTCCAGAGAAGGGCAACGAGGCTGGGGAGAGGCCTCGAGCACAGCCCTACGAGGAGAGGCTGAGGGAGCTGGGATTGTTTAGCCTGGAGAAGAGGAGGCTCAGGGCAGACCTTATTGCTGTCTACAACTACCTGAGGGGTGGTTGTAGCCAGGAGGAGGTTGCTCTCTTCTCTCAGGCAGCCAGCACCAGAACAAGAGGACACAGCCTCAAGCTATGCCAGGGGAAATTTAGGCTTGAGGTGAGGAGAAAGTTCTTCACTGAGAGAGTCATTGGCTACTGGAATGGGCTGCCCAGGGAGGTGGTGGAGTCGCCGTCCCTGGAGCTGTTCAAGGCAGGATTGGACGTGGCACTTGGTGCCATGGTCTAGCTTTGAGCTCTGTGGTAACAGCTTGGACTTGATGATCTGTGAGGTCTCTTCCAACCTTGGTGATACTGTGGTACTGTGGTACTGTGATACTGAATGGTTGCTGTTAGCAAGAGCCTATCAAAAGTATGCACACATGTACCGAATCCACTGTATAAGTGCCACTCTTAGCTTCAGTAAAGGGATTGACTTTCTATGTACCATATTGGTATAAGCTTCTATCTTTCTGGGCTCCCACATGGCCTTTGAGGAACCCAGCAAGTTACCATGCATTAATTGCTCATCTTGACTCCTTCCTCTTATTCTCACATCACCTTACCTTTTTTTTCTGGTGCTCTTTGTCTGGAGACTTTCAAGACCTGTCTGGATGTGTTCCTCTGTGATCTGTGTTAGATAGTATTGTCCTGCTTTGGCAGGGGGGTTGGACTGGCTGATCTTGGGTCCCTTCCAATGCCTCTAACATCCTGTGAGCCTGTGATAGAGCTACAAAATGTCTGAAGAAAGTGATAGAAAAACCTGCCTCTAACTCCTTCTCACATCTTATGTTTTCTGATGATTTTTTTTTTCAATGCAAAATTATCTTGGTTGCAAAAACCTTACACTCTTCTGTAATTGCATCATCAACCACTTTCTAATTGATAGGGGGTGGGGGGGGGGGAAGCCATTAGCCCAAACAGAGCTTTCTGTAGCTCAGTATTATAATTAGATTTAGAATCTTCCAATACATCTTAAAAAATATTTCCCACACATTCAAAGCACTTAAGATAATTTAAAATCATTCTCATTTCTTCATGCAATTTCTGTCAGCTGGATGGGGATATAAATTATTCAGTAATTACAATAAATATAAGCTTAATATACATATAGATCATTGTAATTAACTGTCCAAATAGCTGAAAGTAATTTATTTTGCTTTTAATTCTCTTTTGATTCTGTGGCTTCAAGAGTTGTCCTTTGCTCGAGACTCTCCATCTCTTGCACAGTTTATTCCCACCAGTAGACAGCATCTAATTTATATGCTCTGAATTAATGGTGGTGTCTCCTCTGGTCATAAAAGGAGCCTGGCTCTTGGTGTGCACAGTCAGCCAGTTTTGCTGGAAGTGTCCTGCTGCCTGCATGACTGCAGCACTTAAATGAGGTGTCTTAAGTCTAGCTGTGGCTCATGCAGCCTCAAGCACCTCTGGTGCTTGGGACTTTTATCTACACAGTAATGAGTTCTGCCTTCCCCTCCCAGCCTTTCCCCATTGTGTTAGCTGGGGTGCTCTTTGCTTAGCCTTTAAACTTTCCTTTCAATTGGAAGTACTTGGGTGGTGGTTGGCTGATACTTGGAGGTGTTCTTGTGGAGTCAGAGAGTGGTTTGGATAGCAAGAGACTTTTACAGGTCATCTGGTCCACCTCACCTGCAGTGAGCAGGAACAGGCTTCGAGGAGACCTTATAGTGGCTTTCCAGTATCTGACGGGAGCCTACAGGCAAGCTGGGGAGGGACTCTTTACACGGTCTAGTAATGTTAGGACGAGGGGGAATGGGGTTAAGCTGGAAGAGGGGAGATTTAGACTGGATGTTAGGAGGAAGTTCTTTGCAGTGAGGGTGGTGAGACACTGGAACAGGTTGCCCAGGGAGGGTGTGGATGCTTCCTCCCTGGAGGTGTTTAAGGCCAGGCTGGATGAGGCCTTGAGCAGCCTGCTCTAGTGGGAGGTGTCCCTGCCTATGGCAGGGGGTTGGAGCTGGATGATCCTTGAGGTCCCTTCCAACCTAAACCATTCTATGATTCTATGATCTTCAACAGAACTAGGTTCTTGAAAACTGTTGCCCAAATTTTGCTGCTAGTGAGTCTTAGCTGTCCTCTGCTTGAGCAAAATGTAGTGTGAGAGCTTTGAGGTATGCTGGGGATGTCTCAGCCCAAAGTGTTTGACACATGCTCATTTTCTGACACATACTCTTGGGCTGTCTGTGAAGCTGCAGTGGAGTCCTGCCTGGGAGACCTCAAACACAAATGGAGATATGAGCTAGGTGCTGCTTCTGTTTCTGGGAAACTCATTCAAGGGCAGGCTCCACAGGGCTCTCAGTAGCTTGATTTAGCTGGGGAGATGCCTGCTTATTGCAGCAGGGTTGGACTAGATGACCTTTACAGGTCCCTTCCAACCCAGTGCATTCCATGATTCTATGACCTGGTGGCTGGGAGAGTAAATGGGCAACGTTGGTAGAGCAGCAGAAGTCCAGATTGCAAATCAGTGTAGTGAAGATGTATCAGAAGAACAATTGTAATGATGAATTACGGAATGGTAAGGATTGGAAAGGACCTCTGAGGACCACCTAGTCCAATCCCCGTGCCAGAGCAGGTTCACCTAGAGCAGGGTACATAGAATGGTGTCCTGGGGGGTTTGAAATGACTCCAGAGAAGGAGACTCCACCACATCTTTGGGCAGCCTGTTCCAGTGCTCTATCACCCTGGATGTAAAGAAGTTCTTCCTCGTGTTTAGGTGGAACTTAGCACGTTCAAGTCTGTGCCCATTACCTCTTGTCCTGTTGCTGGGCACAACAGAGGCTGCTGGTTTGTTAGATTCACATTATTTTTTTGTGTGCTTGGGTTTTCTTTTTGTTTAATTTGATGGGAGGGGGAAGCAGAGGGGGGAAGCAGAGGGGGCTCCTGATGCTTTCATTCATCTGCCTAAAGAGCTCATGTTAACATTCTCTTTTTAAAACCCAGCGCCGGCCTGTGTGTAAAATGAGCTTTGAAGTTCTGAGCTGACAAACCCCAGGGGGGAGCATGGCTTTTATTAACAGCTGCCAGTACACGTCAGGAACTCTGTTTTAATGTTTAGTGAAAACCTTTTCTCTGTGAGCAAAAAGAACCTCTGAACTGAGACCTGCACTGCTCATGGCTGGAGGTTTGGTGTGAGCTTTCCTGCTCCCTGTCTGCCCAAAGCCCATGGATGGGGTGAGAGGAAAACCAATCTGCAGTGGCAGCTGCTGCTGAGAGTCCATAAATTGTAGAATGTTAGAGATTGGAAGGGACCTCTAGAGATCAAGTCCAATTCCCCTATCAAAGCAGGATCACCTCGGGGGAGATCACACCAGAACATATCCAGGCAGGTTTTGTGAAAGTCTTCAGAGAAGGAGACTCCACAACCTCTCTGGGCAGCCTGCTCCAGAGCTCTAGCACCCTCACAGTCAAGTTTCTGCTCATGCTGAGATGAAACCTCCTGTGTTCCAGTGTGTACTCATTGTTTCTTGTCCCATTAGTGGACACCACTGAAAAGACATTGGCACTTCCACCTTGGCAGTGTGTTGTAGCTGCTCTACGTGTGTAGAGTCATGACATGACAGTAGGGTTTGGTTTGATCTTGTTCTCTTTGGTTGCTGTGGAGTTGGTTAGTGGTGGTGGGGTTGGTAGTTGGGGTTTTCTATGCTACCTTTTTTTTTAAGTGTTGAGGTGATGTAGGGTCTAAGTCTGCCCTTGAATTTCAATGGCATGTTGGGTCCTGGGTCTACAAAAGGGTCTTAGATGCTTTTGGAGGACATTTTAACAGAGAGGCATTGTTAGCCTTCTCTGTGGCTGTCCAAGTGTTTAAGGTGTTTAAGGCCAGGCTGGATGAGGCTGTGGCCAGCCTGCCCTAGGGTAGGATGTCCCTGCCTGTGGCAGGGGGGTTGGAACTAGATGATCCTTGTGGTCCCTTCCAACCCTGACTGATTCTATGATTCTATTCCAGTCACTCTTCATAGCTCCTTTCCTTACCGCATGTCTCACTCTCTCTGTTGCTGTAGTGGGATCTGTTTCTTTCTGAAATGTGAATAATTGGCTGCAATAATTGAATTTCTAAAATGTAAGGAGGATCTGTAAATTGGAGGTGTTCCTGACCAGCCTGCAGTCATGATGATAAGAAAGAACTGGACCCTTGGACTAGAGGCAGAGATGGACCACAACAGTGTAGCTGATCTTGCTGCTGTGTCGGAGGTCAGCAGTGTAGCTGGTTTGGCTCTGGCTGGTATTTACATATCTAAAGTGAAAACAGGGTAAGGTCTCTTGTTGAGAACCTGAGCAGGGTGAACAGCATAGATTTTACCCTTCCAGTGGTCAGTTACAAACCCACAGCCTCTCCACAAAGAGGACAGCCAGAGCACGCAGGAGAAGCGAAGCCTTCTTGTCTCTCTGAGGTGATCTCCTGAATAAAGAGACAGAGCTCTGAGTCCATGGACCAGTGGACCAAGGGCACAGTGTCCACCTGGCGGCCGGTGCCAAGTGGTGCTCCTCAGGGGTCAGTGCTAGGACCAGTGCTCTGTAACATCTTTGTCAGTGATATGGACAGAGGAATTGAGTGCA
>WAAF01019757.1:1115753-1141155 GCA_013400475.1 Tricholaema leucomelas
AGAGGTTGTGGAGTCTCCTTCTCTGAAGACTTTCAAGGCCTGTCTGGATGTGTTCCTCTGTGATCTGTGTTAGATAGGATTGTCCTGCTCTGGCAGGGGGGTTGGACTGGATGATCTTGGGTCCCTTCCAACCCCTAACATCCTGTGAGCCTGTGATGGTGTTTGCTTTCACTGGGAGCTACCCTGCCTTTAGAAGTGGGGTAAAGCCCATCCTCCAATGCAGCCTTTCAGGGGAGCAGCAATCTCTTCCCTGTGAGGCTTGCGAGTTGCATCTTGCTCTGCAGGTACAAACCCTCCACAGATGCAATTTCTTTGCTGCAAAGAGTGGCATTGCCTGCTAACCCTGGGAATTTCAGACCTGGAGCAGCATCTCTGCTGACACTCCAGCTGGGGGAGGGTGTAAAGCTGGAGATGGGTAGGTTCAGACTAGATGTGAGGAGGAAGTTGTTCAGCATGAGAGTGGTGAGAGCCTGGAATGGGTTGCCCAGGAAGGTGGTTGAGGCCCCATTCTTGGAGGTATTTAAGGCCAGGATGGATGAGGCTGTGGGCAGCCTGCTCTAGGGTAGGATGTCCCTGGGCACGGCAGGGGGGTTGGAACTAGATGATCCTTGTGGTCCCTTCCAACCCTGACTGATTCTATGATTCTATGAAACCCAGCCTCGGGATGGCCTCTGAACCAAGGAGGTTACTTGGCATCGAGCTTCTTTTTTTAACTTGCCACGGGTTTCGATGTTATTCCCAACATTAACTGAGCATTTTGTAACTGAGCTTCTATTCATGTTCGTTTCACTCATTCTGTGACCATGTCTTTGTCTTGCTCCTGCAGGCTGAGCCTAGCGCATGCAACGCTAAGCCCAACTTGTGTCTGAGGTTCTCAGAGCTGTCTCTGTCCTGTTCTTCCCCAAGGTAGCCACCAGAGGGAGACAAAGCCCCACGCACTGCAAGTCCCACTCCGTAGCGCACCGAACTCCTCCTCCCCCAAGCGGAGCCGGCTGAGAGATGTGTTTTGGAGTCACAGGTCACCAGCTGCACCCCTGGGTGCCCAAATGCGGGGGGTGAGGCTGCCGGCAGGCTGACTGCCGTGCCGCAGGGACCAGCCTGCTCTTCCTTTGCTGTTGTATTTCACCACTCTACTGCTTCATCCTGGAAAGGATTTGTGTGCTTTAAGACCAACAGCAGCACTTTGAACACCTGCAGTCTGGCTGGGGGTAAGGTTGAGTTCATCTTGCAAGCTGAGTTTCAGAGCTGCTATGGGGTCTTTCCTGGCAACAAAATAACGCTGTTTAAAAATGACTACTTGTATGTGTAAAGGTATCTGTTCCCCTCAGTTTGGGTCTGGTTCACTGAAGGCTGAAATATAGCTCATGTCCAAGTATTGAAGTTGGTGGCACCCATCTGGAAGGAAAAATTGCAACCTATGGCACTGACAATGAGAGGAGAAGCAAACGTGGTGAGTATTTGGCTTTTGCAATAGTAGGCTATGCCTGATTGGATCCTGTAGGGAAAACAAACACAATTATTTCTGTGAGATTGAATTTCATTTCCACTAGCAAAGATAAAATCTGTCACCTGCCTGCTTGCTGGAGGATGCTGGTGGGTACCAGAAGTAGCAGCCAGCCCTGAGCTGGGGTGGGGAGTGTGTGTGTGCACAGATGCCTGTGTCCTCCTGTCCCACTGCTGTGTGTGACCTCTGAAATGTGGCTCACCTGTGTGGCAGGACTCAGCTCCCTCCCAAAAAGCATGATGATGGCTAAGTAGGCCCCCAAACTGAGGAGCCAGAACCTCCTCGAGATTATGTACCACAGGCTGCAACCTTTGATGTGGTTTCTTGGCCAGCCAAGACTGGTAAAGTGAAATCTGTGAGATCTTAAGACATATAAATAATACCTGGCCTGAGTCCAGCTCCTCGGTGCTGGACAGCTTGTTGCTGAGTGGAGTAGTTTCTCTTCAGATCCTCAGAGTCAGACCCTCGCCCGCATCCAGCTGGCCCTGCTAATTAAATGTTAATGCCTCAAGCTGGGAGCTTGTAATGGCGTTTGAAGTGAAGCACGTTAGCAGCCCCCGCCCGGTCACCCTCAGGCTTTCAAGCTCCTCATCTGCTACCGAGGACAGCAGGGGACAGTCACACCTCCGTGGGTGCAGCCACTGAGCTTGGTCCCAGCTGAACCTACACAGCAGTTGTCCACTGATTTGGGGAACCGAGGAGTTTTCTCTTGTGTAGGCAGAAGGACTGGGAAGCTAATGAGGGCTTCTTCTGGTGGATCTGAAGAACACATTAAATATTCTGGAGACAGACACAAAGAGATGCTCACAATCCTGCTTGGACAGCTGATGGCACCTTTACTGTCAATGTAGTGACACCCACAGATATGGTTCTGATGTGAAGGATGGGGTATGAGGTATGGAGACCCTTTCTCAGCCTGTCCTGAACACCATCATCCCACAAACCTGAAGCTAGGTCTCCATGGAGGCTCCTGCTCAGCCTGTCCTGAACATCAGCATCCCACAAACCTGAAGCTAGGTCTCCATGGAGGCTCTTGCTCAGCCTGTCCTGAACATCAGCATCCCACGAACCTGAAACTAGGTCTCCATGGTGGCTCCTGCTCAGCCTGTCCTGAGCATCGGCCTCCCACAGACCTGAAGCTAGATCTCCAGGGTCACAGCCAGGGCAAGTCATGAGCAGGAAGTTCTCCTTTGCTACAAAGAGACACTTAAGATGGAGGAGGTGACTAGAAAACCAACCTGGCTGCTTTGCAAGGCTCTCCTCCTCCTTCTTAAACCATTTCATTGTAATTACTGCACAACCAGAAGGCCTGGGTAATTATTAGGTGGTTTGTGGGTGTAAATTTAACATGTCACTCCAATGCAGCTACACTGGGAAGGAAGATTTCTTCCTCTGAGTTATTTTCTCCTCAATTCCCTGCTTTAAGTTTCCCCATAGGTTCAGAGTAGGTAGTTAATAGCCACCTGGGTGGGAAACAGCTCTGAACGCTGAGCAGCAGCAGGGACTGGCACTGCTGTCTGGCACACCTGCTTTGCACAAGGAGCTGGGGACAAGCAACAAATATTTGTGCAGATGCAGGCTCTGACCCAGGCCAAACCACAGGATAAGGAAAGCAGAGTGCAGTTAGTAGGTCTCACAAGGCTTCTGAGTGTTGTTTTATCCCCACCCAAACCACGGCGGTTAATGAGCTCCAAAGGGGCACTCAAGCTAACAAAGCCCGTGGTGGAATGCTGGGGCTTTGCATAGGGATCCTGAGGGAGGGCAGCTCTGCTTTTCACTTCTCCAGAGCTCTGCTGGCCAGAGCTTTTCAGCTGAAGCATCAGTATCTCTCCCTCAAGTTAGCACAGAACAATGGCTTAAATGTATCTCTCCCTCAAGTTAGCACAGAACAATGGCACAAATGTATCTCAGAGATGCTCTTTCACATTTTCTTCCTGACTTCAGCATGCTGCACGAAAAGCCACGAAGCTCAGCTGGTATAATTTGTTGCAAGTGAAGTTTCCATGGAATTAGAGCAGCTTCCCCTTTCAGCTGGTCATAATAAGCCGAGTTTTGTCACTGCTTTGTCTGTTCAGCGGTAAGCACGAAAACAAATCAGTGCAGATGTGGCTTGTTGGAACAATCCCACAGCTCAGGATGAAAGAGATGGTTGCAAACAACTTTAGATGTCTGTGTGCTTCTCTGTGTCTAATACAGTCAAACAAGCCTCTTCTGCTGTTTGAGCTGCACAAGAGATGACTTGGAAAAGCCTCTCAAGTAAGTATAAACTGTTTCCTCTCACCCATGATGTTGTCTCATTCTGCTGTTCTATTCCTTCCTATTTGTTTCCTTCCTCCTTCTTCATCTTTACATGAAAGCAAAGAGAAGTGCTCAGTGCTGAAGGCACCCTGATTTATGCCTTGCTCAGAGTATTTTTGGTGGAATTCCCTTATGAGGAGAGGCTGAGGCACCTGGGGCTGTTTAGTCTGGAGAAGAGAAGACTGAGAGGGAATTTACTGTTTATAAATGTCTGAGGGCTGCGGTCAGGGGGGACGGACAGGCTCTGCTCACTGCTCCCTGGGATAGGACAAGAAGCAGAGGGTGTAAGCTGCAGCACAGGAGG
This sequence comes from Tricholaema leucomelas, assembly GCA_013400475.1. Lineage (NCBI taxonomy): Eukaryota > Metazoa > Chordata > Aves > Piciformes > Lybiidae > Tricholaema lacrymosa > Tricholaema leucomelas. Next base: position 1,119,860 of record WAAF01019757.1, read on the forward strand.
CTCTACCTCAACACAAGGAGGAATTTCTTTTCTGTAAGGGTCCCAGAGCACTGCAACAGGTTCCCCAGAGAGGTTGTGGAGTTTCCATCCCTGAAGACTTTCAGAGCCTGTCTGGACACGTTCCTCTATGACCTGAGCTAGATTGTGTGGTCCTCTGGCAAAGGGTTTGGATTTGATGATCTCTTGGGGTTCCCCTCCAACCCCTAACACCCTGTGATCCCCAGGGTGCAGGCTGCCCAGCTCTCACAAAGAAACCAGCCAGCGAAGCTGATTGCTGAGCAGCCAGTTTTTCTGCTGCTTGGATAAAGATGTTGTCAGAAGCAGTTTCATCTTTTCAGCTTGATCTTTTATTTCCCACAAGTACTCTCCATAGCAGAACGTGTCCTGCTGAGAATTAAATCTGTCAGTGCTTTTGGACTTCCCTCCATGGCAATAGTTGTTTTGTTCCAAGTCCCAGAGCATTCAGAATCTGCCAGGCTTGTGCTTCCCGTGCACAACCCCTCCAAGGTTCAGGAGAAAAGCTGGAGGTGTGCATTTGTGCCCACAAAGGTCTAGGAGGCACCAGGGTCTCTCACTCCACGACCTTGGCATCTTGGCTCAATGTATTTTGAGGGCTGGGGCCAATCTCTTTTTGCTGGTCAGCAGTGACAAGGCAAGGAGTAGCAGCTACAAGCTAGAACACAGACTGATTCACCTCAACATGAAGAGAAACTTCTTTACAGTGAGGGTGACAGAGCCCTAGAGCAGGCTGCCCAGAGAGGTTGTGGAGTCTCCTTCTCTGGAGGCTCTCAAAACCTGCCTGGGTGTGTTTCTGTGCAGACAACCCTGGGTGATCCTGCCTTGGCAAGGGGCTGTGGACTCGATGATCCTTGGAGCTCCCTTCCAACCTCTATGGTTCTGTGATTCTTACCTTTGTAGTTCATCTTGGTCACAGCTGAGACAGGCATGGGGACCCTTTCTTATAGAAAGCATGGATCAGGAGGTGAACATCCTGAGGATCTTCAGAGCCCTCTCAGTCACAACACAGTCTGGTTAGTGCCCTGGCAATGCAAAGGGAACATTCCGCATGTGTGCTGTGGTTCCTTGGGATGCTGCCAGGGCAGCCCAAGAGGAGGTGAATGTTTGTAGGGCTTGTGGCATCCAGTGTGGAAATCAGAGATTCCCAGAAAGGTTTGGGTTAGAAGCGACAAAGATCACAGAGTCCCACCCCCACTGCCGTGGGCAGGGACACCTTCCACTCAACACTTAGCCAACAGTGACCTGCATGTTAATGACCTGCCTCTATGGCAGCTACTTGGGCTGGGGGGGAGGGAATGGACTAATTATTTAAGAATGGCAAATTGCTCTCAACAAGTTGTTATGAAGAGGAGAATCAGAAGTGTGGCAGCAATGTCTGATTTGATAATAGAGTATGAGAAAGGAGTTTCTTTGCTCAGAAAAATGCGTGGGATTTCAAATCAGAAGCGAGAGCCAGAATCTGGCCAGGTTTTTTTTTTGCCAGGCAGTCAATTAACTTTGATTACTTGAACAGAGTGAATGTTTTCCTGCCATTACAAAGAACAGTTCCTCTCACTCTGAGCATTTTTCTGTTTGAACTTTAAAATAAAATCTTTCTGACCTTTTTTTTCTTTTCAGGATCAAGGGAAGATCTGAAAATGACTTTCCCTTCTGATCAGCTTCCACTCAATAGCTGTGCATTTTTCAAAGGAGTGGTTACATCAAGCATTTCTAATGAGTGACATGGATTGAACATGGCCAAATAAACTGCCCAGCTTAGGTCTTGCTTGGTTTGGTTTCTCCCATCTGTGGAATAAGACATTACTTCAGGGAAACAGTTTTATAAGTGAGAGGATGAGATAGTGAAGAGAACACATCAGGAAATAGCTCCCTTATTCCTTGATTTATGCCCTCAAATGACACCAGGGAGGTTTAAGTTGGATATTAGGAATAGTTTAATTCCTGGAAGAGTGGTCAGGCTGCTCAGGTAGGTAATGGAGTCACCATCCCTGGAGGTGGTCAAAAAACATGTAGACATGGCACATCTGGATATGGTTTAATGGCCATAGTGGGTGTTAGGTCCACAGTTGGACTCTATCTTGGAGGTCTCTTCCAACCAAAGCAATTCTGTGATTCTAGGATTTTTGATAGAGACCTAAAGGGAGCTCTCAGCCTTGTGCAACACAACTGCATCTCTTTAGTCCTGGATTTTCATCTGCCTTCCAAAATTGCTTAGGTATTGCCATTATTTCTTTGGCTTTGGGATTTCATTCTGCCTCATTCCAGATCTGCACTTCCCCAAGGTCTGGAGTCCAGCAGGAGTCTGGCTGGGCTAATCTCTGGGGAGGGAAGCAGAAGCACTTGTGTTGTCTCTGTGTCTTTTAAATGTAAGTTCAGAGCTCTTTTGTTCAGCACCTTAGAAAATAACTGATGACAAAAGAGATTTGGAGTTTGGATAAGATAAGAATTAAATTGAATAGTTGTCCTGAGCAAACAATGCACTTGAACTATGCAGGAGGTTGAAAGACCTGTGCTGGCTTTTTAAAGAGTCTTTCTGGTTCTTCCTTCTGCCCAGATTCTCTGTGTCGATGTTGAGCACTAAACCAATTCATAATCCTAAGCATTGAGGGGTAGCAGCAAAATGCTGCTTAGAATTGGATAGTGGTAAATGTTCCCATCCTCTCTTTGTCACGACAAAATAGCACAGGGATTACAAACCTCACCTGTGACTCTAAGCCTCTGGAGATAGTTTTAGACTTTGCCAAGTAAAGGATAACTCCCCACAGCTGCTGATTCTCGAGGTGGCTCCCAAAGCCCAGCATTACCATGTGCTTCCACTTACCACACTGAGCAAAGCACTTCAAGTCAGGATAATTAACCATGTGCAAATGCACCTCTGCACAGCAATTACATGCTGCAGTCCCAGGTTGGTATCTCTCAGCCTTCTTGCTTTGGTGAATTGCAGTTTAGTCCTCTTGGACTAAGGCCTAGTGCCATCCTCCTTGGAGACAATTCCCATCATTCCTGTGTAATTAGATTAGCTCTGACTACACCTACCTGCAACAGGCAGGATAGATGGTTTCTAACCTTCCCAGTTTATATTGAGAATGATGCCTGTGGTCCCTCCACATGGGAGCTTAGGCTCAGCAGAGATCACAGTGCCAGAAAATGGCTTTTTAAAAGTGAAGTTACACAGTATTAACAGCAGGACCAGCAAAGCTTAATAGAAGATGATGTGTTAAATGATAAGAGGTCTCTGTTTTGGCTTCTATTGTCTGAATCCAGTAACCTGGAGACCAGAAAGCAGCGGGGGCCATCAGGAGATTGGGGTAAAGAAGATGTGTTAAATGATAAGGGGTCTCTGTTTTGGCCTTTGTTCTCTGAATCCAGTAACCTAGAGACCAGAATCCAGCAGGGGCTATCAGGAGGTTGGAGTTGATACTGAAATTGCTGATTCTTCGTTGCCTCTTGGTGTTTATATAGAAGACACTAGAGCAAATTCTACATTTTCTGACAAACCTGCCAATAAATCTACTCAGTAGGCACAAATAATGAGCAGCACCGGGACATGGCTGACAGATGATGGTCCCTACGTGTTTGTAAGCAACTTAAACTCCATTACTGTGGGATGAAAATGAGGTAAAAGCTTCAAGCAGCGAATCAGGGTCTAAAATCCAGGCTATCGGTGATGACATGCTACCTGGTAATCAGCTACAAGGAAACATCTCTTGCTCAGGTTGTATTTCTAGTTAGCACAGTGTGTGAAAATTAAAGAATTAGCATATTTGTGGCAAATAAAATATTATGCTTTCAAGCAAGTGAGTCTCCTTATTTAATGGAGTAGCTGTGGGGATGCATCCTCTACGTGCCCAGCAGAGCCAGCTGAATTATAAGTTGAGAATAATTCATCAGATAAATTCATGTCCGTGAATAATCTGCATTCAGCTCCTGACCTTTACTAAGCTGTGCTTTTTCCAGAGCTCACAGCTTTCAGGCAATGCTGGGAGGAGACAAGAAGACCACAGAGCAGCTTTTCACTCAGTATCTCTACTCCAGCAGCGTATCGTCATGGTGGGAGCAGGGCAGGAAAGCCTCAGCCCAGGGGATGTTTCACCCTGAAAAGAGGGCGGTTGTGAGCGTGATGCTGGGGTAGCAGCGGCGTTTGAACTGACAAGGGGCGAGGAACACAGGGGCCTCGCTGTGTGTGGCTGGCAGTAAGCACCTGCCAAGCCTTGGCTTTGTCAGCACAGACTCCTGAGTCACGCTTGCTGTCACTAATCGTGGAGTGAGAGGAAGTGCAGTCTCCATAGTTCATCTGCCCAAGCTCTAGTCTCTCGGCCACATGTTTGAATCACAGAATTAACCAGGTTGAAAAAGACCTTAGCGATCATTGAGTCCAACCTTTCACCTGACACCTTCTAATTAGCTAAATCATGGCACTAAGTGCCTCATCCACTCTCCTTTTAAACACCCCCAGGGATGGGGACTTTACCACCTCCCTGTATAGCCCATTCCAATGCCAATCCCTCTTGCTGTGAAGAACTTCTTCCAAACATCCAGCCTAAACCTGCCCTGGCACAGCTTGACACTGTGTCCTCTTGCTCTGACACTGGTTACCTGGGAGAAGAGACCAACCCCACCTGGCTACAACCTCCTTCCAGGCACTTGCAGAGAGTAGTAAGATCTCCCCTGAGCCTCCTCTTCTGCAGGCTACACACTCCCAGCTCCCTTCCCTCAGCCTCTCCTCACAGGGCTGTGCTTCAGCCTTGGTACCCTTCTCTGGACACGTTCAAGCACCTCAACGTCTTTCTTAAATGGAGGGGCCCAGAACTGGACACAGCACTCAAGCTTTGGCCTGACCAGAGTTGAGTACAGGGACAGAATAACCTCCCTGGTCCTGCTGGTCACACTGTTCCTGATCCAGGCCAGGATTCCATTGGCCTCCTTGGCCACCTGGGCACACTGCTAGCTCATGCTCAGATACTATCTACCAGCACCCCCAGGTCCCTCTCTGCCTCGCTGCTCTCCAGCCACTCTGTCCCCAGGCTGTAGCCATGCATGGGGTTGTTGACCTGGCACTTGGACTTGTTAAAAATGATGGGATTGGATTGCATCTATCTAGCCTGCCCAGGTCCCTCTGCAGAGCTCTCCTACCCTCTAACAGATTGACACATGCTCCCAACTTGATGTCCTCTGCAAACTCACTGAGGAGGACTCAATCCTCTCATCCAGATCATCGTTGAAGATATCAACCAGGCCTGGGCCCAGCACTGATCCAAGGGGCACAGCACTAGTGACTGGCTGCCAGCTGGATATGTCTCCATTCACCACCGCTCTCTGGGCTCAGCCCTCCAGCCTGTTCTTAACCCAGCACAAAGAACCCTGGTCCAAGCCACAGGCTCCCAGCTTTCCATCTCTTTCCTTTCGTCTCCATCTCCTTCCTTGAGTACTGTGTTCAGTTCTGGGCCCCCCAGTTTAGAAGGGACATTGAGATGCTTGAGCGTGTCCAGAGAAGGGTGACGAGGCTGGTGAGAGGCCTCGAGCACAGCCCTACGAGGAGAGGCTGAGGGAGCTGGGATTGTTTAGCCTGGAGAAGAGGAGGCTCAGGGGTGACCTTATTGCTGTCTACAACTACCTGAAGGGTGGTTGTGGCCAGAGGGAGGTTGCTCTCTTCTCTCAGGCAGCCAGCGCCAGAACGAGAGGACACAGCCTCAGGCTGCGCCAGGGGAAATTTAGGCTCGAGGTGAGGAGAAAGTTCTTCAGTGAGAGAGTCATTGGCTACTGGAATGGGCTGCCCAGGGAGGTGGTGGAGTCGCCGTCCCTGGAGCTGTTCAAGGCAAGGTTGGACGTGGCACTTGGTGCCATGGTCTAGCCTTGAACTCCGTGGTAAAGGGTTGGACTTGATGATCTGTGAGGTCTCTTCCAACCTTGGTGATACTGTGATCTTCCTCTTTTCATCTCCAGCTCCATCCTTTCCCTTTCCATCTCCCTCCTTCCAGCACCACCTCTGCTTTCCCACCTGTAGTGGCAGGAGGTAATGGATGTGAGATGGTATTTTTTCACAAATGAATATAGTTTATTAATTTTGATATTCAGGAGTCTCACTGCTGGCCACAATCTTAATAGTGCTAGGTTCTTTGCCACGCTCATGAGAAGTATTACACATAGGAAAACAGAGTCTGGAACACTTCAGAAATAACTAGCAATAACACAACAAACATTAAACCATGAGAACGGGAAGAGAACTGGTTGATTATACCACTTGCTGCCTAGAGGGACTTGAGAAGCTTCTTTCTGCTTAAGGCAGAAGGCTCTTGGATTCACTCAGAGAGGTGTCAAGTACTTACAAAATACTAACATCTCCAGATTCTTGGGACCAACTGCAGTTTCCACACAGTACCCAAACACTTGCAGGGAGTTCTGTTGATGTCTTGATAGCCATGGAGACTTCTGATCTTCCCAGACTCTTAACAGGTTGCTGGGAGAGAGGTAGATGATCTCTGACTTGATCCTGGTTCCTCTTGGACAATCTGTGTCCCTTCTAGGGCTTCCTGCATTGGCAGAGGACTCGCAGATGTGCAGTCTTGGCCTGATGTCAAGATGCTGGCTAGGTGAGCCTGTCTTGTCAAGATAAACCTGCTCTAGTGGGAGGTCTCCCTGCCTATGGCAGGGGGTTGGAACTGGATGATCCTTGAGGTCCCTTCCAACCTAAACCATTCTATGATTCTATGATTAAACTGGTAAACTGAGACAAGGCAGTTTCCAGGTATACACACCCACAGTATCAGGGCTTGTTATTACGGAGCAGAGTTAGCTTATAGCTTAGCAGAGCATGGCAGGGTGCAAGGACAGTGAAGCAGAAGGTGTAAGGCAGAGCACTGGCAGAAGCACATTAAGGCAGAGCAGCAGCTGAGCACAATAAAGCAGAGCATGTTGTCTTTACAGTATATCACAGTCTCACAGTATCACCAAGGCTGGAAGAGACCTCACAGATCATCAAGTCCAAGCTGTTACCACAGAGCTCAAGGCTAGACCATGGCACCAAGTGCCACGTCCAATCCTGCCTTGAACAGCCCCAGGGATGGCGACTCCACCACCTCCCTGGGCAGCCCATTCCAGTGTCCAATGACTCTCTCAGTGAAGAACTTTCTCCTCACCTCGAGCCCAAACCTCCCCTGGCGCAGCCTGAGGCTGTGTCCTCTTGCTCTGGCGCTGGCCACCTGAGAGAAGAGAGCAACCTCCCCCTGGCTACAACCACCCCTCAGGTAGTTGTAGACAGCAATAAGGTCTGCCCTGAGCCTCCTCTTCTCCAGGCTAAACAATCCCAACTCCCTCAGCCTCTCCTCGTAGGGCTGTGCTCGAGGCCTCTCACCTGCTCATCTCTTTTTGTCAATACATCCTGAGACTAACAGCCCTTTGGACACAGATTAGCCAATTAGAATGGCAGTTTGCCAAAGGTAACCAAACTAGGTGAAGTCAGGGCTTACTTCTACCTTTTTAGGGCAGAACACAAACAAGTGTCAAGAAAAGACTGGCTGAGGCACTCCATGCCACGGTCGAGTTGATTGGATAGAGCTGAATGATAGGTTGGGGTGGATGAGCTTGGAGGCCTCTTCCAACCTGGTTGAGTCTATGATTCTGTAAGTGCATAAACACAGCATCCTCACATGTTTACGAGTTTGGAAAGAGAGAAGGAGATTCAGAGGCACCAGGGCCTTTTGTCTTCCTTTCCTGCCCTTGCTTCTCTCTACAACAGAAGGAGGGAGAGCAGAAAACATGTCCAAACAAGCCAGGACATGTTTAGGCTTATTTTGGCCTTCCACCACCCCACCCTATATTTTGCCCTTTTCCCCCCAAACCCAGAGCACCTGGGCTCTAGTGGAGTCTCCTCCCACCCCAGGTGTGACCACTTTGCCCTCCCTACTCACTTCCCTTTATATTCAGCCCCAGGAAAGGCAGAAGCTCCAAGTTTGCCCATCTGGGCAGAGGGATCCTCCTCGCATCATCACTGGTGAGTACCCAGGGGTGTACACTGGGTGTGTGGTGGAGGTGATCTAAAGGCCGGGGGGCCTGGTGGCCCCCCGGTTATCCGAACTTAGGTCCAATGCTTGCTCACACATCACTCACGGGTGCTGGTTGGGCCACTCGACTTAGGCTGAGGTCCTCTATGTTCAGTTGCTGGTTTTTTTTAGCTCCTTTGTAAAGCTGCAGAAACGCCAGGAATAAATTTGTGAGATGTTTTGAGAAGCACCAAATTCACATGGAGGAACTGCCTGAGGACCCTGAGCAAGGGAAGTGGAACAAAACTCACCTCTTGTTGATGCTCTTTTATGTCAGCTGGTATTCTTTTATGTTGGAGTGGCTAAAACTCTCTTGTTTTGCAGCTGAGTTAAAGATGCAAGCGTGGAGTCCACAGCAGCCCTCTGCTCTGGACCCATAGCAATGAGGAATTCTGTAGTACATGCACCAACTTGCTAAGAATACCCTGGCCCCGTTCACAGAATCAGGAGCTCCAGGAGTGGTCAGGTGAGAGACAGCTGCTTCTGAAGCTCCCCACTGCAAGATGCTGCTGGCAGCTGTTGTTTCAGAGTCTGGGCTGCAGAGGTGAATCATCTGGGTGCTGGAATTGTGTGAACCTTTGTATTCAAACCACTGGATTGGGAAATGAGGCAGGGCAGACTGTCCAGGTGACATAGGTCCACATATGTTTACTCACTGAAGCAGCTGGCTGCTTATCCCAGCACTAAGCTGATGGGGAAAACACTAATGAAACAGCTCTCTGCTGATGGCAGCTCTTGCTGTGTGAGCTGAACTCGTTCCCCACACCTTAGTGCACTAGAGAAAAGGTAAAATTAGAAGTGTCAGGACTTGGAGAATCATAGATGATCTACAAGCAGTTGCAAGCTCTGGTAGGCTTTACTCATCTGGCCAAAAAATAATAGGAAATAAAAGAGGCAGAGAGCAACAGGGCTGTGAAGTGTCAGGAGCAAAAGCTGCATCAGAGATTTCCTTTTAGCAAATATTATATCTTAATATTAGATGAGTTTGTGTTAGTGACCTTAAAAGTGAACTTTAGCGTTTTCAATATTAAACATTTGCATTTTCCCTCATCTGCTTTCAGCAGTTTCACTGAGCTTTGTTCAGCTCCCACACAGAAATGCCTGGTGAGTTCTGCAGTGGTTTTCATTTGCTTCATGTGTTTGAGCTGGTAAGTGGAATTTTGTGTAACCCACTGCTGTGGGGGTGGAGTTCCCCTGTGGCACGTTCCTCAGGCTCATGTGGGTGAGAGGAGACTTGAGATGCCAGAAGTCCTGGTGCTCCTGCAGCAGTGGCCACAGTTTGAGTTCAGGAGATCTCCACGAGGAGAGGATTTGATGCACCTGGTTTGATGCACCAGGTCACCTGAGGAGTTGGCTCTTCAGCAAATTGAGCAAGGAAAATGGGTATCAGGGCTGGATTAGGTGTAGGGTGTAGTCCCCCCTTATGGTGGAGGATGTGCCTCAGTTTCCCCACCTGTAAAATGAGGAATGTTAATGAGCATAGAATCATAGAATGCATCTAGAGATCATCTGTTCCAGCCCCAGAAAGGACATCTCCAGCTGTTGATCAGAGCCCCACTAAACCTGACCACAAATGTTTCCAGGGATGGGGCCTCCACCACCTGCCTGGGTCAGTGTACATCACCTTCATCGTAGAGAATTGATTCCTAACATCCAATCTAAATCTGCCTCCTTTGTTGCTCCTTGTCCTAGTGCTACAAGCCCTTAAAAACAGTCCCTTCCTAGCTTTCTTGTAGGCCTCCTTCAGGTACCAAAGCACTCATATAAGGTCTTCCTGAAACCTTCTCTTCTTCAGGCTAAACAAACCCTACTTTCTTACCTGTGTTCACAGGAGAGGTGCTCCAGCTCTCTGATCACCTTGGTGGCCTTTTCTGAACACTACCCATCTGTAGACAAGATGTCTGGTAAGAGTTTGCAGAGTGTGTGATGGTTTGGGTGTTACACCCCCCCCCCCATCCCCCCCACCTAGGAAATCACCCAGTCTAGACTCAGCTGGCTCTGGCCATTGAAAGAAGCTTTTTATTTACAGCTGAGCACAATATACAAGCAGAGATTTATAGTATATACAGAAACATACAAGTTAAAAGGTAATACAGAAACACAACAGCCCTCCCAGAAACCTGAGGCTCCCAACTGCTCTTCTGCCTCCTTCCATCCCTCTACCTTACCTTGTGCCCCAAAGTAGAATGGGGGGGGGGGGGAGGGGGAGAAGCAAGGGGATTTATCAGAGAGACAGAGGGTGAGGCTGTGCCTGAGTGCCTTACCTATGTTTGGATTCTTGTTCTTATACCTCTCAGCAAGCCCATGAGTGAGTCACAGCCTGTTATCTGGTTCTTCTCACCAAAACATTCTAGCTAGCTTCAAACTAGCACAGAGTGGATGAGAAACGCAAAGTGAAAGACGTTGCTCTGCAGGAAACATGAAGGAACACTGAAGCAGATTCAGCTCTTGGCACTGCATACAGTGAAGTTTATTTGCTGTTTCAATTTGTCTGCTCTTCCACCAGGCCATTGAACAACAGCTAATGAAGGAGGAATATCCTACACTTATTTTGTGGGATATTCCTGGTCCCATGCCTTTGAGCTCAGCAGCAAGCTTCTAGTACAGGATGTAGCAGTGTTGGGAACTCTTTGTTGGGGCTTTGATGGCTGCTGGAAAAGCAGAAGTGTGACTGAATGAGGCTTCCATGGTTTCATTATTTCATTGATTTACTTATTTTGGACTGCTAAAGAATTAACAGGAATCATTTTTCCCTTTTCACCATCTGCTTTAGACTCCATCTCCTCAGAGGGTTCCCACTGAAGGTAGTGTGTGAAATCCTTTAAAACTGATGCTCTCCATATTTCCCATGCTCAGCAGTCTGCTAATGGGGCCAATAGATCTAGGGGATGGGCCTGTGTGACTCAAGAGTGGATCATTAGTGTTATGATGAGCTCTGCAGCTCTTGTTTGTTCACAGCACCCTGGGTCTTGGGAAGAGTTTTGCATTGAGGCCTTTACAGATTAAGTAGTTGTCAGGAATGTTCAGCCAATGAGGTCTTCACCCTGAGCTCAGGAGCACAAGATGCTCCACATAGAATCATAGAATGGTTTAGGTTGGAAGGGAGCTCAAGGATCATCCAGCTCCAACCCCCTGCCATAGGCAGGGACACCTCCCACTAGAGCAGGCTGCTCAAGGCCTCATCCAGCCTGGCCTTGAACACCTCCAGGGAGGAAGTATCCACAACCTCCCTGGGCAACCTGTGCCAGTGTCTCACCACCCTCACTGTGAAGAACTTCCTCCTAACATCCAGTCTAAATCTCCCCTCTGCCAGCTTAAACCCATTCCCCCTCGTCCTGACATTACCAGACCTTGTCAATAGTCCCTCCCCAGCCTTCCTGTAGGCTCCCTTCAGGTACTGGAAAGCCACTCTAAGGTCTCCTCGAAGCCTTCTCTTCTCCAGGCATGCTTCCATCTTGTTTCCCTCATGGGCTGGGAGCACAGAGGAACTCTGGTGAGCTCTCTGTAAGTGATGTGAGGGTAAGTGCATGTCTACCACTGGTGTTCAAAGAATCACAGGGGAGGTGCTCAAGTCCCCCACTCATCTTCATGGCTCTCTGCTGGACTCTTTCCATCAGGTCCCTGTCCTGTCTCTCTTGAATTGGGGAGCCCAAAATACTGGCCACAGAATTCCACACGTGGTCTCACCAGGGCAGAATAGAGGGGGAGAAAATCCTCCCTAGACCTGCTGGCCACTTTTCCTGATGCACCTCAGGATGCCATTGGTACCTCCTAAAGAATTATATGTCTTGACTGTCAAGTCTGCATCTCTGCATTTCCTCCTCCTCCTCTCTCTTGGGTCTGAGGCTTTTCACTTTCAGTCTTTGCCTTGCAGGGCTGAACCCCACGGAAACCTCTATTAAGCATCCTCACAGCAATGCCTCTCAGTACAGTGCATGAATGCTCACCTTCCCTGCCAGGGGGAGGAGGAGGAAGCTGAAGCATTTAACCTGCCTGTCAAACAAAATTATTCATGGTGGATGAGTGGCTGAGCAGAACCTTGTAAGGCTCTCGTGAATAATACATAGGATGGTCAGTCTTGGCATGGGGCTGTCGCTCCAACTGTAGAGTAATTCACATGCCTCAAGGCAAAAAGGTGCATATCTTCATTTTGGTCATTTTCTGTAAGTGATAAGAGTAAAAGGATCCTCTGATAGTTGAGCTTCAAGGGTTGCAGCTCTGCCTACTGGGATTTTGCATTGTGTCTGGCCGTGCCTGCTGCCTTGGGCAGGGCTGAGGAGCTCAGACGTGCTCGGCTCTGCCCGTGGGCTGAGTCTGAGCCATTGCACATCCTCAGGCTGTGCTGGTGTGTCACTGTCTGTGGTAATCTGTGCTGATGAATTTATTGATGGAGTAAAGTTGAATCATGATGAGATGATGCAGCTTTGGGACTGTACCTAACCCATCTTCTAGCCAACTTCATTGGCTACTGGAATGGGCTGCCCAGGGAGGTGGTGGAGTCGCTGTCCCTGGAGCTGTTCAAGGCAGGATTGGATGTGGCACTTGGTGCCATGGTCTAGCCTTGAGCTCTGTGGTAACAGGTTGGACTTGATGATCTATGAGGTCTCTTCCAACCTCGGTGATACTGTGATCTCCTGGCATGGTGGGACCAGGGGGAGATCAATGAGCAGCTACCTTCATCTGTTCCTTCTGGATTTTGTTTGCAGTTTGGAATACAGATGGACAGCCACGAACACAAAATATACTCAGTCTTCTCCCTGAAGAATGACATCATTCTTGGGTTGGGTTGGTGGTTTTTTTTTCCCCATGTTCAGGGTAAAATATTATAATGGCATCATTTCCTTCCTTCAAGCAAGAAAATAGTTGAGCAGATCTCCTATTCTTATGAAAAGCCTCTGAGTCTATTACTTGGCTGAGAATTGGATTTATTTTTCTCTTGAAAGGGGTTCCTTTCATCACTTCAAGGGAAAAAAATCATATTTTGGCTGAAATACAGGTTTTGCCATGTTCTAGTGATTGAATGCATAAAGGACTCTGAATACTTTGGGGTTTGATGATATATAGAAAAGTCTTACGTTTATGTTTTGAGCTACTGGCATCACAGGAATGAAAGGAAACAAACAGCCCCCAGGTATTTTGTGTTTATAACCTGTGCCACACCTCCAGTCCTGTATGCAGTTTTGGGCCCCTCATTACAAGGAGGACATTGAGGGGCTGGAGTGGATCCAAAGAAGGGCAACAAAGCTGGTGAAAGGCTTTGAATATGAATCTTATGAGGAACAGCTGAGGGAACTGTGGCTACTTAGTCTTCAGAAGTGGATGTTGAGGTGAGAGCTCATTGTACTCTACAACTACCCCAAAAGAGGTTGAAGTGAGGTAGGGATTGGCCTCTTATGTGCAAGAAATGACAGAACAAGAGGAAATGTCCTCAGGTTGTGTGTGGTGGTAGGCTTGATAGAGCACACGTGGGCTTATCCATGCCCAGACATGTTCCCCTACCAACCCCCCTCCCTGCTTCTGTGCGGGGGGGAGGCAACCGTGGGAGGGGAGGGCGAAAGCCCTGGCTTCACCTACTAGGGTGAAACCTGGCAAAGTACCCTTCTGACTGGCTAATTGGTGTCCAATGCTCCTCTAGTCTTGGGCTGGATATTGATAAAAGGGATAAGCAGGTAGCAGAGGGGCTGCTGCCTCACTTTGCATCCTGACTTTACCTGGAGAGCTTACCAAGAACAGGCTCTAAGTGCCTGCATAGCCAGCCAGACATGCTGCTGAGACCACACCTGACAGTCTCCTGCCAAGACAGGAAGTCCTGAAGAGACACAGATGGTCCAGAGGAGCCAGGAGACCAGGTCAGAGACTGTCTGCCTCCATTCCCCAGAAGCCTGGAAAGAATCAAGTCTCAGCAGCCAACAAGATGGAGTTCCATGTGCTTTGAGTACTCTCTGCTTTATACTTCGAGTAAATGCTTCAGAGCCTCTTTCAGTATAATTTGTTTGCAAAACTCTGGAGTGCTCTAAATTTGCCTGTTCCCTGCATGTATAAATTTCCAAAACTCTGTGTTTTTTGAACCTGTGAATAAGTTTTCTGGTGAGTTTTAACTTTAATAAACAGTTTTCATAGTTACTAACAGTTGTTGTCTGGGTTTCAAAATTAATACAGGTGATTAATTTGGTATAATCCCTCACATTGTGCCAGAGGAGTTTTAGGTTGGATATTAGGAAGAATGGGTTATCAAGCTCTGGATCAGACTGCCCAGGGAGGTGGTGGAGTCCCCATCCCTGGAGGTATTTAGATCATGGATGTGGTGCTTAGTAGCATGGTTTAGTGGCAGCAGCTTAGAAGTAGTGGTGGGACTGCAGTTGGGCTTGATGATCTCAAAGCTGTCTTCTCCCAGACAACCAGCAACAGGACAAGGGGACACAGCCTCAAGTTGTGCTGGGGGAAGTATAGGCTGGATGTTAGGAGGAAGCTCTTCACAGAGAGAGTGATTGGCATTGGAATGGGCTGCCCAAGGAGGTGGTGGAGTCACCGTCCCTGGATGGGGCACTTAGTGCCATGGTCTAGTTGACTGGATAGGGCTGGGTGCTAGGTTGGACTGGATGATCTTGGAGGTCTTTTCCAACCTAGTTGATTCTATTCCATTCCAACCTCAGTAGTTGTGCAATTAGATGATTTAAGCTTTTCTTGCCCTTTCCTCAGTAATCCTACCTTGGCTTTTTACACATCATGGTAAAAGTCAACACACATGCTGGAAGAGTGCATCATCCAGCACTTGACACACACGTGCACATCTCTCATGCTGAAAACTACCTTTTCTTTAATAATATATTTTTGCCCACACAAAGGGGCCACAAAAACCTCGATGCAAACTATTAAGTCCAAAAGTGTCTGCCCACTAGCTAGGGCTCGAGCACTTGACATAGAGAGCAAGAAGAAGCTGAGGCCCACACCTGATGTGAGGGCATCCCATGTACGATGGCCATCTCTAAGAGGCAGCAGAAGGTTATAGTGGCCAGACAGGTAATTAGGGTGGGTGGCAAGGCTGTAATGCATGGCTGCAAGGGCATTGGCGTGAGGCCTTTAATTTCACATTAGGATTCTTCTTGTATTTGTTAGATAGAACAATATTAACCTTTGGAATTTATTTAGAAACTCATTAGTGCTTTTTTCTATAGTCCATTCTTCTCCTGATTAGCTCTCCTCATTACAATTCAAATTCCTTTCTGCTACATTTACCACATTGTCCTGCTTTCTCTCATCTCTATTGTTGCTCAGCTTAATTTATTAAAGCAATGAGAAAGGAAGGGGGAGATGGGTGGACGTAGCAACCTTCTTTGTCTTTACTGCTTGGGGAGGAAGGGAGAAGCAGGGCAACACCTGGGAACTTGCCCCTTCCCCAGGCAGGGTGCCCAGGATGGGCATGGTGGCAGCAGTTCGCACGTGGGCATGTGATAGTTCATAGTGGTAGAAGACCTTCTGGATCCGCCTCGGTTTGAGCCCCCGGCTGCCAGCAAGGGAGCAGGCTTCACGCACACCTGCAGTGACCCTCACTTGCTGTGTGGGTTCAGCTTGCAGAGGCTTGACTTTGCTGCTTTCTCATTTCAGTCATTGCTCAGTCTCAGAGCTTTTTAATGGAATTGACTCTGAAGGTTCAGTGTCCTCATCACATCCTGGAAATGTATGCAGCTAATGCCCCTGACTCCTCTGGCATCCCGTTGCTAAGGTTATTTTAAAGCCTATGTGTATGCATTTAGTGGTGTTTCTTTTATGTACTTTCCCCTGGTATCAGGATGGAAGTCTGGGACTTGCTGTAATTGCTCTCAACTTCACACATCACCAGTGGAATAGGAATTGACTTTTTGTTTAGGGATTTTTAGTAAGAGACCTGAGCCGGTCCCTTTTTGGGGGGAATTGGAGGGGGAAGGATGCTGAGCTTTGGATCTAATTTTAGGCAATTACTAATTTCTGTAAGAAATATGGAATTGTTGCTCTTGATTTCCCCCCCCACCCTGTCAGCACAGTGCTTGTTTCTCAAGAGCGATGCTGCTGTATCCCATGTGCTCGTGATTAAAGATGCATATGCTTCTGACAAGAGATGATTAAATACAGCCAGACGATTGCAGCCATCCCAGTCGCTGTGCTTCTGCAGTTATTGGTCTATCTCAGCATCTTGCAAATGTGAATGAATGTGTTTTCACAGCAGCCATCATAAACCAGCCAAGTGCCAGAGTATTTCACTTGAGGCACAGAGGAATTAACTCGCTCGATGAAGGTTATGGAGAGAGGCTTGGGCAAAAACACACACCAAAAAAAATCACAGCATCATAGAATGGTTTAGGTTGGAAGAGACCTCAAAGATCATCCAGTTCCAACCCCCTGCCATAGGCAGGGACACCTCCCACTAGAACAGGTCACTCAAGGCCTCATCCAATCTGGCCTTAAACGCCTCCAGGGAGGAAGCATCCACAACCTCCCTGGGCAACCTGTGCCAGTGTCTTACCACCCTCACTGCAAAGAACTTCTTCCTAATATCTAGTCTAAATCTCTCCTCTTCCCATTTAAACCCGTTGCTCCTTGTCCTGTCATTACAAGACAAATTGTCCCTCCCCAGCCTTCCTGTAGGCTCCCTTCAGATACCGGAAAGCCACTCTAAGGTCTCCTTGAAGCCTTCTCGTCTCCAGGCTGCAGAGCCCCAACTCTCATAGCCTATCCTCATAGCAGAGCTCCTGCAGCCCTCTGAGCATCTTCACGGACCTTCTCTGGCCTCACTCCAGCAGTTCCATGTCCTCCTTGTGTTGGAAGCTCCAGAACTGCACACAGTACTCCAAGTGGGGTCTGACGAGAGGAAAGGTGGAGAATCCCCTTCCTTGCCCTGCTTGCAGCACTGCTCTTGCTGCAGCCCAGGACACAGCTGGCCTTCTAAATTCCTGAGTTTTGACTCCAACGCCTTAATTGTAAAATCATCTTTTCTCTCTGCGTTCTTTTCTCTCTGTGGTAATCAGTTTTGGCTTGTTTTATGTCCTTTATCACAACCTGTCTTTCACACATCTAGTGAAACTTGGGGGGGTGGGGGTGGGAGGGAATTGGAAAAATAAAAAGATCAGAAGATAAAGCAATCATCATTTGCTAAGTGTATAGTTCTGGACTGCAGCAGAGGCCAAAAACAAGTCAGGTAATTATTCCACTCTGTTCAGCACCATTTAGAGAATTAGGCTGTTTTGTGAGTTGTAGCTTTAAAATAAGACACTCGAACTGGAAACAAAGTTCAGTGAGCAAAGATCTAAAATAAAACGCTCCCAAATGTCAGCTGGGAGAGAAAAGGAGCTGGCAGCAGGCCTTTGGTGTGAAGGTGAGTGGAGGAAGACAGGAAAGATGAATGCTGTAGAGGCAATGGTGAAAGAAAGATTTTATTGCTTCCTTTAGGTTATGGTAAAATGCCAGGGCAGACTTTTGGGACTAAGTTAATTTCTGGTGCAAGCTGAGGAGAGAAAAATAAAAAAAGGCCTTTCCCCAAGGGTGAATTTAGCCTGTGGGCAATAATCATAGGAGGTCAGGCTGGGCAAGCTGCCAAGAGGAGGTGGAATCAGCTTTTGGAGAGTGGTGAAGGTCTAGACTAGATGTGCATTTCTTAGTGATGGTTAATTAACTTGTTCCTGGCAATCAGCCACCGGGGCAGGAGGTGGACTTGATTTGCAAGTTGTGATTGCCAAGAAAGTCAACCATTATTGCCTGTGATCTTGTGGCTTTCCAGTTTACACCTTGTGTCATGGAGGGTCCAAATGGACCAGAATAGGCCTGAACAGGTCATGGCTTCCTCAGGTATGTTTCTCTGCTCGCCTTCCTTCTGTTGTTGGGAGAAGCAACTGTGGGAAAGGAAGACAAAAGGCTCCTGGTGCCACTATGTCTGTCTGAACTTGCTTACAGGGGAGCCGCACACGTTTATACGCTTGTTTGTGTTCTGCCCTAAAAGGCAAAAGCAAGCCCTGACTTCAGCTAACATGGCTAAGCTTGGCAAAGTGCCTTGGCTAATCTGTACCCAAAGGCCCATTAGACTCGGGCTACGTTGATAAAAGAGATGAGCAGGCAGGGACAGTGTGCTTGCTGCTGCCACCACTGTTCCTGCCTTACGGTGCTTTCTGCTTCTGGCAGTGCTACTGTCTCACTCTTGTTGCATCCTGCCATGCTGTGCTATAAGCTATAGAATCATGGAGTTAGTCAGCGCTGGAAGGCACCACAAGGATCAGCCAGTTCCAACCCTCCTGCCATGCCCAGGGACACCTTAGCCTAGAGCAGGCTGACCACAGCCTCATCCAGCCTGGCCTGAAACACCTCCAGGCATGGGGCCTCAACCACCTCCCTGGGCAACCCATTCCAGCCTCTCACCACTCTCATGCTCAACAACTTCCTCCTCACATGCAGCCTGAATCTCCCCACCTCCATTCCCCCCAGTCCTGTCACTCTCTGGCATCCTAAAATGTCCCTCCCCAGCGTTTTTGTAGGCCCCCTTCAGATACTGGAAGGCCACAATAAAGTCACCTGGGAGCTTCCTCTTCTCCAGACTGCACAGCCCCAACTCTTTCAGTCTGTCCTCACAGTAGAGCTGCTCCAGCCCTCTGAGCATCCTTGTGGCTTTGGATCTATTCCTTTGTTCCTGGAAGCAAGAAAGAGGTGGAAGTTGCCATGATGGCAGCTTCCAGTGGGTCAGCCTTGGAGTATTTCTTACTTTCAAATGAAACAAATCAGGAAGGATGGAAAATGAAACAGTCTTAATTGGTTTTGTTTTTTTATTACCTCTTTCTGGTATACCAAAGTGAAAGACAGGGCTGAGAAAACTTGAATGCCTGAATGGATGTGTCCAGCAGCAAATTTACTACTGGTAGGAAAAAAATTATGAGTAGAGTCTTAGATTATGGTCCAGCTGTTTTGATGGGGATGTGTCCACTGTCTGAAGAGTGAGTGGTATCAAATCTGTGACAGAAGCAGTTGAGACAGAGGAGAGGGGATTGTTACTGAACTGGAAAGGAATAAAAGCAAGGGAATGACATTATCATATAATTTCTGGCAGTTGTTGCAGCACATAATAACCTCAATTTAAAAGCTTCTCATTTCCCACACTTTCTGCCTTATTAAGGCTCCAACCTGTATTTAATGGTGGGAGTATCACTTTTTTTTGCTTCCCTGACTCGATGCCTGCAATTGATCTGCATAACCTGCTAGATCTTCTCTTGGATTTCTAAAACATATGAAGGCTCTTGCTGTGTCCTGAGAGACACAAAATTATAACTCGAGCTCTTCCTGTGCCTGTGTTATTTTGGTCCTTTGTTTCCCTGTGGGACAGTAGAGTAATAAAAGAGTGAAAAATACTGATTTTGTTGCATCTCAGAGATCTGTTTTCATCATGCCAGGCAGGTTTCTACTCAAAACCCTCTCAATTTCTTTTCCTTTGCATGGCAGGCTCTGCATGCAGGGCTAAAGCCACCTTGGAATCTTTTAGAAGGTATCCAGGGCCTGTAACACCATGACAGTCCAGCCAAGTAGACAGCTTCAATGAGTAACTCCCTGTGGTTTCTGAGGCACTTACTGGGAAGGAGAGGTCTGGTTGTAGTTTGGCAAGTCTTTCCTACTGGTTAGGGAAAGACCTCTTAAGAGGTCCACCATTAAGGTTGGATAAGACCGCTTAAGATCATCAAATCCAACCCTCAACCCAACACTACTATGACCACTAAACCATCTCCTGGAGTGCCATGTCTAAGTGTTTTTTGAGCATCTCTAGGAATGGTGACGGTGCACTTCCCCAGGCAGCCTGTTCTAGTGCCTGACAGAGGTTAGTAACTTCAGAGCAAGAATCACAGAATGTCAGGAGCTGAAAGGGACCTCAAAAGATCATCTGATCCAACTCCCC
The DNA here is from genome assembly GCA_013400475.1 of Tricholaema leucomelas. NCBI lineage: Eukaryota > Metazoa > Chordata > Aves > Piciformes > Lybiidae > Tricholaema lacrymosa > Tricholaema leucomelas. The sequence continues at coordinate 1,139,819 of WAAF01019757.1, forward strand.
TGCAGAGCAGGATCACCAATACCAGATCACATAGGAACACATCCAGGCAGGTTTTCACAGTGTCACAGTATTACCAAGGTTGGAAGAGACCTCATAGATCATCAAGTCCAACCCATTACCACAGAGCTTAAGGCTGGACCATGGCACCAAGTGCCACGTCCAATCCTGCCTTGAACAGCTCCAGGGATGGCGACTCCACCACCTCCCTGGGCAGCCCATTCCAGTGTCCAATGACTCTCTCAGTGAAGAACTTTCTCCTCACCTCAAGCCTAAATTTCCCCTGGTGTAGCTTGAGGCTGTGTCCTCTTGTTCTGGCGCTGGCTGCCTGACAGAAGAGAGCAACCTCCTCCTGGTTTTGAGTATCTCCAGAGAGGCAGACTCCACATCCCCCCTGGGCAGCCTCTTCCAGTGTTCTGTCACCCTCACAGGGCAAAAAAACACCCTCCTTGTGTTCATATGACACTTCCTATGCCTTGGCTTCCACCCATTGCCCCTTATCCTGTACTTGGGCATCACCCAGGAGAGCCTGGCTCCAGCCTCCTGGCACTCACTCTTTCAATATTTATAAACAGGAACGAGGTCACCTCTCAGTCTCCTCCAAACTAAAGAGCTGCAGCTCCCTCAGTCTCTCCTTCTAAGAGAGATGTTCTATTCCCAGAGTTAACACAGTCCACTTACTCCAGCTATGTATACAACCACCTTGAGGAGCTCTGTGACTGGTGAGCTTAATTATCTGTGACTTTCATGTTCAAAGAGAAAAAGTTGTATTTCATGCTGAAGAAAATGTATCTATCCAAGTGCTTGTCTTGTTTTTAATCTCTAGGCTGCTCACGTTTCCCATAGTCTGGACATCTCTCCCCCTGATGCTTAGTGCCAACTTCTCCTTTCATTTACCTGCCAGGTGAATGTGGGGCAGGCTGTGGATGTAGTCTACCAGGACTTCAGCAAAGCCTTTGACACTGTCTGCCACAGCAAGTTCCTGGCTAAACTGGCAGCTCGTGGCTTGGACAAATTCACTCTGTGCTGGGTCAGGAACTGGCTGGAAAGCTGAGCCCAGAGAGTGGTGGTCAGTGGTGCCACATCCAGTTGGCAGCCAGTCACTAGTGGTGTTCCCCAGGGATCAGTGCTGGGCCCAGTCCTGTTCAATAACTTTATTGATGATCTGGGTGAGGGGATTGAGTCCAGCATCATTAAGTTTGCAGATGACACCAAGCTAGGAGCAGGTGTTGATCTGTTGGAAGGTAGGAGAGCCCTGCAGAGGGACCTGGCCAGGCTGGATGGGTGGGCAGAGGCCAATGGGATGAAATTTAACAAGGCCAAGTGCAGGGTTCTGCACT
>WAAF01019757.1:1141602-1280757 GCA_013400475.1 Tricholaema leucomelas
TTCTATTCTATTCTATTCTATTCTATTCTATTCTATTCTATTCCATTCCATTCCATTCCATTCCATTCCATTCCATTCTATCTGTAGTTGTGCTGTAGATCTTTTCCAAGCTTGTGTGACTCATCCTGCTTCCTCAGAGAAAATGGAGCTGAGTCAAACTATTCTAAATCTATTTATCCAGGCAAATATTTGGACATGTAAAACAGCAGTAAAGTGCTATGATGTCTCTCAGGGCAGAAGAGCACAACGATTGCAAGTCTCTCCCTGGTGTGTTTTATCTGGATCTATTAACTGGCAAAGGGCAACGCAGAAACTTGATTCACACACATCCACGTGCAGACAGAGTGAAGCTTTGTGCATGTTGGAGGTCCTTTTCCTCAGCACTAAATTTAGTTTGCACAGGCTTACTGCTTCATCAGATGCTCCGTCAGAAAGGGGCTTTGAGGTTAGGTAGCTGCCTGTAGATCTCTCTCCTCTGTGTCACTGGTTCAGTCAAGAGTTGCCATGAGCTGGTGGCTGTGTAATGGATTCCTCAAAAGCAGCTGAGATCACAGCTGGCTTTATTTATTTAGTTATTTATTGATCTATTTAGTTATTTTCCCAGGCTCCTGTATTTTATCCAGGATCGATTGAGTGTTTGAAACTCACCCTTGAGGAGGATTTCTCATGCAGCTGCTGCTAAGTCTTGCTCCTTGGCATGACTGAAAAGCCCATGGAGGAACTGTTGTCACTGTGCCTGAGCCCTTCTTGCAACAGGACAGGCATCCTGTTTGCAAGAGAAACATCTGGGAAGAAGTGGTGTGGAATTTTTGGACTGGTCACAGATTAACAAGACCACAGAATCACAGAATTGTTTGGGTTGGAAAAGATCTTTAAGGTCATCCAGTCTAACCTTTCTCTCACTTGACCAAGTGCAGTGCTAAACCATGTCCCTCAGCACCACATCTCTGCCTCTTTGAAACACCTCCAGGCACAGAGATTCAACCACCTCACTGAGCAGCTTGTGCCACTCTTTCAGAATCCTTTTCAGTCAAGAAGTTTCTTCTAATATCCAACCTGGTGCAATCTGAGCCTGTTTTCTCTCATCCTATCACTTGTTAGAAGGGAGAAGAAACCAACATCTATCTGGTTCCAAGATAACTTCAGGGAGTCATAAAAAGCAATGAGGTCTCTGCTTTCAGCCTCCTTTTCTCCAAACTCAACAACCCCAGTTCCCTCAGCTGCTCCTCACCAGACCTGTTCTCTGGACCCTCTGCCAGCCCTGTTGCCCCTCTTTGCACTCACTCCAGCAGCTCAATCTTTTTCGGCTTGAGGGCTCCAAAACTGAAACCAGTCCTCAAGATGTGGCCTCACCAGTGATGAGTACAAATCCCACTTGAAGTGTCATTCAAGTTCAGCTCAGTGGGTCTTGACCACTTCACACTCTCCTTATGGAAGAGACTTCAAGAGAGGCTTCTGAAGACTGCTCTTTCTTTTCTGGAGACTCATTCTCTGAACTGTTGACACAGGCTGCTAGAGCCCACATGGGACAATAGGAGGTATCACAGTCTCACAGTATCACCAAGGTTGGAAGAGACCTCATAGATCATCAAGTCCAAGCCGTTACCACAGAGCTCAAGGCTAGACCATGGCACCAAGTGCCACGTCCAGTCCTGCCTTGAACAGCTCCAGGGACGGTGATTCCACCACCTCCCTGGGCAGCTCATCAACGTGCTCAGGATCTTGGCAAGCTTTCCTTGCTGCCAAGGCTACAGATGTGAAAGACTAAGGTCTGTTCTTTTTTTTTGACTCTAAACTTTTGGCTGACTGAATTAATGTATTTCTTATTGATTTGGTAATGAAGACAGAGGCCTGGATTCATGTGTTGCCTTTGATTTGCATTTTTACTACAGTTAGTATCCTTTTCTCATTGCTGAAGGCCATTAGTGAGGAGCTGAATGACTTTTCCAGGCTTCTGCTTTTTGTAGGTTTCCAATGCTCTATACATAATAAATCAGGCACCATTTTTCGCTTCTGCAATTAACTAATCCACAATGTAAGAGGAGCAGTAGAATTGATTGAACACATCAAGTTGTAAGCCTTAAGAGAAAAATGCAACAAAATAAAGAACCACATTCATGGTGATGCTTTTCATAATCATTGTCCTCATTCTTACACTGGTCTAGCTGTGAAATTAGGATGATGAAAAGGTTTTTTCCACTCTGTCACACTGCAGTCAATCCTAACCTGTGCTTGCAATGAACTCCTGATGTGCCATACTCAAGCCTGCGGCACACATGGCTTCATTTTCCTGTTTATCTCACCTGCAGATGACCACTCTCTTTACTTCTCTTAAGGTAAGATGTACTCCAGCAGCAAAACCAGCAGATAAATCGTCTGGCATGGATATCTTGACTTGCTAGTTATAGCTTTCTCATGGCAAGACCCTTTCTCCCCCTCTACTCCATTCTGGTGAGACTCGACCTGGAGTACTGCATCCAGCTCTGGAGCCTCTATGACAAGAGGGATGTGGAGATGCTGGAGCATGTCCAGAGAAGGGCCACGAGGATGCTCAGAGGGCTGCAGCACCTCTGCTATGAGCACAGACTGAAGGAGTTGGGGCTGTGCAGGCTGGAGAAGAGGAGTCTCCCAGGTGACCTTCTTGTGGCCTTCCAGGATCTGAAGGGGACCTACAGAAAAGCTGGGGAGGGACTTTTTAGGAAGTCAGTAAGTGCCAGGACTGGGGGGAATGGAATAAAGGTGGAGGTGGGGAGAGTCAGGCTGGATGTGAGGAGGAAGTTGTTGAGCATGAAAGTGGTGAGAGGCTGGAATGGGTTGCACAGGGAGGTGGTTGAGGCCCCATGCCTGGAGGTGTTTAAGGCGAGGCTGGATGAGGCTGTGGTCAGGCTGCTCTAGGGTAGAGTGTCCCTGCCCGTGGCAGGAGGGTTGGAATTAGATGATCCTTGTGGTCCCTTCCAATCCTGACTGATTCTATTATTCTGTTATTTTTTTCTTTTATGAAGACTTCTCAGTCTCATTGCTTTACTTCTCTTCCCTGAATAAGGAAGATGGAAGAAAGAGAAGGTTGAAGAACCTTTCTCAGAAGCATCTCTGAAGTCAGCAACAGGCACTGAGCCATGATACTTAGTCTAAGGCACATTTAAGCTGCATTTCAACAAGAAACTGAGCCCAGTCTGACCCTTTTTCTTAAAGAAGAATGTGGAAGTCATCTCTTGCATAATGAGCTCTGTTGGCACAGCACCATGAGAGCAAAGTTGGGTACTGGCTTCTCTCTGTACCAACAAATATTCCCAAGTCAGAAACTACTTCTGCTGAACTAAAACTTATTGTCTTTAAAAGGTGCTTGTCATTTATATGGTCAAAATAGATTATTTCCTTGTGATACTTCACCTCATGAACTTTCCCTTCTTGGTAGAGAAAGCCACAGGTAGTTGTGTAGTTCATACTCTTAAGTACTTCTGGTCCTTGCTGGCATGCTCAAAGATTTATCCCTTCAGCAGTTCAGACTTAGCTTTTGCAGTTCTGCTTTGCAAAGTTGTGCTACAGTGGCACTCTACTCACACCTACAAGTGTGTAAAACTCCATTGGGGAACTTGAGAGGCTGGAGAAGTGGCCCTGTGCCAATTGACATCATGATGTGCAACAAAGCTAAATGCAAGGTCCTGCAAAAGCACAAAGCTGGCTGATGAGTGGATCAAAAGCAGCCCCTGTGCTGCTTCAAGAGAAGGATTTGGAGATGCTGGTTGATGAACAACCTGATTTAGTTTGAGGTGTCCCTGCCCAGAGTTGGAACTAGATGGTCTGTAAGGTCTCTTCCAACTCAGGCCATTCTGTGATGATCTGTGAACTTAATCAGCCTTGCAGAAAGGTGAAACCTGCATGGAAAGAGTGAGCTTCACAACAGCTTCCCTGTTTTTGTTTTGGTTAGAGGCCTTTGTGCCTTTGAATATAGCAGTTGCTCCAAAGATGTTGCTCTCCAGGATTAGGTGCTAGAGATAAGGCCTTCAGTGTTCTAGCTGAGCAGAGTGAACTGATGGGACATGAGATTTTATGCTTATTGGGTAAGGGAAAACATCTTTAAGGTCATATGGGCAAAAGGCACCACAGTAACTGCATGAACGACAGTGACTTTTGCACCACATCCTTCCTCCTAAGGACAAGGTGCTGAGAGCTGGAATCCTCCTTTCCTCCAGACAGGGAAAGAGCATCAGGAGTCACAGCTCTGTGTAATTGTTGCCAACTCCCAAGAACACCTGCAACACACTGCCTGCAGCAGAACATTGGAGAGCATTACAAGAACTGGGGTTTGTTTTGCAGAAGTAGAAGATTTTGTACCTCTTTGGTGGATGCAGAAATATGAATTGAATCAAGCATTAATTGTCAGTGAAAGAATAACTGTAGCTTGAAAAGCAGGCAAAGATGCTGGAATTCACCAATTAGCTGGTAATGTAGGAAGCATAAGGCACTAAAAATACTTAATTAAAGCATACACACTGAAGGAGGGAAAAAAAGGCTAATTTGGCTTATTCTTCATTTAAGGAGGTACTTCCTCAGCTTCACTGAGCCCCAACACTCTCTGTTGCAGACAGCTCATGCCTACTGCATTCCCCCATCTATTAAACAATATCATATTTACAGCTTCTTTGCTACTGTGCCCTTCCAGAAGGGTGACAAAGATGGTGAGAGGCCTGCAACACAAGGCCTGTGAGGAGAGGCTGAGGGAGCTGGGGGTGTGCAGCCTGCAGAAGAGGAGGCTCAGGGCAGACCTCATTGCTGTCTGCAACTACCTGAAGGGAGGCTGTAGACAGGTGGAGTTAGTCTCTTCTGCCAGGCAACCAGCAACAGAACAAGGGGACACAGCCTCAAGTTGTGCCAGGGGAGGTCTAGGCTGGATATTAGGAGGAAGTTGTTGGCAGAGAGAGTGATTGGCATTGGAATTTTCTTTGTTGCAAGAGTGGTCAGGGATTGGTACAGGCTGTCCAGGGAGGTGGTGGAGTTGCTGTCCCTTGAGGTGTTCAAGAAAAGCCTGGATGTGGCACTTAGTGCCATGGTCTGGTTGATTGGACAGGGCTGGGTGATAGGTTGGACCGGATGAACTTGGAGCTCTCTTCCAACGTGGTTGATTCTATGATACTCTCGGAACCTGCTTTCTAGGCTGAAAAACAGCCTCCACTGAAAGTGTGGATAGAAGCTGGGGGCTGGTTCACACCTGGGAATGTGATGAATATTGCCATAAGCACTAGACATGTTGTAGTCTTCAAACTCAAAGCAGCAAACAACTACTCAGGGAAAGCAGAGTGTTGCCTGGTAATGACAAGGAAATGCAAGCAATGACTTCAGCATTTAACACCTAAAACGATCAGGACAGGAGGCACACTAAATTTTTGCTCTGGACTTGCTCCTAGGTTAACCTCTGTGCAGCACTGCTGCAGGTCTTTGGTGTGCTCAACATCTTGGCCCCACAGATATAGCACAGACAGGAGAGCTGCCCTCTGTAATCTCTGATGAGGAAAGAGAGTTGTTTTACTGGTAAGAACAAGCTTTCTCTTCAACTGTCACAGCCTGGGTCAGGAAAGCATTAGACTCTGTTTCCTTGGGAGCTGCTTTGCCTCCTCTCCTGGGAATTAGCTAGGCATTAGTCATAGCTTTGCTGGGACCCCTCTTTGCCCTCTCCAGATAAATGGCTTTGGAAGAGGAGGGCAGGGCTGTGAGTCTTGGAAGGGACAAGGCCCCTTCCAGCCAACCTCTGCTTGGGATGACTGATTTACAGAGCTGAGAGGAAGCTCTGGGGAGCCCATCTACCACTGCTAAACAGGAGGGCAGTTTATCTCATTACACCCTGGGGCTGCTGGGTGATGGTCGTGGATGAAGCTTGTTCCTGGCTGTTACAGCAGTCTGTGGAGGCTGTGTGGGCATAGGTACACACCCATGGGCTGGGGAGAGAGAGATCATTCTCTTCATCCCATCTCATCAGCTTCTTAGGAGGCATTCATTTAAAAAAACATCATGTTGCAAGACAGTTTTTATGCTCCTCTCCTCGGCCTGAAAGAAATGCTAAAAGCCTGCTTGAGCAAGGGCTGGAAAGTCCCCATAACTTGTCTTAGGGCCAGTAGGGAAGGTCAAAAGGTCATAGCTTCTACCACATCAGAGCAGTGCTATGGGAGCATGGGGCACCTTTCCTGGTCTCTTACCATGGTGATGGAACTGCAGAAGGAATTGACAATAGGAAGAAAAAGCTTCTTGATAATTTTCTCTGGGCTTGTCTGGATGTTTTACTAATGAAAAGAGAACTTACATGAACCTATGGAAAACAGTGGGAGGTTTTTGTCATTGACTTAGGCCAGGATTCACCCAAAGCTGTTTCAGATACTCTTCTGGTTTTCACTCGTCTTTCCTCCCCATTTTCACTGACTCTCTTCTCCATGCATTATTTTCACTTTGGACAGAAAATATTTACTGCTATCAGGGTCAGAGACTCTTCCCAGGTACTCTGCCCATCAGAGAGGCCTTTTTCAGAGGTAGAAAGTGATGAGACACTTGAACAATGGGAGCTTTCAAGGTACTTGTCCAAAGACTGGGTGAGGCACTTAGTGCCATGGTCTACTTGATTGGCTAGGGCTGGGTGCTAGGTTGGACTGGTTGATCTTGGAGGTCTCTTCCAACCTGATTCATTCTATGATTCTATGATTTTTAACCCTTTCTTGACCAGATTCCCAACGTGTATGCTGAGTTTGAGTTGGTTAGGTGGAGCCAATGGATGTTTGGCCTTCATGTCTGTGTGCATCTGCTTGTGGAAACTGCCTTGGCACCATCTCTGCTAAAGCAGTGCTGTGTTTCATTCGAGAGGTAACAGAGGAGGTTCCAAGCACAAAGCTCAGACCAAGCGCTGGGCTGACGTCGCTTCCACTGTGTGCTGGTTTGAGCCTAGCTAGCATGTTTTGGTGAGCAGAACTAGATGATAGGCTGTAAAATGAAAACAATGGTGAGGTCTACTTCCCTCACAGTCTTGCTGGGATGTGTAAAGAAGAAAGGCAAAACAAAGATTATGGCACTTGCTTCTTCTCTTCGCTGGGGAGCTTTGCCTGCTGGGGAGAAGCTGAGGCTGCTGGCTGGACTCCATCTTGCTTTCTAACCTCACCCTCCTTTGCTTGGCTGCTTCACCTTGCTTTTTAACCCTCTGGCCGAACCTCCATTCTTCCTTGGGATTGGGGTAAGGTTGAGAGGGGTAGGGGGGAAGTGAGGGGTGGTTGAGAGCCTCTCCTGGGGACTCAGGTTTCTGGGAGGGAAATTGGGTTTGTATTACCTTTTTTACCTTGTCTATTTCTGTATATATCTGCATATACTGTAACTATCTGCTTGTACCTTGTGCCAGCTGTAAATATAAGCTTCATTCAAATTTCCAGAGCCGACTGAGTCTAGTCTGGGTAATTTCTAAAAGTGTGGGGGGGCGGGGGACACCCAAACCACTACACACTGCCAGTGCATCCCTCCTTTGGCCCTATACCTCTGGATTAGGGGAGCAAGGCATGGTGAAAAGAAATAACACAATAACATCTTAGCAGTGACCTGCCATTAACCCCTGAGTCTTTTGTAGCTTAGAGCAATGTTGCACATGAGAAGAAAAATCAGCAGCTACTTTTCCAGAGGCAGTCAAACATTGGTTGTTCTTTATTCGTTCAGATCTTTGTTGCCTGGGGCTGAGTCATTCTCCTTGCTAAAGTGTATGGATGATTTTCTTTCTTTTAGTGTGAGAAGTTTGCACTTCTAAGGCTCATGCACAAAGGACCAAAAGGCATTTAGTTCGGCTGCACAGTAAAACGGTTTGGTGTTTTCATTGCCTCATTACATTAGGTTGGTTGCTACCAACCAGCTTCATCACAGCTCCTGCTGCTGCTGAAAATCTGTGCCTGGCTCTCTGCACGCTTGACACATCCTGCAAAATGTACAGTTTGCACCAATTGTTGCTGTGTGCTGGGAGCAGCCGGCGTGTAAAAAACCAATGTCTCACTTCTCCAACTCATGGTACTAAATGTGCACCCTGTGGGTGTTTGTGTTTTCCTATTTTAGCTGCCTTGCAAAAAAACCCAACAAACCCCCACAGATTCAACAGGGCAACAGGAAGCATCCTCTTCCCCAGAGATCAGTACTAGGTCCAATTCTTTCATATAGAATCATAGAATCAGTCAGGGTTGGAAGGGACCACAAGGGTCATCTAGTTCCAACTCACCTGCCATGCCCAGGGACACCCTACCCTAGAGCAGGCTGCCCACAGCCTCATACAGCCTGGCCTTAAACACCTCCAGGGACAGGGCCTCAACCACCTCCCTGGGCAACCCATTCCAGCCTCTCACCACTCTCACGCTCAACAACTTCCTCCTCACCTCCAGTCTGAACCTACCCATCTCCAGCTTTGCTCCATTCCTCCCAGTCCTGTCACTCCCTGATATCCTAAAAAGTCCCTCCCCAGCTTTTTTGTGGCCCCATTCAGATCCTGGAAGGCCACAAGAAGGTCACCTGGGAGCCTCCTCTTCTGCAAACTGAACAGCCCCAACTCTTTCAGTCTGTCCTCACAGAAGAGTTGCTCCAGCCCTTTGATCATCCCTGTGGCCCTCCTCTGGACATGCTCCAGCATGTTCACATCCCTCTTGTCATAGAGGCTCTAGAGCTGGATGCAGTACTCCAGGTGGGGTCTCATCAGTGTGGAGTAGAGGGGGAGAATCACCTCCCTGGCCCTGCTGGCCACACTTCTTCTGCTGCGGCCCAGGATCTGGTTGGCTTTCTGGGCTGCAAGTGCACACTGCTGGCTCAGCAACCTTTATCAGCAACCTGGATGAAGGCAGGGAGTGTGTCCTCAGCCAGTTTGCTGATGATACCAAAGTGGGAGAAGGGGCTGACAGCCCATCAGGCTGTGCTGCCAATCAGTGAGACCTGAATGGGCTGGAGGGTTGGGGGAGAGGAATCTTAGGAAGTTCAACAAGGGTAAGCGTAGAGTCCTTCACCTGGGGAGGAATAACTCCCTGTTACACCAGTGCAGGTGAGAAGCTGACCTGCTGGAAAGTGGCTGCACAGAAAAGGACTTGAGACTCTGGGTGGACAGCAAATTCACCATGAGCCAGCAATGTGTCCTCCATGTGTCCAGAGAAGGGCAACAATGCTGGTGAGAGGCCTGGAACACAAGGCCTATGAGGAGAGGCTGAGGGAGCTGGGGTTGTTTAGCCTGGAGTAGAGGAGGCTCAGGGCAGACCTCATTGCTGTCTACAACTATTTGAAGGGAGGCTGTAGCCAGGTGGGGGTCAGTCTCTTCTGCCAGGCAACCAGCAACAGAACAAGGGGCCACTGTTTCAAGTTGTGCCAGGGGAGGTCTAGGCTGGATGTTAGGAGGAAGTTGTTGGCAGAGAGAGTGATTGGCATTGGAATGGGCTGCCCAGGGAGGTGCTGGAGTAGCTGTCCCTGGAGGTGTTCAAGCAAAGCCTGGATGAGGCACTTAGTGCCATGGTCTGGTTGATTGGCTAGGGCTGGGTGCTAGGTTGGAGTGGATGATCTTGAAGGTCTCTTCCAACCTGCTTGATTCCATGATTCATGAGTCTTTGTCCAAGCAGTCTCATGGTCTCCCTGAGTGCACTAAAAGGAGTGTGACCAGCAGGTTGAGGAAGGTTCTCCTTCTTCTCTGTTGTGCCCTGCTGAGTTCACATCTGGAGTAGAGTCCAGATTTGGGGTCCCCAGTTCAAGAGAGACAGGGAACTACTAGCCAGAGCTCAACAGAGGCTGCAAAGATGCTGAGAGGCCTGGAGCATCTCTTTGAGGAGGAAAGATTGAGAGCCCTGGGGCTGTTGAGCCTGGAGAAGATCAGCCTGAGAGGGGATCTGATCAATGCTGATCAACAGTTAGAGGCTGAGGGACAAGAATACAGGACCAGACTCTTTTCACTAGTGCCCAGTGACAGGACAAAGGGGCAAGAGGTTCAAACTGCATCTGAAGATAAGGAAGAACTTTTTTGCTGTGAGGGTGCTGGAGCCCTGGATCAGGCTGCCCAGAAAAGTTGTGGACTCTCCTTCTCTGGAGAGATTTCAAACTTGCCTGGCCATTGAGTTTCTGGTGTGGGTGAGCCTGTTTTAGGAAGCAGGCTGGACTAGACGATCCCCAGGGATCCCTTCCAGCTCCCAGGGTGCTGGGATTCGACGATCAGACATGCAATAATGAGATGGGATTCTTAGGAGGCATGGCTAAAAGCACAGGAAGATAAACCTGAAAGTGGAGTGGGATTGAGTGATGGGCAGCTGTCCTGGCAGGCAGGGCCATGATCTCTGCTCTGACCCAACAACTAAGATGCATTCTTCTGCAAGCCCAGCTGCAGTGGCTTAGCATGTCACAGTCCTGTTCCATTTCCACAGGTGGAGGTGCGTTGCTGTGAGAGTCTAAAGCCTCTCGCTTGTTCATCGACAAAGATAAAGACTGCATTGTCTCTCCTTAGTCAACAAACATAAAGACTGCATTGTCTCTCCTTAGTCAACAAAGATAAAGATTGCCTTTGTTGGTTTCTGGGACTCAGACTCGGTGCTTGGCCTAAAGCTCAGGGAAGCAAATCAATAGACAACACCTTCGAAACTCCTGCACTTCAGCCTGGAGGCCTACAGCTTATCTCAGCTACCCCGAAGGGAAAAGGCCTGTGTGAGTCTGAATCCTCTCTCGTGTTCATCGGTGTGTATTCAGGGTACAGGCACAGCCAGGGAGGAGGCGGAGGCCCTCTCCCCGGTGGCGCCAGACCCCTGCGAATGCATGAGGATACAGAGGAAGCTTTCCTGGGGAGCTGCGGCCAGACGCGGGCAGAACACTGCGTAAAGGCAGGAGGGAATGCCTGCCAAAGGGTGGCACTCTCACCGGACCACCAGCGGCACTCCCAGCAGACCACCAGGGGCACCTCTGCCAGACCACCGAGGGCGGAATTCCACCGGACCACCAGAGCTGCACCACCACCGGGAGAACCCCTGACGGACTCCACAGAAGATCACCCCCGGGCCACGCACCTGTCTCTCTCTCTTCCCCCCCACCTGCGACTGAGGGTAATATGATCCCAGCTCTTTTCCTTCCCTGCTTCTTCTCTCTTCTTCTCCATCGTTCTCTTTATCCCTCTCTCTCTCTCTCCCCCTTCCCCCTCTCTCCCTCTGTTTTGTCCAACCTTATCCTTTAATAAATAGTTTCGTGGTGATCTATGGTCTCGTTTGCACCTTAATTTCACAGCATGGAAATAGTGAAGGTTAAGTGCCAAAGGAAGAGATAAAACATCTTATTAGATGAAGAGACAAAACCTTTTATTAGATGAAAAGATAAAGCCAGGGGAAAAGGAAAAAAAAGAAGTGCCCTCTTTTTGGTGTTGTCTCTAACCCCATCCCTGTTGTCGGCAGCAGACTGCCCTCCAGGACATGGCTATCCTTGGTGTAGCAGCTCTGGGGCACTGACAGGTAACAACATCAGCCAGCTTGGTAAAAGTCCCTGTAGATTTACTGTCAACAGCATCTGGCTCATTTCCTCATGAATGTTTTTCCTTATACTTTCTTTTTTGTTTCCACTTCAGCCTCCAAAATGGTTGGAGAATTAGATTTTATTGATGGAGGAGTTGCTTATAAGCCTTTGCTTTCACCTGCATTTTCAATGGGAAGAAGTCTGCTGTAACCTAACTTCTCTTTCTGGTGATGCTGATCCTTTTTAGGTTGGCTATTTAATGCAAACTGAGAAATAGCAGCAATTTCCTGGAAACTGGGGGCTGTTCCTGACCATGTCCTCTTGTGGAAAATGCCTCTTTTTTTTGGGAGTGGGGAGGAGGGAAGGAAACATTACACCGGAAAGCTTTCAGCCTGCCTCAGTTTGATTTTTGCCTTTTCTACATTCTGGCTCCAGTTCCTCATCACTCAATTTTGTCTGTGCCCCTTTCCTCCCTGTCTAATGGGAAATAAATCTCCAGGCTGTTTTCTATTCCTTACCACCCTGTAAGTCTTCTGCTCTCACCGAATGCCTGAGCTCATACATCTCCTTTTATGAAACACTCAAAGTACCATTTATATATATGTATTTTTCCCAGAATCCCTTTTGACTGGTGTCAGATACAAAAGCACTGACAAAATCAACCTCAAGGATGAAAAAAATGATCCTTGTGGTTCTATCTCCATTAAAGATAAGATCCCTTTTCAATGGAGATGGATGATTTGATTTCTCTCCATCCACTTTTCTGTCTCACTCCCAAACCAGAGGAGTCTTGTCCTGTGTTCTGCTCTTGTTTGGCAGGTGGTCACACCACACCAAGTGCTGTATTTCCCTCTGCTGTCTTCTCTAGTCCAAAGTTCTGCCCAGGGAAGTGGGTCTGACTAAACCAGATGTCACACTCCGGGTTATACCTTGAACCATGACTTTCATGAAGTAGGGAAAGTGCTTGCCCAATATCAGGAGTTGTGTTGGTCCTTGGTGGAATTACAGTTTTGCAGTGGTTTCCAAATTGCATCTGCCCTGTTTTGTGCCAGGGACTTTGGGGATCAGCTGTTGCAGAGTTCATGGAATCATAGAACAAGAAGACAGTCTCAAGTTGTGCCAGGGGAGGTATAGACTGGATGTTAGGAGGAAGTTCTTGACACAGAGAGAGTGATTTGCATTGGAATGGGCTGCCCAGGGAGGTGGTGGAGTCACCATCACTGGAGGTGTTGAAGCAAAGCCTTCATGGGGCACTTAGTGCAATGATCTAATTGATTGGACAGGGCTGGGTGCTAGGTTGGACTGGATGAGCTTGGAGGTCTCTTCCAACCTGGTTGATTATATGATTCTATGATAGAATGGTTTAGGTTGGAAGGGACCTCCAAGATCATCTAATTCCAACCCCCTGCCATAAGCAAGGACACTTCCCACTAGAACAGGTTGCTCAAGGCCTCGTCCAACCTGGCCTTGAACACCTCCAGGGAGGCAGCATCCACGAGCAACTTGAACAACCATCCTGCATGGAGCAGCATCCAGACATCCCACTGCCTGACTGAAACCTCACAGTCTGCCTTAGTCACCCACATGATGTACTCAGAATTGCCATTTTGGAGAGCTTAAGTTCCTAACTGTTGAGCTGCTGAAGGTAACTGCCTGTACCTAAGTCTCTAGTGCAGGTCAAGGCTTAGAATCATAGAATCATAGAATCAACCAGGTTGGAAAAGACCTCCAAGCTCATCCAGTCCAACCTAGCACCCAGCCCTATCCAGTCAACCAGACCATGGCACTAAATGCCTCATCCAGGCTTTGCTTGAACACCCCCAGGGATGGTGACTCCAGCACCTCCCTGGGCAGCCCATTCCAATGCCAATCACTCTCTCTGCCAACAACTTCCTCCTAACATCCAGCCTATACTTCTCCTGGCACAACTTGAGACTGTATCCCCTTGTTCTGTTGCTGGTTGTTTAGAAGAGCCCAACCCCACCTGGCTACAGCCTCCCTTCAGGTAGTTGTAGACAGCAGTGAGGTCCCCCCTTGAGCCTCCTTGTCTGCAGGCTGCACACCCCCAGCTCCCTCAGCTTCTCCTCATAGGGTTTGTGTTCCAGGCCTTTCACCAGCTTCTTTGCCATTCTTCCTTTCCACAGTGGGCACTTCTCCTCTTGGCAGACTCTATGGAAGCCATGCCAGCTTGTGATGGGGTAGGCCAGGATCATGGTGCCTTGCATTCTGCTGTGCAGGCACTTATGGGTACGCATAAGGAGTAGGAAGATGTTTCATTGCCAGTTCATCTTCAGTGCAGAACCACGTGTGAAGTCCCCTTCTTTGCTTTTGTCTGCCACAGGAGGATGAAGTCCCAAGCAATGTGGTGTGACTTCAGCTGGGGCAGTGTCATGAGCCCAAGTGCTTCATGCTGGCTCCTGAAGGCACCTTGGCTCTATCAACCAGACTTGGGTTTGGTGCCCAGCACAGTTTCATGGTTGAGGCCCCATCCCTGGAGGTGTTTAAGGCCAGGCTGGATGAGGCTCTGGCCAGCCTGGTCTAGAGTATGGTGTCCCTGCCCATGGCAGTGGGGATGGAACTGGCTGATCCTTGTGGTCCCTTCCAACCCTGACTGATTCTGTAATTCTGTGGTTTGTGGAAGAGAGTCCAGTGAACAGCAGTGAGGGTGACTGAGGAACTTGAATGTGTCTCCTATGAAGAAAGACTGAGAGAGGCTGGCTAGTCTAGAGAGGAGAAAGCTGAGAGGGGATCTTATCAATGTCTATGAATATCTGAGGGGTGGGTGTCAGGATGAAGGTACTAGGCTCATTCTGGTGGTGCCCAGTGACTGGACAAGGAACAATGGGTACAAGCTGGAACCCAGGAGGTTCCACCTTAACAAGATGAGACAATTATTTGTGGTGAGGGTGCCAGAGCCCTGGAGCAGGCTGTCCAGAGAGGCTGTGGAGTCTCCCTCTCCAGAGGTTTTAAACAACCCACCTGGATGCATTGCTGTGTGACCTGCCCTAGGTGATCCTGCTTTGGCAGGGGGGGGTTGCACTTGATCCCTGGAGGTCCCTTCCAACCTCTAACATTCTGTGAAACCAGAACCCTGCTGAGCACTGTTTTCAAGGCAGCAAAAACTTCCTTCAGGCATCTTATTTGAAGGTGTGAATAATATTTTGTGATTAAATGTACACCATATTAACGTTCTGTCTCTCAATCTGTCACGGCAGTATCCTGCTTCTCCATCCTTTGACCTTACAAAGACAATCATTTATGGGGCTGTCTAATACTCAGTCATCCTTCAGGATGTTTGGAAATGCAGCCTGCTCCTTCCACCCATGGAATCTGTTCATGTCTATTAAAAAAATGGACTCTGCAGCCAAGGAGACAGTGAGAGATGGATGGTGCTGGCATGCAGCCACTCCAGAGGACAGGAGCAGGACCAGCCTACCGTGGCTGGAGACAGCCTAATGAAACCAGCAGGACTGGTGTGAAATTATCTTGTTTGCCAAACCCATCATAGAGAGGTCACCTGTTTTCCAGTGTTCTACCCCTGGCCTCAGAGACAAAGCTGTCATTTGGATTATGAATAGTTCCAGTTCAGGTGGGGTTGGAGCAGGTGTAGTTTTAATGCAGTTGGTTTGTTTGGATGAGCTGAGATCGGGCTCTTGTCTCTCACATGGTGGCTCTGGTTTGTTTGGATGAGCTGAGATCAGGCTCTTGTCTCTCACATGGTGGCTCCATCCCCAAAATTCCTCAAGGTGGCCTCAAGACCAATGAGTTCCATGGGGCTGCAGCTGACCCATGCTGTGCTGCTCTGAAACTTGTTAGAGCTGCCCTACAGCACCATTGTCACCCCAGCACATGTGCTTCATATTCAAACACTGCTGATTCTCAAACCCCTCCCTGTACAAGTGTGTGAGCTTGAACCAGCTCTGATCTTGCAGTGTTAGCATTAAACTCAGCAAAAAACCTACAGCTTGTGAAAAACCTCTTCTGCCTCCACAAGTCTTCACAGAAAGTGATTTGCTATTGGAATGGGCTGCCCAGGGAGGTGCTGGTGTCGCCATCCCTGGAGGTGTTCAAGCAAAGCCTGGATGGGGCACTTAGTGCCATGGTCTGGTTGATTGGCTAGGGCTGGGTGCTAGGTTAGGCTGGATGATCTTGGAGGTCTCTTCCAACCTGGTTGATTCTATGATCCTATGGTTCTATGAAAGCAAGGTTTAAGTGAGCAGGGCAGCCGGGCTCTGGTGAGAACAGGGCTCTGATGGTGATGTGCATGGACTTGCCTTGCTAGCAGCAGCCTTGATTTTGCCACTATTGCTGTGATGGTCCCAGCCACTGCTCATTCACAATTTCCAGACAGCAGCCTGGAGCCTGAATGAGTAGCCTGGGGAACTGTGTTGGAGACAGCAGAATTCAGTGCAACATCTCTTACGACCATGCAGCTTGTTTGCAGGACTTGCCCCCGTGATGGGCTGTTATGGGAAACGACACAGCGATGGTGAAAGCCTTACATGCTCCTCGGGCATATTGACAACAACTGCATGTTTCTCCCTAGGCTGCTGAAGCAACAGGGAAGAGAACATTTGCTTTCAGCTAATAAAACCTGATTTTAGTTGGGTTTGTTTTGTTTCTTCCTTGCCACTGCTGCTGCTGTGAAAAAACAACCCCTTCTCTGGAAGCGCATCGGTGGGCGGCAGGCAGGTTTCCTGTCGCCTCGTGATGTCCTCGGGGCCTTTCCTACCTCACTTCACCCTTGCTATGGTTCTGATCCTGGTGCCTTGTGCTTATTGTCCTTTATGCATCAGGTAGGTTGTTGTCATCTGACACCTGATGTGCTTCATGTGAGGACAGAAACTCCAGCCTCAGCAAGGATTGATGGTGGCCAAAAGTCAGCATCAACTCCCTGCAAACAGCAAGGTGCTCTCAGGCAGCCTCCTGAGAGGCTTCTTTCATTTCCACCACTTAATTCCATGTTTAGCTGCCAGTTCAGATAAAACCACAGCAGGATGCTACAGGAACCAGCCAGGTTTCATTAGCCAGCTGTAAAAGGCAGATACCAGAGCTCACTGTAGAGTCTCAGCACGGAACTTCAGGGTAAAAAAGTGGCCTTGTCTTACCATTTTACTCTTCAAAAGTGGTAACAGCCTGAAGTAACACATATGTAGCTCCCAGCTGACACTGGGGATCAAAGCTGTCTCTAGATATTTGGAAATGCCTCATTTAATGTCATGAGGGGCCCATTCCTGAAAAATTTCAAGGCTGGGCTTGATGGGGCTCTGAGCAACCTGATCTAATTGGGGCTTTGCCTACTGACTGCAGGGGGTGTGGACTAGATGACCTTCAAAGGTCCTTTCCAACCTAAAACAAGTGCATGACTTCAAATTAGCTTCTGCAGTGATGTGTGTGTATGGCAATACTCAGATTCTCCTGCTCAAGTTTTGGGTTGCACTCCTGAAGTCTTCCTCCCTATTCTGGGTTCTTTACAGCCCCTGGGTAGGCTGCAGGTTAATTGCTTCCTTCTGTGTGTCTCTGTAGCACCTCTGTTTCTGGTGAGGCCACACCTTGAACACTGGGTTCAGTTTTGGGCCCCTGACTACAAGGAGAGCATTGAGGTGCTGGTGGAGAGGACAAAGCTGGTGGGGAGAGCACAAAGCTGGGGGAGGGCATAAAGCTGGTGAAGGGTCTGGTGAAGGTTCTGCAAAGAGGTCTGGTGAGGAACAGCTGAGGGAACTGGGGGTGTTCAGTCTGGAGAAAAGGAGGCTGAGGAACCTCATTCCTCTCTCCAAGTCCCTGACTGGAGACATAGTGAGGTGGGAGTTGGTCTCTTCTGCCTAGCATCAAGGGAGAGAATGAGAGGAAATGGCCTTAGGTTGCATCAGGGGAGGTTTAGGGAAAATTTCTTTCCTACAAGAGTGGTCAGGCATTGGAACAGGCTGCCCAGGAAGGTGGTGGAGTCACCATCCCTCGAGGTGTTAAAAGAATATGTAGACATGGTACTTCTGGACATGGCTTAATGGCTGTGGTGGTGGCTTGATGGTTCTGCTCAACAATCTTAGAGGCCTTTTCCAACCAAAGCAATTCTAGGATACTACCATTGGAGTTTTTAATTGGTTTGTTCTGTTGTTTGGTGTTTGGGTTTGTCATTCTCATAGAATCATAGAATCAACCAGGTTGGAAGAGAGCTCCAAGATCATCCAATCCAACCTAGCGCCAGCCCTGGCCCGTCTGGTGATTCCCCCCTCCCTGGGCAGCCCATTCCAATGCCAATCACTCTCTCTGTGAAGAACTTCCTCCTAACATCCAGCCTATACTTCCTCCAGCAGAACTTGAGACTGTGTTCCCTTGTTCTATTGCTGGTTGCCTGAGAGAAGAGACCAACCCCACCTGGCTACAACCTCCCTTCAGGTAGCTGGTTTAGGTTGTAAGGGACCTGAAAGCTCATCCAGTTCCAACTCCCCACCATAGGCAGGGACACCTCCCCCTAGAACAGACTGCCCAAGGCCTCATCCAACCTGGCCTAGAACATTTCTAGGGAGGAGGCATCCACAACCTCCCTGGGCAACCTGTGCCAGTGTCTCACCACCCTCACTGCAAAGAACCCTTTCCTAACATCTAGTTTGAATCTCCCCTCTGCCAATTTAATCCCATTCAGGTTTAAACCCATACAGGTTTGGGGTTTTTTGTTTGTTTCATTTGGCCTGGAACACAAACCCTATGAGGAGAGGCTGAGGGATCTGGGGTTGTTTAGCCTGGAGTAGAGAAGGCTCAGGGCAGACCTCATTGCTGTCTACAACTACCTGAAGGGAGGTTGTAGCCAGGTGGGGTTGGTCTCTTCTGCCAGGCAACCAGCAACAGAAAAGGGGACACAGCCTCAAGTTGTGCTGGGGGAGGTCTAGGCTGGATGTTAGGAGGAAGTTGTTGGCAGAGAGAGTGATTGGCATTGGAATGGGCTGCCCAGGGAGGTGGTGGAGTCACTGTCCCTGGAGGTGTTCAAGCAAAGCCTGGATGAGGCACTTAGTGCCATGGTCTGGTTGACTGGATAGGGCTGGGTGCTAGGTTGGACTGGATGATCTTGGAGATCTCTTCCAACCTGCTTGATTCTATGATTCTATGATTCTATGTTTTTTTTGTAGGTTATTTTGTTTGGTTGGTTGATTTTTTGGTTGTGTTTGTTGTTGTTGGTGGTGGTTGTTTCGGTCTGTTTCTTTTTCTACAATATCCCAGCCATGATGTACAGTCTCCTGGTTTGAAACTGAGGAACTGAGGCACAGAGAAGCTGTAAGCAGTGTCCACAGATGTCTTCCAGCTTGAAACCTACTGATTAGTTATTATTCAGAGCACTAATTTTTTTCCGTAGTTGATTTTCACAGCTTTCTGAAAATCTACAAACCTGTCCCTGTGTGACTCAAACAGCAGGAACAATTTACCAGGGGAATGCTCAGCCCTGGGGAGTTATTTACCTCATTTGCCTCGTGGCTTCTGTGGCAAATGACACCACAGTCCTGTGCAAAGGGGTCGGGCACCCATCAGAGCCCTGATGTGAGGGCTTTGGTGCTGCTGGTTCTCCCCAGCAGCTCCAGTTTGACACATTCGAGTAGAAAACTTTGTTGTTTGAGGCAGGGGATGATATATGGGACATTTGTCACAATTTTGGTACTTAAGCTGCTGGTTTGTTTACACAGAGATTCTGCTCTGATTAGGTACGTGGATGGAGAGTCAATTTACTCTGGAATTAATTGCTTGCCTGTTTACTCTTGCTAATCTTGCCTTTGTGCTTTGTCTTCTACAGCAAAGGTCTGAGTTTTCTACAGCGCTGCCTCTGTCCTTTGGGTGAGCTCTGCAGTCTTCAGCACAGCAGAGTCATGAACCTGTTGATAGGGAACCAGACGAGGCCCCTGGCCCCATCAATGGTGGGAGAGCTGGAAGCCCTCTGCTGTGAGGCCAGGCTGAGAGAATTGGGGTTGTTCAGCCTGGAGAAGAGAAGGCTCCAGGGAGACTGCCTGGTGACCTTTCAGTAATTGAAGGGGCTGGTCAGAAGGCTGAGGATGGACATGGAACCATTGGAGTGAGTCCAGAGGAGGGCCACGAAGACGATCAGAGGGCTGCAGCAGCTCTGCTATGAGGACAGGCTGAGAGAGTTGGGGCTCTTCAGTCTGGAGAAGAGAAGGATTTGAGGAGGCCTTATAGTGGCTTTCCAGTATCTGAAGGGAGCCTACAGGAAGGCTGGGGAGAGACTGTTGACAAGGTCTGGTAAGGAGAGGACAAGGAGTAATGGGTTTAAACTGGCAGAGGGGAGATTTAGACTGGATGTTAGGAGGAAGTTCTTTCCAGAGAGGGTGGTGAGACACTGGCACAGGCTGCCCAGGGAGGTTGTGGATGCTTCCTCCCTGGTTGGATGAGGCCTTGAGCAAGCTGCTCTAGTGGGAGGTGTCCCTGCCTATGGCAGGGGGTTGGAGCTGGATGATCCTTGAGGTCCCTTCCCACCTAGACCATTCCATGATTCTATGACAAAAGACAAAGGGTGTTGGTTTGAAACTGAAAGAGGGAGATTCGGACTAGAGAGAAGACAGACATTTTTTCTGCTGTGGGTGGTTTGACCCTGGCCCAGGTAACCCAGAGACGTGGTAGAACTTCCATCCCTGGAACCATCCCAGGTCAGGTTGCTTGGTGCTCCGAGCAACCTGCTCTAGTTGCAGATGTCCCTGCTGACTGCAGGGGGGTTGGATTAGACGACCTGTAAAGGTCTCCTCCAACCTAAACCATTCTAGATTTCTGTGATCTGGGTTTCTGGTTCTGGACAGTTCATGGCTTGCCTGCATTCAGGAAGGTAGCTGATACAGCCCACTCTGGCTGTGCTAACCTGTGCCACATCATCAGTGGATGTTGGGTTACTGAAGTAAGACTTTGCTGGCCTTTATTCATTCTTCTCTGGAGCCAGGTTTGTGCCTTACCTTTGTACATTCTGTGTCTGGTGCAGTCTGAGCTGGAGCAGAATGAGAGTCTCAAATGGCATGTAATTTTTTTGGTTGTTGGAAATAGCCTGTGGAAGATGGTGGCAGGACAACATCCTCTAGTTTAGTTGTAGTTCACTTTACTTCTGCCTTTTCAAACTGCCACCTATGTATTAAAACCAATCTAACGGTTTACTCAAGCTGCTTTGATGTGTATCCAACCTCTTGCCTCTCTTCTTACCACTCATTCCCTTCCCTGAGCTTTCTGATCTCACTTCATCCTCCCTCACCTGCTTCTCCTGCATCTGGCTTTCAGCTGCTCCAGGCTATGATGAGCCACCATTCCTGCCTGCCAGCAATTTCAAAGGATTGTGTGAATGTCAGGATCATTTAGGATGCTTTTCTCCCCAAAATACTTTTGCTCCAGGAGAACTTCTGTGAGTTGGAAGGTGCCAGTGGCATTTTCAAAAGGACCTGTGTAGTGGAGGAGCTCAGATTTCTGTGAACAGCCGTAAGGAGGGGGTGCCTTGATCACTTAGATGCTGTTTAAAATCACTGCCTGTTGTCTTGAAGCAATCTAGACAGATGATGAGACATCAGTATGCAAGGATTTGCATTTCTCTCCTGTAGTCCAAACCAGGAAATTATCTGTTCATGTAGACAGTGAAGTTGCCGCTTGTGGTTGCTGAATGAGTTCACCATTGGACTGCACATTTGATGAGAAGCATTCAGGGGATAGAGGTTTAGGATGAAGTAAGAAGTGATTTTCCATCTGCCTGATCAGGAGACAGAAGCTCCTGCTGTCAGGGGGTAACCTTCCCCCCCAGAAGAAACAAGACTTGAAAGCAGTTTCTCCAAGTTTCACTCTGCTGACTTCCACAGACCAAGCTGTAGACCGTGGGTTATGTGGGTGTGAAGCTGCTGTAGGGCTGCTCTGTGGCAGACTAAACCAGCTAAAAACCTCTCCCTGACCCAAGAGCCATTGCACTCCACTGATGAGCTGCAGTGTTGCAGGCTGAGAGGCAATGAGAGGACTGCTGCAAGGTCTGAGCAGGTGGAGGAGAGGACGGTTGGAAACCATCCAGTTATGGGAAATCTGAGTCATGGAAGCCATTGGATAAATTTAAATACATTAATCTAGCTTGGAGGAGGAGACCATCTGGGAAAGTAGAAGGATGTGTGTCTTGCTGAGGGAAGAGTCATTTTAAATGACAAAAGAACTGTCCTGAGCCTGAAAGATCTACCAGACCTGAGATAAAAAGAGCAGCTTCGAATGACACTGATTTAATGTTTGGGTGTCAAACCTCCAGCTAAGGGACTAAACGTTAAAATGTATTTTTGAAAGTGATTAAAAACCTGCTGCTGGTATTTGCCAGCTGTCTGAAGGAGGAGGGCTTGGAAATTTCATCAGGACTTCGCCTTATGAAGTCCCTGTTAGAGATTTTAAAAGAAATGTTGTATTTGAACTCCAATTTCCATGGCTGCTCTGCTTTAGACACAAGGCTGGGAAAGAAACAGGAGGATCCCCAGCACAAGAGGGACATGGAACTGTTGGAGTGATCCAGAGGAGGGACAGGAAGATGATCAGAGGGTTGCAGCAGCTCTGCTATGAGGACAGGATTTGAGAGTTGGGGCTCTTCAGTCTGGAGAAGAGAAGGATTCAAGGACACCTGCTCTAGTGGACTTCCAGTATCTGAAGGGGGCTACAGGAAGGCTGGGGAGGGACTATTGACAAGGTCTGCTAATGACAGGACAAGGAGTGATGGGTTTAAACTGGCAGAGGGGAGATTTAGACTAGATGTTAGGAGGAAGTTCTTCCCAGTGAGGGTGGTGAGACACTGGCACAGGTTGCCCAGGGAGGTTGTGGCTGCTTCCTCCCTGGAGGTGTTTAAGGCCAGGTTGGATGAGGCCCTGAGCAACCTGTGCTAGTGGGAGGTGTCCCTGCCTATGCTGGGGAGTTGGAGCTGGATGATCCTTGAGGTGTCTTCCCACCTAGACCATTCTATGATTCTATGATCTCCCTCTGGCCACATTGCAGGTAGGAGACAACCTGGCTTTTAACTTGGTTTTGAGAGCTAAGGTTCTGGTTTGCCACCTGGTTCATCTCTGTAGGTCAGGGTTGATGGTTGGGTAGCCAGGTGGTCTCCTTCTGAACATCCTCCATCTCTATTTGCCCAGGTCCCACTGCCACAAAACCCCCAGCCAGCAGCCTGGTGTTCTGGCTCTCCCTCCAGGCACTTGCACTGGTGTGCTAGCAGAATGCCCAGGTAAACTCCAGTCCAACTCTGGTAATTTTCACAAAGAGCAGGTCCTGCATGGCAGAATCTCCCATGAATGCCAGCTGAGACAAGGCTGAGAAGTGGGAGAGCCAAATGGGGATGGAGATGACCCAAGTAAAGATGGAAAGAGGGGTGAGCAGCACAGGATTTACCCAGCACTGAGCTGTGATTGAAGGCAGTGTGGGAGAAACAAGCTGAAGGCAATGGCTCTGTCTCTCTTCCTGAGTTGATGGACTTACTGCCCACAAGCTGGCTACTAAAAGCACCTTCTGTCATCAGAGAATCACAGAGTGGTTTGGATTGGAAGAGACGTTTAAAGGCCATCTAGCCCAACACCCCTGCAATCAACAGAGACATCTGCAACTAGAGCAGTTTGCTCAGAGCCCCAAACAGCCTAACCTGCAATGGTTCCAGGGATGGGGCATCTACCACCTTTCTGGGCAATCTAGGCCAGTATTTCACCACCTTCAGTGTAAAATGCTTCTTCCTTTTCTCTAGCCTTAAATCTCCCTCTTTCAGTTTCAAACCATCACCCCTTGTCCTGTCACAACAGGCCCTGCTCCCTTCCCAGCTTTCTTCTTGACCTTTTTTTGAGTACTGGAAGGCCACCAGGAGGTCTCTCTGGAGCCTTCTCTTCTCCAGGCTGAACAACTCCAATTCTCTCAGCCTGTCCTCAGAGTAGAGGGGTTCCAGCCTTCCCATCATTATTGTGGCCTGCTGCAACAAGTCCATGCCTCTCCTGTGCTGAGGACTCCAGAGTGCAGGTGGGCTCTCAGCAGAGCAGAGGGGCAGAATCCTCTCCTTCCCCTTGTAGCCCACACTACTGAGGATGCAACCCAGGACATAGTCGGCTTCTGGGCTGTCAGCAAATCATCTCATATCATCTTGTTGGGAAAGGACCTGCACAACTTTTTGGTGATGCCACTCCTGAGTAGCCAGAGACAACAGCAGCTCTAATTGAATCTGGCCTGCATGGTGCATGGGACAACTGCCAAGGTCAGCATGGACAGTGCAGGTCTGATGCCAGGACAGGTCAGGATGTGCAAAAAGAATTCATGCAGATGCTGTTGCAAAATACAGCAAGGCTCATGGGCTTCTCCTCCACCCTGGCTTTAGGCAGCAATGGTAATTCTGAGTTTTATTGTATTTTCTGCAAGCACAGATCTCAAAACCCTATGGTACAGGCTCATCATTACCATCTTACAGATGGGGTTGCTGAAGCATAAAGAAATGAAATTACTTCTCTGGAACTATTAGCTGGGCAAATGACAGGGCTAAAAATAGAGTCTAGATAGCCAACCTTTCGTACAACCCATTGCCATTCCTACCTCAGAGGAAGGATGCCAGGGAAGTTAAAGAAGGTGACAACTACCTGAGTAGAGTTAATGACTCCTCCTGGCAAGATGCTTTCTTGAGGTGCTCCACCTAGATCACTCCAATAAACCAACACACTCTTGGAGAACAACCAGTTGACAGAAAGGACAGCGAGCCCCATATGGCTGTGGTGTGCATCAGTCACACAACCCCTAATACATTCAGAAGTTCCAAATGCCTTTTAAAGCTAATGGTCTGTGCACTAATAGCTCCTGGCCCTGGCATCCAGGCTAGCAGCTGGTGCCACTAATTGGTAGCCCCGAGGATGAGCACGTGTGCAGGCGACAGGGTTCCAGGAGCGGCGGAAGGACTGGGATTCCTGCCTCGCTATTGCCGTCGTTCAGCCTGCTCTTTAATCAAGATGAAAAGTCAAGAGACCACCAGGGGCTAACAAACAGCAGCTTTGCCCCCTTAGCAGAGCCCAGCTCGCTCGGACCTGGCGGCGCTGCCCGCAATGCAGGGTCAGTGATAGCCTGTACAACTGCTGGAGCTGCAGCTGGTCTTCTTCCCCATGGTGTCTGCTGGACGGTGCTAGAAATAGCAGCAGAGAATGATGTGCCCTCCTCTGGCCTTCTTGGGGATGCAAAGTTGATTGTTTGAGGGGATGTCAAGTCGTATAAAAGCATCTAAACTCCTCCAGCTAAGCCCGGCAGAGATAAACAGCCTGTCTGATATGGGCTCCTAACACCTACCAGTGAAGGCATTAACATCTCTCTTCTTTTCCCTCCCTGGCCTCTGCCTTGTGGGGTGTTGGTGGAATGTAGCCTTGTAAGCCTGAGCCACAGCAGAAAGGGCAAGAGGCCTGAAAAGGCTAAAGAAGGTTGTCAGAGAGCTGAAGCTGCTCAAGGAGATGCCAGGCATTGCTGAAGCCAGTCCAGAGCAATCCAGCCTATAGATGGAGGACGGGTTAGAAAGCTGGTGTATCGCTGGGGCTCTGCAAAGCAATGGGTGCCACCTCTTTTCTTGATGGCAGGAGGTCATAAGGAGTTCTCTGATGGTCATTTTTAACCCTGATAATGAAGGTTTTGATGTTCCCTGTGATGCTTTAACAGTAACCTGGAGTTAGCCCATTTGAACACCACCCATCTTTGCTCCCATGAGAGCTGAGCTGGCCCAGGCTTGGGAGCTGTGAAATCCCTGCAGCTACTGAGAACCACCTTCAGATGATTTACAGATGGGCTAGGGCCCCTTTCAGTCTCTGGGATGAATCAGGAGAATTTCAGACTGGAAATCCTTGTGGAAGACTCTCCCTGCATTGCTGGCTAGGGTTTTGTAGTCCCCAGTTCCTGTCAGAATCATAGAAGCACAGAATCAACCAGGTTGGAAAAGACCTCCAAGCTCATCCAGTCCAACCTAGCACCCAGCCCTGGCCAATCAACCAGATCATGGCACCAAGTGCCTCATCCAGGTTTTGCTTGAACACCTCTAGCGACAGCGACTCCACCACCTCCCTGGGCAGCCCATTCCAATGCCAATCACTCTCTCCATGAGGAACTTCCTCCTAACATCCAGCCTAGACCTCCCTTGGCACAACTTGAGGCTGTGTCCCCTTGTTCTGTTGCTGGTTGTCTGGGAGAAGAGCCCAACCCCACCTGGCTACAGCCTCCCTTCAGGTAGTTGTAGACAGCAACAGATATCAGAGCTCTTGTTATGTTCCCAGTAGCTTCTATTTAGTGGTTCCAGATTGTACTGTGGAGACCAGAGTGTCACAGTGAGACACAGAAAGAGCTCACCAGCTCTGAGCATACTCATCATTAACCTTCCCACTGTATCTCCAGAAATATCCTCTCCCATTATGCTTGTGACTGACTCTGAACCTTGCTCCAGATGGCAGTGGGCTGAGGAGATGAAATTTTACTGCAGTCACAGCTCAAAGATGTACAAAAGAGGGAAATTGTGAAATTGCAATGACAGGGTTGTTTGGGCAGCTTGTGATGTTCTGGCTTTAGAGAGATCCATGCCTAATGTGCCTGCACGACAAGGTAAACTAAAGACCAACTAATTCTCTTTGAGCTTACCGTGACAGGAAGAGGCCCATGTCTGCTGGACTCCTTGCTGTCTGCGAGCATTACCACCAGCTTCTACATGTGTTGCTCAGTCACTCCATGTTAAATCACTCAGGATAAAAGATTCCTGGGATTTAGTTCCTACAGAGTGTAAAGCCCTGCCTGCCCTATTCACACTGTTTTTTAGACAGCATCAGAATCAGGCACAATGTGGCCATTTGGAGGTTCATGGAGGAGAATGACCTCTAGATCCTAATCCTTTCTCTCCGCTCCCCTGCTGCTGTAGAGGGGAATCTCATTGCTTCTGGTTGTCATGAGGCTGGGCTCAAGATGAGAGAGGAAAGCCCCTTCCAGAAGGCAGTCTAGAGGTCACAAGATCACAGGATGTTAGGGGTTGGAAGGGACCCAAGAAGATCATCCAGTTCAACCCCCCTGCTGGAGCAGGACAGTGCTATCTGACACAGATCACAGAGGAACACATCCAGACAGGCCTTGAAAGTCTCCAGAGGAGGAGACCACACAACCTCTCTGGGGAGCCTGTTCCAGTGCTCTATGACACAGGAAAGAAGTTCCCCCTTGTGTTGAGGCAGAACCTCTTTTGCTGCAACTTACACCCATTGCTCCTTGTCCTACCCCAGGGAGCAGTGAGCAGAGCCTGTCCCCCCCAGGTGTGCATGGAGTTTGTTTCATGCGAAGGCAGATTGAGAATCTTGTGTCCTTGCTGGTTGGGTTCACTGCTCGTCCTGGGCAAGACATGCACAAGTGGATGGTGCCTTGCAGAGACAAGAGGCTCAAAGGGGAGTAAAGCAGCACCTTCCCACACTGTGAGGTGTGCTGCTGCACCACTCTGTGTCATGGCTTGGCTGTTCCATGGGAGAAGACAACATTCCAACCTGCTGGCAGAAGGGAACAGTTTGCCCAGAGATGGACTCTCCTCTGGAGACTATCAAAACACACCTGAATGCACTTCTGTGCAACCTGATCTAAGTGTACCTGCATTAGCAGGGAGATTGGAATAGATGATCTCAAGAGGTCACTTCCAATCTGTAGCATCCTATGATTCTATGACACACCTTGAAGTCTGCCTTCGCATCTCCACATTCCTACTTGGAAAGCAGTAGAACAGTGGAAATAGTCTACCTCATAACCCTGAGGTTGCAGTGGGGTTCTGCATGATGATGTAGACTTCTGAAGACTGAATTTGTGGAGAGGTGAGGCAGTGTTTATCTTCTCTAACAACTCTATTTGTTGAAATGGGAGGAGGCAGCTGCATTGCTGAGCTTTGAAGTGGGCAGAGGCTGCACAGATAGGATGTGTGGCCTGCCTGCACTTCCCCAGCTGCTGCTGGCACATTCCCAGGCAGGGCCTCTGTCTTGTCCCTACAGAAATGACTCAGGCCCTCGGACATCCTCCCCAGGCACCAATCCTCTGTGAGATTCAAAATCTCCCCATTTGTGTACCCGCAGGTGGCAGAGCTGAAGTAGAGGGCACCCCTTGTGCTGGCGACCATGCAAGCAGGGCTGGTGCTGGTGGATGCTTGCACATGTACAGGGTTGAAATGCAGGGTCCCAGTGTGACCCCTCCAGCTGGCAGGCACAGCTATCACCTGTCTGTCTGGGCAAACAGCTGCCAGCTGCCATTGAAAAGCTTCAGTTCCTCTCACTCTGAAGGCCACAGTGCAGGCCTGACTCGTTGTTCCCAATGCAGCAGTGATAACCAGTCCTCCTCCAGTCTCCATTAAACTCTTGGACTTGATGCTGGTAGCAGGACTTCAGCTCAGGGGTGGATTTTCCCTTGCTGGTGTTTGTGCTGGGCATGAAGCTTGGAGCTGTGTCCTGCTTCATAGGCTGAGCAGGAAGAGCCTCATGTGAATGGAAGAGGTGAGGTTGCTGGAGAAGCTCATGCTGGCCCTCAGGGGCAGAGCCAGAGCAAAGGTGCTGGGAGCCAGACCCTGAGTGACAGCTGGGGTGGGTGTGAACAGTGACTTTTGGCAGAGAGATGCTGTTGGACTTTCTGGAACAATGGGGACAAGGACTGAGTCTCCCAGAGCTCTTGCAGGCACTGGTACATTATAGCCTCCAGACTGATGTAATTAATGAGACGTCTCCCTTTATGTAATAATGTGTTTGTGGTGTGACTCACCCTAATGAACAAAAACAATACCATGTGCCTCCTAATGGGATTCCTGGTCTCTATGTCCCAGAGTTTGCTATGAATTATTTAAGGCATCTGGAGGGTTCTGTGAGTAATGAAATCTTTGCTGATTCTGTCTCACCTCAGATGACTCCAAAGGTCTAATCGACAGCTTTGGCTCTCTTTCTGGCTTGTCCTTCACCTGCAGAGCAGCCAGCTTGAAAATTTCTCCATGTTCTTGTCCCCTCATTTAGTCATTGACTATGTTTTCATTGCCTTCCCTCAACTTAAAAAAGAAGCTGTTTTTTTTTCCTCCTGTCATGCAGAAGATGAATATTTTCCCATGGTTTTCATAACATGGATGTGCTAAGGCTAGGTCCGTCAGACAAGGAACAAAAGTAATTTAACTCCTACATTTAAAGACAGCAGCAGCTGTCATGGCAAGGTCTTATTCAGGGAAGTGTGTGCAAGGTGTGCTTAAGGGCTTTCTGGCATTCAGGTTCCTGGACCTCACAGGCTCTCTTTATTACAGACAAGATTCCAAGGGCCAGAGAACCACAAAGGCAGCCAGGGCTCTGGGTGGTCTTTGCTCATGGCCACACAAGCTTCAGAAAGAGGAGCTCCATTGAAAATCATGATTATAAACTCCATCATGTATGGGCCACTGTGTGAGTCAGCAAGGCCATTAGCAGGCTGAAGGAAGGAAATGTGGATGGCAAGTGCCAGCTACCACAGAGATGATATCACCCACTGCAAGGCCAGTGGGGCCATGGTTGGTGCTTCTGTTGTAATAAAGAAGTTTATTGAGGAGAAGGAAAACAAGGATGAGTCGAAAAGGAAGCACAGGAATTCTTGGCTATGGTGTTGGATGTGTCCAGTTCTGGGCTTCTCAGTTCAAGAGAGATGTTGAGGTACTGGAACATGTCCACAGAAGGGCAACAAAGCTGGTGAGGGGCCTGGAGCACAGCCCTGTGAGGAGAGGCTGAGGGAGCTGGGGGTGTGCAGCCTGCAGAAGAGGAGGCTCAGGGCTGTCTACAACTACCTGAAGGGAAGCTGTAGCCAGGTGGGGTTGGTCTCTTCTGCCAGGCAACCAGCAACAGAACAAGGGGACACAGTCTCAAGTTGTGCCAGGGGAGGTCTAGGCTGGATGTTAGGAGGAAGTTGTTGGCAGAGAGAGTGATTGGCATTGGAATGGGCTGCCTGGGGAGGTGGTGGAGTCACTGTCCCTGGAGGTGTTCAAGAAAAGCCTGGATGAGGCACTTAGTGCCATGGTCTGGTTGATTGGCCAGGGCTGGGTGCTAGGTTGGACTGGATGAGCTTGGAGGTCTCTTCCAACCTGATTGATTCTATGATTCTATGAATGAACAGATCAAAACTCTGTATGGATGGGGAAAAGGCAGTGGCTTTAATTCAGTGGTGGAGGGGTTTGTGGGTTTGTTTTGTGGTAGTTTTTATGTAAAAGACCCCAAACCACATAGCAGCAAAGCTTTCATGTTCACTTTAGCGCTCTCTCCCTTGAGGCTGCATTGCACTTTTCTGGACTGTGAGACTGTGTGAAGACATTCTTCTAGCTGTGGCCTTGGAACAGAGAGCCTGAAGGCAATGTTGGGAAGATTAAAGATTGCTTCAAGAGAATAAATGAGAGCAGGAAGCTGAGATGTCTCAGAGGCAAGATCTGGTGCAGAGCTGTACCTCTTTGTAGCCACACTGAATCTGCCACTGCCGATGGCCAAAGGAGATAGAACCAAGCATCTGCCACCTGTGACTTTTGACCAGAGAGAAGTGATCCTCCTTATTCTGTAGGGTAAGACCCTGATTTAAAGCACTTGATGCCCTGCTTTTACCAACATTAGAAGGGCACAGATGTCAGGGTAGTGTTTCTATTTTAGGAGCCTGCTTGAGATTACAAGCTGACAATGGAGCAGTGGAAACGGAACCAATCTCCCTTGAAGGAAATTAGTTCAGAGGCTTTTGTGGCAGCAAAAGCAAAGGGATGAATGCTACAGTGCTGCAGTGAGTGGGGCTCTGATAGAAGCTGCACTTCCACTGGCCACAGATGCCTTGAGTTCATGGCTTTTCCGTTTGATTTGATGCATATTGCTAAATCCCAAAACGCCTAAGCTGCCAAATGCTCAGGAAATAGGAAAGGGGACAGCACCTTCAAATACCTATCCTCAAAAAGCAGTGGCTAAGTTAGCCAGGTGTGATATTTTTACCCTCTCTCTGAGTAGGAGGACTTAAGAATGATTCAAAACCAGAAGCAATGTGAGTTTTGAGCACAACAATGTAAATAGCTCAGAATTTTAATACAGCCATCAGAGACCAATTAAAAAAAATGTTGAGGTGCTGGAATGTGTCCAGAGAAGGGCAGCAAGGCTGGGGAGGGGCCTGGAGCACAGCCCTGAGAGGAGAGGCTGAGGGAGCTGGGGGTGTGCAGCCTGCAGAAGAGGAGGCTCAGGGCAGACCTCATTGCTGTCTACAACTACCTGAAGGGAGGCTGTAGCCAGGTGGGGTTGGGCTCTTCTGCCAGCCACCCAGCAACAGAACAAGGGGACACAGCCTCTAGCTGTGCCAGGGCAGGTTTAGGCTGAATGTTAGGAAAGTTCTTCACAGCAAGAGTGATTGGCATTGGAATGGGTTGCTGCCCAGGGAGGTGGTGGAATCACCATCCCTGGATGTGTTTAAAAGGAAGTTGGATGAGGCACTTAGTGCCATGGTTTAGTTAATTAGAAGGGTTAGGTGATAGGTTGGACTCGATGATCCTTGAGGTCTTTTCTGACCATGGCTTCACGTTCCTGAGTGCCATCCACTGCCATTTACCCATTAAGTCCTTGCCCACAAGTGTGCAGCTCTTCCTCCTCTGATGTCCCAACAGCACCTCCAGGTGCTGGCAGCAGCCTCCAAGCAGGTTGCCTGCACAGTGGTGTGTTTCCCCCCTTCGGTGGGTGTTCTTCACAGAGAGAGTGATTGGCATTGAAATGGGACTCAATGATCCTAGAGGTCTTTTCTGGCCTGGTTAATTCTGTGATTCTGTGCCCAGATCTCTGTAAGGTTCACTTCCTTAGTCTCACATTTAAGGCTGCACAGGCTACTTGAAGGTGGAAGCTAAGGGGGGGGTGGGGGATGTGCATGCCAAAGCTGGTGGTGGGACCACCATACCTGGGATGATGGCAGTGGTTGGAGAAACCTTGAGAAGTTTTGAAGTTAGAGCAGGAACCAAATCAGGAAGTGTGCTAAAAGCTGCTGTTGCATCTGCTCTTGCCTGGTGTTCCTGAAACAGTGCTGGCTGTGTTCAAAGGGATGGCTTTGTGCAAACACCTCCTGTCTTCAAAAGAGCCCTGAGGAAATGGAGCTATCTTTGTGTGCATAGGTAAGATGTATGTATAAAAAATCATAGTAAGAGGATTTCCATTTATTCCTGGTATCGTTTTCCCCACTAGGGAAGCTTATCTTAACCTCTACAACAGCAAACACTTTGTCCAGCAGATCAGTGTGCTCTGTAAATTAACAGGACTCAGTCAGAAGATGACTTGGTTCTTCTCCCCTGAAAGTAATAGAAGCATATGGGATATTATGGGAAGAAAATGTAAAAAGAAACTCTGAAGCCTGTAAGAACAGCACAATGGCTAATTCTTCCCAAGATGCAAAGTTTAGAAACAATTAGACAGAGGCACAGACTGTGCTTAGCAAATCCATCTCCATGTGCAAAATTCTCTGTTAGCGATTGCAAATTGGTCAGCGAGTTGAAATTTGCCCCTGTGGAGCAGAGGAAAGCACAGAGGTGTCTGTCCCTCTACAAACTTGTTTGTCTCTGTGGTGCTTACAGAGCCCTCCTTAATGAAGTATTTAAGCATGTTACAACCTTACTGCAGCCCGTGAGAATAGCATTAATTTTGCAGGCTAAAGCTGCAAAGAATAAGAGCTGTGTTAACGCTGCCTGCTCTGGGAACAGCTGACTGTGGCACTCCAAAACCCAGATCTCCACATTCATGTCGACTTCATGTGCAGGCTGCACTCCAAATCCTATCTACTACAGTGGGAGGTGACAAGACCCTTTTCACACCTTGGGGCCTTTTTATCTCCCCAGCCTCATACATTGGATTACTCTTGGAAAGCAGATCATGGAATTCATGGAATCATTGAATCAAACAGGTTGGAAGAGACCTCCAAGCTCATCCAGTCCAACCTGACATCCAGCCCTGTCAAATCAACTAGACCATGGCACTAAACGCCTCATCCAGGCTTTGCTTGAAACCTCCAGGGATGGCGACTCCACCACTTCCCTGGGCAGCTGTACCCTCCAGGTTCCTGTTCTCTCTCTCTGCATTCCCTGCCTTCCTGCTTTCATGGACCTTTAGACAGGAAGGAGGAGTGGGCTAACCATGAATCCCCTGCTGGTGTTCAGACCCACCCCTGGGAAGGGGTCAAGACCACCCAGGGTCAGGTTAAGGTCACTCCCCCTGGAGGGTTAATCCTGTGCAGCAGCCTATTCCAAGGCCAATCACTCTCTCTGCCAACAACTTCCTCCTAACACCCAGCCCAGACCTCCCCCAACACAACTTGAGACTGTGTCCCCTTGTTCTGTTGCTGGGTGGCTGGCAGAAGAGACCAACCCCAGCTGGCTACAGCCTCCCTTCAGGTAGCTGCAGACAGCAATGAGCTCTGCCCTAAGCCTCCTCTTCTGCAGGCTGCACACCCCCAGCTCCCTCAGCCTCTCCTCTCAGGGCTGTGCTCCAGGCCCCTCCCCAGCCTTGCTGCCCTTCTCTGGACACATTCCAGCACCTCAACATTTTTTTAAATTGGTCTCTGATGGCTGTATTAAAATTCTGAGCTATTTACATTGTTGTGCTCAAAACTCACATTGCTTCTGGTTTTGAATCATTCTTAAGTCCTCCTACTCAGAGAGAGGGTAAAAATATCACACCTGGCTAACTTAGCCACTGCTTTTTGAGGATAGGTATTTGAAGGTGCTGTCCCCTTTCCTATTTCCTGAGCATTTGGCAGCTTAGGTGTTTTGGGATTTAGCAATATGCATCAAATCAAACGGAAAAGCCATGAACACATTCCAATACCTCAACATCTCTCTTGACTTGAGGAGCCCAGAACTGGACACAGTACTCAAGGTGTGGCCTACCAGTGTTGGAATTGGGTTGGGTTGGATGGAGGACGGAGCTAGGCTCTTTTTGGTGATGCCTGGTGACAGGACAAGGGGCAACGGTGAAGGCTGAGGCACAGGAAGTTTCATTTAAACATGAGGAGGAATTTTTTCCCTGTGAGGGTGCCAGAACACTGGAACAGACTGCCCAGGGGGGTCGTGGAGTCTCCCCCTCTGGAGACAGTCAAAATCCGCCTGGACTTGTTCCTGTGTGATCTGCTATAGGTGATCATGCTCTGGCAGATGGGTTGGACTAGATGAGCTTTTGAGGTCCCTTCCAGACTCTGACATTCTGTGATTTAGAGGTCATCTAGTCCAAACCTCCTGCAGTCAGCAGAGGCATCCACAACTAGAGCAAGTTACTTGAACCCCCAAACAACCTCACCTGGGATGGTTCCAGGGATGAGACATCTATCACTTCCCTGGGTGACCTGCGTCAGTGCTCTTGTGCCTACCTGCCACAGTTTGCAGACAGAAATCTCTTCTGGCTGGGCAGGTCTTAATGTTTCTCCCTATTTTTACAGCTATTTTATGGCTCTGGGTAGCAAGGAGCAGGAGGATTTTAAATGACTTTGCCATAATTTAGAATCAGGTGCCGTAGATCACAAGAAGTCTGTTAGCAAACTCAACGACATGTGCTAATTAGAGGTGCTTAAATGTTTGTGGATGTGGATGATGCAATTTCTGTAAAGAGATCAGTTTTGGTTGAGTTTGGGTTTGAGTTTTTTCCTTTGGAAGAGCATGATTTCAAATCAAATCAATGCACAGACTTTTCTTTTTAGTCAAGAAGACTTCAATGAAACCTATCATTCCAGTCTAGTGGATCCAGATCGAACTATCCTGGCATATTAAACCGAATCAAAACGTGTCATTTTCAGTTAACTCAGCACTTCTTTGTGTCTGCCAGAGCTGGTTCAGTGCCTGTGGGAGCTGTAGGTCAGATGTTTGTGCCATCCTCCTGCTGTCCAGAGTGGCTCTTGGACCTCCCGATGCTTGGTCTGCCCAGGTAGGACAGAGAGACAGTCAAGTGTCCCCCCAAGGCTCTGCTGAGAAACAGTGATTGGGTTGAAAGCCCAGGTGGTGGAGGTGAGCTGCTTGGCTGCCGTAATAGTTCAACATGGCAAAGCAAAACTTTTAGATTTCATGGAATCACAGAACAGTTTGGGCTAGAAGGGACCTTAAAGATCATCTGGTTCCAAGCCCCCTGCCATGATATGCTAGTTTGGGACTAGCTGGGATATTTGGGTGAGAAGAATTGTAGGCTGTGAAAAGGAAACAATGGTGATGGCTGCTGCACTCATAGGCTTGCTGAGATGTGTAAGAACAAGAACATAAACACAGATAACAGAGTTGCTCTCTGTCTCTGGGGCTGCATGAACTTCTCTCTCTAACCTAACCTGCTGTCTGTGTGACTAATCCATCTGCTTCCTAACCCCCCCTGGCTGACCCTCCAAACTCACCTTGAATGTAAGGCAAATTCTGGGGTAAGGTAGAGAGGGGTGGGGAGAAGGTGGAAGGGTGGTTGGGAGCCCCTCCTGGGGACTCTGGTTTCTGGGAGGGCTGTTGTGTTTCTGTATTACTTTTTAACTTGTCTTTTTCTGTCTGTAGCTGTAGAGATTGTCAATATCTGCTTGGAAATTGTGCTGAGCTGTGAATATAAAGCTTCATTCTTCAGTTTGCAGATTGACTGAGTCAAGTCTGGGTGATCTTCTTAAGTATAGGGGGGCAGGTAACACTCAAACCATCACACATGAGCAAGGACACTTCCTGCTAGAGCAGGTTGCTCAAGGTCACATCCAACCTGGCTGTGAATGCTTCCAGGCTTGGAGCCTCCACATCTTCTCCAGGCAACCTGTTCCAGTGCCTCACCATGGATATGCTGAAGAATTTCTTCTGGATGTCCAATCTAAATCCAGCTTCTTCCAGTTTGAAGCCATTATCCTTGGTCTGGTGAGGAGCAGCTGAGAGAACAGAGGCTGTTTAGCCTGAAGGAGGTTGAGGGGAGACCTTGTCACTGTCTGCAGCTCTCTGAAAGGAAGCTGTAGGAAGGTAGTAACTGATTGCCACAGAATCGTAGAATCATAGAATCAACCAGGTTGGAAGAGACCTCCAAGATCATCCAGCCCAACCTAGCACCCATCTCTATTCAATCAACCAGACCATGGCACTAAATGCTCTATCCAGTCTTTTCTTGAACACCTCCAGGGATGGCAACCCCACCACCTCCCTGGGCAGTCCATTCCACAGGAATGAGTTCCCTACAACAAACTGCAGAGAAAGCTCCTGCTGTTACATTTAAGGTAGATGAACCAATTGGGTTCTAGTCACTCACCCCACAGCAAACCACCTAGGGCAAAGCATTCTATTTTAAGTAGCTGACCAGCACAAATTATCTAATTACTATCCATCTCTGGGTTATAGCCTGAGTGCCAGTGCCATGAATGGACTGCAGCAGTGAGCTGTGCTCATCTGTTTCCTGCTCTCCCTTCTGGAAGAGACTCCACAGGGGAACTTACCCCCTTTCAACTTGCAGACAGACCACAAATCTCTTCTGAATTAGGACAGACCATAGCTACACTCCTCACTCTGTGGTCTCTTCCCACAAGTCACAACTGACAGGACAAGAGGAAATGGCCTCAAGTTACACCAGGGAAGGTTTAGGTTAGACATTAGGCAAAAAATCTATACTGAAAGGTTTATCAAAGACCAGAACAGGCTGCCCAGGGAAGTGAATCATATCATAGAACAGAATCATAGAATCAGTCAGGGTTGGAAGGGACCACAAGGATCATCTAGTTCCAACCCTCCTGCCATGGGCAGGGACACCCTATCTGAGATCAGGCTGGCCACAGCCTCAGCCAGCCTGGCCTTAATAACCACCTCCAGGAATGGGGCTTCAACCACCTCCCTGGGTAACCCATTCCAGGCTCTCACCACTCTCATGGTGAAGAATTTCCTCCTCATGTCAAGTGGTTGAATTCTATCCCTGGATGTATTTAAAAGCTGTCTAGATATGATGCTGAAAGATGTGGTGTGGTAATGACCCTGGTAGAATTAGGTAATGGTTGGACTTGACCACCTGAAAAGTCTTTTCTAACTGTAGTGATTCTGTGTGAAAGGCTTTCCCTAAGCACACCATTTGCAAACACTGGCTATGTTCAAGTGAAATGTGGAACATCAGCTGGCTTTAATCCAAATTGTTCCCCCATGGTGAGGAGCAGAGCTTGTAGGACTGCCCACAGATCCTGCTTTTGTTCCCCAAATTGCAGCCTTAAAGCTATGAAGGCTTGGAATGGTTGTCAGCCATGGAGTTTGCCTGGGTGAATGAGTAATGCTGACTTCTCCTCCCAGGCCCACTGGGTGCTGAG
Organism: Tricholaema leucomelas; assembly: GCA_013400475.1. Classification (NCBI taxonomy): domain Eukaryota; kingdom Metazoa; phylum Chordata; class Aves; order Piciformes; family Lybiidae; genus Tricholaema lacrymosa; species Tricholaema leucomelas. The sequence goes on from WAAF01019757.1 coordinate 1,178,320, forward strand.
TGTGATTAAAGGCAAGTCGAGATGGACTCTGTGCTGTTAATTCTACAGAGGAGACCTCTTGCATTATTCATCAGATGTATTATGGCTTGTTCTAGGAGGGAAAATAGAGAAGCACCTTTGGTTGTGTTGCAACATCTGTGAGTACAGCTGGCTCTCTTGCTCTGTGTTCCACTTGTTATGTGCAATTTGTATATTTTCTTCTCCATCCTCAGATGAAAAAAAAAAATAGAATACCACTGCAGCTCTAAAGAGAGTAAACTTGGAATGCTTGTTGTTACTAGGGCAAAACTCCCACTCCTCCAGCAGAGGCAGGGATGGCTGAGCTCTTGTTGAGCCTTGGCTGTAATATCTGCTATAATTTGTCAGGCTTCACATAATCAGGTAATTTAATGTAATTCCTACACTTTCAATCAAGCCTAGTGAGCAGATGGCAGAATTCAAGCCTGTAGATTCTGTCTAATGATGCAGTCTGATTCCAGACCTGAAGCCGGCTGCTGGTGCTGTCTCTGTGCTCATGGCAGACTCAGCTCTGCCCTATGGTGTGGGCTTGGGTGAAGGCAAGCTCAGGGCTGGGCTAGGGCCACCAGCCAGGCAGCCTCACCTGGCTGTGCAATCATGCAGGGTTAGACACCTTCTCTTCTGTTACATGTCTGGAAGTGCCCTTTGCTGTGTGAGCACAGGGAGAAGGAGATAGGTGCACTGAGATGAGGTAGCACAGGGCTTCACAGGGTGCTGGAGCTCAGCAAGTGCCACATGACTGCTGAATTTGCTCATGTCTGGCCCAAGGGGGCAGCTCCATTGGGGTGTCAGCACCACGTGTGGAGTGGGACACTGAAAAGGGATCCTCTCTGCTTGCCAGTAGAAGTCAGTTGGTGACAGCAGTTTGGCCAAAGGCTTGATGGTGTCTCCAGCACTGAATAAACACTGTCCAGGAGGTGGGCAAGAGAGGAGTTGCTGTATTTCAGAGCCTTGATGCTGCAATCAGCATCTCAGCCGATGAGGAGGAGCAAAGGACCACAGACGCCACAGGTTTATATAAGCCTTTCTCTGTCTTGACTCATATTTGGACAAGAGATGTCATGCCCTATGCCTTATTTCTCCTGTCTCTTTTTAGAGTAGCAGTTCCACATTGTAGAAGATTTAAAGCTTAACCCAGAAATGGCCATGAAATCCTTTGATGAGCAACAGTGAGGAAAATTTGAATGTCTGTTATTGGGCAAGACTGCAACATCCCTTTCCAGACAGCTGCTCCAAAACAACATTTCACTTTTGAACCTGGGAAAGCCTGATGTGCACTGCCTGTGTACAGCAAGAAAGGTAGACCATCTTCTCCCTGCAAACTTTTCTCCATTAGCCTCCTTTGGGAAGTGCAGGCTGGTGTGTCTGCTGCTCCAGGACTGGGATTTAATACCTGGAACTCAAAATCCATGCCATCTCTTTCCAGTCATGCCTGTCTTACTGCTGCCTTGTCCTTCAGCTTCTCCCCCTTGCCTGACTGATGTCTCTGCCTTGTCCTCCAGCTTCTCCCCCTTGCCTGACTGATGTCTCTGACTCAAAGGCAGCTTTGACAGGCAGTTGCACACTTGTGTGTGTGTGTTTTTACACACTGATGGAGGTTCCAGCATTTCAGGTGGTGCCAGGTTAGCTGCAGTTGCTGCTTAGGATTGCTTTATTGAGTGATTACCAATGATACACCATTTCATGCCTGCTTCCAGAACAAGGCTGGATGTAGATGCTTAGCATGTTGCATGAACATCGCTTTCTTGATTCTGAATTGCTAAGCACCCTGAGAAACGACTTGGGAGCTACCTTGAAGAAAGAAAATCTGGACATAATAATGTTGCACAAGCATCAGTGGCACCCCAACAGAGCTACACTGTGCACAAGATCAAGGCATTGTGTGTGGCAATTACCTGTCCCTCCTCCTATTTGCTTGAGCATTTCTCTTGTTGATGCTGTGGCAGCTGTAGAAACACAGCTGCTGCCAGAGCACTGTTGCTTCTAGGGAGCAGAACAGAGGGGCTGAGGGGGTCCTTCAAGAGCTCCACTGGAGCTCAAGGAGTCTATTGTACTGTGGTTATTTGTTGTACTCACAGCACTGACATGAGCTTGGTGCAAAGGAAAAGAACTGATCTGAGCCCTGTGGATACCAAAGCACTGCACATCACAGATCTCTCCTGGAGGCAGCAGGGTTTGTGGGGGCACATTTAAGGGTGTGGTGAATCTCACCATCCTTCCAGAGGTAGGATGCTCAGTGAAGATGTGCCAAGCACAGATGTGCTAATGGCTGCATATTTGTGCTCAATTAGAAGGATTGAAAAGGACTTGAAAAAGGCCTCCTTGAAAAACTTGTAGCTCCTGCATAAGTGGTTGTTGTTTCATCGTGACTAGAGACATATAAAGACAGATATATAGACACACAGAAATATAGAATCATAGAATCATAGAACGGTTTAGGTTGGAAGGGACCTCAAGGATCATCCAGCTCCAACCCCCTGCAGGGACACCTCCCACTAGAGCAGGTGGCTCAAGGCCTCATCCAGCCTGGCCTTAAACACCTCCAGGGAGGAAGCATCCACAACCTCCCTGGGCAACCTGTGCCAGTGTCTTACCACCCTCACTGGAAAGAACTTCCTCCTAACATCCAGTCTAAATCTCCCCTCTGCCAGCTTAAACCCATTCCCCCTCATCCTGACATTACCAGACCTTGTCAATAGTCTCTCCCCAGCCTTCCTGTAGGCTCCCTTATATAGATGATATAAAGATAGATAGATAGATAGATAGATAGATAGACAGATAGATAGATAAATGATAGGATGAGGCCTTGAGTGACCTGTTCTAGTGGGAAGTGTCCCTGCCTATGATGGGATGTTGGAACTGGATGATCTTTGAGGTCCTTTCCAATCTAAACCATTCTATGGTTCTATAATTCTCTCTCTAGAAATAGCTATATAGATATAAACGCACTTATGGCACTGGGCTGGTCAGATGCTGTGATATTGTCTGTACCTGTGCCTCAGGGATCAGTGCTGGGCCCAGTCCTGTTCAGTGTCTTTATTGATGATCTGGACCAGGGGATTGAGTCCAGCATCAGGAAGTTTGCAGATGACACCAAGCTAGGAGCAGGTGTTGATCTATTGGAGGGTAGGAGAGTCCTGCAGAGGGACCTTGACAGGCTGGATGGGTGAGCAGAGGCCAATGGGATGAGATTGAACAAAGCCAAGTGCAGGGTTCTACACTTTGGCCTCAACAACCCCAAGCAGCACTACAGGCTGGGGACAGAGTGGCTGAGAGCAGCCAGGCAGAGGGGGGGCTGGAGGTGATGGTAGAGAGAAGCTGAAGATGAGCCAGCAGTGTGCCCAGGGGGCCAAGAGATCCAATGGCATCCTGTCCTGGCTCAGGAACAGTGTGGCCAGTAGGACAAGGGAGGTTATTCTGCCCCTGTACTCAGCACTGCTCAGGCCACACCTTGAGTTCTGTGTCCAGTTCTGGGCCCCTCAATTCAAGAGAGATGTTGAGGTGCTGGAAGGTGTCCAGAGAGGGGCAACAAAGCTGGTGAGGGGCCTGGAGCACAGCCCTGTGAGGAGAGGCTGAGGGAGCTGGGGGTGTTTAGCCTGGAGAAGAGGAGGCTCAGGGCTGACCTCATTGCTGTCTATAACTATTTGAAGGGAGGTTGTAGCCAGGTGGGGTTGGTCTCTTCTGCCAGGCAAGCAGCAACAGAACAAGGGGACACAGTCTCCCCTGCCAGGGGAGGTCTAGGCTGGATGTTAGGAGGAAGTTGTTGCCAGAGAGAGTGATTGGCATTGGAATGGGCTGCCCAGGGAGGTGGTGGAGTCACTGTCCCTGGAGGTGTTGAAGCAAAGCCTGGATGAGGCACTTAGTGCCATGGTCTGGTTGATTGTCTAGGGCTGGGTGCTAGGTTGGACTGGATGATCTTGGAGGTCTCTTCCAACCTGGTTGAGTCTATGATTCTATGATCCCCAGATGCTAGGCTGGATCAAGGCAGAAGGTGAGCTGTTTTCTGCACACGTGGCTGCTGAGCATGTGAGCTGGCAAAGTTTACCCAGGCTGTTGGAAATGTAACCCAGAGATGCATTTCATCTGGTGGAAAAACTGACAGAAACAAGAAGGGAGACAAGTGTGATTCTGTGTTGCTTTTGTTGCATGTATTCATGTTTTCACAGATGGTCCTTCTGCTCTCTGGTGCCCATGGCTGCTGTCTTGACATGTGTGTTTGGAGGACTGGCAATGACCAGAGAGCTTCACTAACACCTTGCTTCCCCCTCCCTCCTCCAGCCACGGAGATGAGAGATTAATTCTCTGCTGTGATAGCCATTGTCTCCTTGTGCAGGTTCATCAGCTGCAGCACAGACTCAAGCTTGTCTGAACCTCCATGATAAGCTCTCCTTGTTCAAAGCCATTATATTCACTACTAGCTGAGTATAATTCTGACTGACTACTGCAGCTCTCCTCTCCATGTAATTGAATTCATATTCATCATGAGGCAATGAAGAATAAATTGTGTCTGTGTTTTTTCCCCCTCCTCATAAAGCAAGGCACGCTGCTGGCTCTGCGTTGCCTCTAATCTCCCTCTTTGCAACATATTGTAATAGAATTCATGGGAACAGAACAGCTGAAATAGATTGTGTGGTTTTGACCCACCTAGCAGAAAAGAGCTTTATTTCAGTGCCAAAGAGGAATTGATTAATTCTGCTGCCTTCAAGGAAAAGCTTAAAGTTATGGCTTAAGATGCTTCAGTACCGAAGAGTACTGCTGGCTTGGCTGTGGGCTGACCACAGTGATGTGGCAGAGGACCTCAAAGCTGTACTGGGGGATTGTCAAAATGCACCACTAATGAGGTGGTTTGAGACTGAGGTCTTAACAGTGAGTGTGTTTCCATGTGAAATTCCCAAGTTCAGGTCTCTGTAACCTGTGTGCTTGCAGCACGTGAAGCATGCAGGTTCAGAAGAAGCTGTCAGAGGGTCACTTCTAGGAGTCCTTTCTACCGTGGCTTGTGCTGTCCCTATGGCAACGACAGGATCTCAGTGCAAAGGAGTTGGAGAACTGCTCTGGGACTAAGGGGACTGAAGACAAGGGCACAGGGCACTGAAGTGCAGGGTGCTCATCCCTGCCCTGCAGCTGATGACTTTCATTGCATTGGTTTACTGTAGAGAAGCAGTTCTGCAGAGATGCATTACTGTCGAGAGGCATCTCTGAAACAGATGTCAAAGCACTGATGCCCTCCACATTATTTTTAAAGCCCTTTTGCCAAGCATCTCACCAATGGCAGACAGCTGGTGGGGAGCTGCTCAGCTGAGGTGCTTACTTTTCTTATTTTTTGTCTTTGGTAGGATCCAGAAACCAGGAGCTAATGGTGCCTGTGCGCAGAGCTGCTGCTGCACTGCTGAAGCCTGTCAGAAGTGCTCTGACATGAAAAAATAAGACCCCACACCAGTTTATCTGCAGGCCCTGGCTTGCTGCCAGCTCTGGGATAGCTGCTTCAGACACAGACCAGTACAGACAGTCCTAATGCATCATAAAATTAGTGAATTTTGTTCAACAAAGGGGCTAAATGTCTGCCCAGTTAATTATTAATTAATCCGTTAATTACATTTTAATACTGAAAGACCTCATTTCTGCCATTTGTGAAATGAACATTAGGAAAAGAGAGAGGAACTCATTGGGAGCTCCTGGGAGTTGTGTGGGCAAGCAGCAGGAGCTGGAGAGGTTGTGGTCTTCTGTGAGGCTCCCACTCCTCAGTCTGTCCTTTCCCTGTTTCCTCCTCCCTGCATGTGTGCTGGCAAGCACGTGGGGAGAGGATGCCAAGCAAGGCAGGTGTGTGAGCAACACTATGGGTGTGCTGCCCTGTATAGGACATACTTCCCATGCTAAATCAGTACTAGTTGCACACTAGCAGCTCCAAACCCTTCCCCAGCCTTGCTCAGGTTGGCAGTCCTCTCTTCACAGAGAGTGATTTGCCATTGGAATGGGCTGCCCAGGGAGGTGATGGAGTCACCATCCCTGGAGGTGTTCAAGAATGAGGCATTTAGTGCCATGGTGGATGGGGCATTTAGTGCCATGGTCTAGATGACTGGATAGGGTTGGGTGACAAGTTAGACTGGATGATCTTGGAGGTCTCTTCCAACCTGGTTGATTCTATGATTCTTCCCTGCTGCAGCTGAATTTCCTTACAGTAGTAAGAAAAAGCAGAGCAAGGTTTTTATCTTGCAAGTTAATCCAGAAATCTGGGCAATGAGAGGAAATGCCTTCAAGTTGTGCCACAAGAGATTTAGATTAGATATTGTCAAATAATTCTTTACTGAAAGGGTGGTCAGGCATTGGAACAGGCTGCCCAGGAGGTGGTGGAGTCACTGTCCCTGGAGGTGTTTGAGAGTTGTGTGGTCATGGCACTATGGGACACAGTTCAATGGTCATAATGGCATTGAGTTGACAGTTGGACTTCATGATCTTAGGGGATTTATCCAATCAAAAGAATTCTATGATTCTGTGACTCAGATGAGGAAGAGATTCCTCTCTCATTATTCCAACTGATAGTACATGGCCATACAAAGGGGTGAGGAGTGTTAATACAGGACCATGCTGCAAGATACATAAGCAGCACCCTCTGTTCAGGACCAAGACCATGTCACCTTTGCACTGGGTAGATTGTTCTGTTGGCTGTGTCAGGTCCAAGGGAAGAGCTGAGGATGTGATGATATAATTACAGTCAGCAATTATTGAAATAATTCATCTGTTTTTGTCTTATGAGAGAAGTTGAGAATTAAAACCAGTGACAGGGAAATCTGCTGCACGGCACAGTAAACCTGCTGGGCATTTGACAGTCCCCTCTAAATTAGAAGTCTCTTTTGATGGCTGTTCCTTGGAGTATCAGCTTATGCATAAAGTCTCTCTGATTTCACCCTTGGAGTTTGGATGTTTTCTGTAGCTCAGTAAACAGGAGATAGGAGCTGCCAGGTGGGATCACAAAAGTAGTTTCCTTAGGTCAGAATGTTTTCCAGATCAGAGAGAAGGTTCAGATGCCACCAGGTATAACCCAGAGGAGCATTTAAAATGAAGTGTGTTTGCAATATGAATGGATGATCCCACGGATCGTGTTGTGCTCAGGTGGGAGTTTCAGGTTTTCTCATACCCTTCTTTTCTTCCTAGCAACTTCCAGCACTGGTGATAACCAGAGAGTGACCAAGAAGAAAGCCCAAGGTGATTCAGTGGCTGAGCTGGAAATAAAGACACAGGAGCCCTGTGGCTCAGCTCCACCAGGAGAGGGAATTACCATGAACTACCAGAGTTTGCTGTAAATAACCACAGTCTGCCTTCTGAAGTTTGATGTTCAGGAGGTGCTGGGTCATGGTCAACTTCCCATCAACTAGGACCTCCAAATCCTTTTCCCCTTCACTGGATGTCCAGGTTTGATGTTCAGATGTCCTCTGCTATGAGGACAGGCTGAGAGAGTTGGGGCTCTTCAGCCTGGAGAAGAGAAGGCTTCGAGGAGACCTTAGAGTGGCTTTGCAGTATCTGAAGGGAGCCTACAGGAAGGCTGGGGAGGGACTATTGACAAGGTCTGGTAATGTCAGGATGAGGGGGAATGGGTTTAAGCTGGCAGAGGGGAGATTTAGACTGGATGTTAGGAGGAAGTGGGAGATTTAGACTGGATGTTAGGAGGAAGTTCTTTACAGTGAGGGTGGTGAGACACTGGCACAGGTTGCCCAGGGAGGTTGTGGATGCTTCCTCCCTGGAGGCGTTTAAGGCCAGATTGGATGAGGCCTTGAGCAGCCTGCTCTAGTGGGAGGTGTCCCTGCCTATGGCAGGGGGTTGGAGCTGGATGATCCTTGAGGTCCCTTCCAACCTAAACCATTCTATGATTCTATGATTCTATGAGGTAGGGACTTAGCACCTGGATTTTCCTCTGAAACCACCAGATGAGATAAGTGAAAAAAGATGGAGAAATAACCAAACTCCAGCTCCCCACCTAAGCACACAGGACATGGATCCTTGCCTAGCTCCATAGCTGTGGGTGACTGCCAGCCATCCTCCCTCTGAGGAGCTGTCATCTTCTCAACTTCTATCACTTCGTACCCTCCCTAGTATCAGTGATAGAATGAGAGGAAATGGCCTGAAATTGTTCCAAGGGAGGATTAGGTTGGATGTTGCAAACATTTCTTTACAGGAGTGGTCAGGCATTGGAACAGGTTGCCCAAGGAGGTGGTGGAGTCACTATCCCTGAAGGTGTTAAAAAATGAGTAGGCATGGGACTTTGGAACATAGTTTAATGACCATGGCAGTGTTAGCTCAAGGATTGGACTTGATGATCTTTGTGTTCTTTTCCAACTGAAATGATTCTATGATTCTATGAACTACAGCCTTCTTCAAGAGGAAAACCAGCATGTATTCTCAGATGCTTATGCTGATTGCATCCATGATCTCCCTGGTCAGCCTTTGAATACCACTTCCTCTTGCTTGAGTCATTTAATCACCACTGCCAATCAGCACTATTGAAGAGAGCAACAATACATTTCAGAGCTCAATCACCTTCATAATCGTCTCACTGTCAGCACATATGTCTCCCTGGAGGGCAGAATCACTGACAGATGAGATGTAGGGTGGGTTTGTACCTGAAATGTTCACTGGTGTGTGTCTGGTGAGCACACATACTACTCTCTCTGTATATATATATATGCACACACACACACAGACATGAGTGTGGATGCTGTGCTTTTAAATGTAGACTAAGCATTGGGAGCAGCTTGCAGGCAAACAGGGAATTATGCATTGAAACAGAATTTTCAGCTTCTTAAATGTTCAGTTAGCTGAGAAACATCCTTCAAAACAACAGTAATGCTGCAAGGTTTATGGTGACACTGGTCAGTGTTTAAATCCAGAGGAGAGGGCTCACAGGATGAGCCTGTGACAGTCTCTGTTCTGGGAGGGTCTTCTTATCCCCCTTTACAAGAGGGATGTGGAGATGCTGGAGTGTGTCCAGAGAAGGGCCACGAGGATGCTCAGAGGGCTGCAGCAGCTCTGCTGTGAGCACAGACTGAAAGAGATGGGGCTGTGCAGGCTGGAGAAGAGGAGGCTCCCAGGTGACCTTCTTGTGGCCTTGAAGTTTCTGAAGGGGCCTTTCAAAAAAGTTGGGGAGGGACTTTTTAGGCTATCAGGGAGTGATAGGACTAGGGGGAATGGAGCAAAGCTGGAGGTGGGGAGAGTCAGCCTGGAGGTGAGGAGGAAGTTGTTGAGCATGAGAGTGGTGAGAGCCTGGAGTGGGTTGCCCAGGGAGGTGACTGAGGCCTCATGGCTGGAGGTGTTTAAGGCCAAGCTGGCTGAGGCTGTGTGCAGCCTGCTCTAGGGGGTGCTCCTCTGGCCCTGCTGCAACACAGTCTTCTATAACAGCCAGAGGTAAATCTTACTCTCTTTCCCCGGAACAGTCTAGCTCCTATCACAAGTCCCACCTTCAGCACTGGGGGAAGCAGAAGCACCAATGTCATCCATTAGCTCTGAGCCGTGGTCCTGCAGCACTCCTGCTGAATGACATTACTTGGATCATTAACTCCTGACCTGTGACATCCTGCGGGGCTGGTAGTATCCAACACCCTGTTGTGATTCATCACCCCAGAGTCTAGATGCTAATTATAATCTGCCTCTCATATCTGCCACTAGCCTATAATTTTAATCCCAAACATTTGTGTGGGTAATGAGGCAATGCTTTTATGGCTTCCATCCTGGTCCAAGCCTGTGATTTGTAACATGCTGGAAATACAACATCAAATAAGAGGGAGTAAAAATAAAACGACAGCAAACTTCTGCCCTTTGATTTGGTGTATAAAAAGTGTTGTGATGACTTTGAAGCTTGAAAAGAAAACATCTGAAGGTGGATGTGTCTTCATCTGTGTGTTTCTAGGTTTATACATGTATATAAATGTGACTTTCAAGGTCCAGGCTTCCTTCCCTGATGCTCAAAAAAGCAAATCTTGATTTGACTCACTGACCCAGAGGGAATGCTGTGAGCAGGATCAAATCAGAATCATTTCTGCCTTTGACTTATCAAGGCAGAGTTCAAATACAACTTGCTGCATGCACAGCTGCTTCCTGCTGGCTGGATGCTTTTCCTGGAGGCTCTCAGCAAAAAAACTTTGTTCTCCCTAGGCTGACACATAGCCTGTGTTGGGGCTTAGGCTGAGGAATATGAGGAATATGGTTTCTGGTCCTCAACTCGGCAGTGTTTTTATTCTGCTATTATTGCCACATTCAACAATGTCAGCAGGTCAAGAGAGGTTCTCCTCCTTCTCTGCCCTACTGAAGCCCTACCGAGTATTGTGTCCAGATCTGGATTCCCCAGTTCAAGAGGGACAGGGATATACTAGAGAGAGCCTAATGGAAGGCCACGAGGATGATGGAGTGGAATAACTGACTGATGAAGGAAAGCTGAGAGACCTGGGGCTGGTTAGTCTGCAGAGGAGCAGCCTGAGAGGGGATCTTCTCAATGCTCAGCAAGAGGGGCATCTTTCCAACATGGAACAGTAGAGTGTCTGGAAAGGAGACTCTGGCTGGGAACTGGATGCCAATGGAAGGATGGGAGGTTTGTCTCTTTGAGTGCAAGGCCAAATGTAAACTCTGTCTTAAAATGTATTGTGTCACAAGGCACGTGCCACAGATCTGGAAGAAATGAGGAGCTGGAGAGCTTTAGGAATGACTTTTGGCAGAGATTTGCCCCAAGAGTGTTGTCACTGCTTTGTGGATTGACCTAGTATGACCTGACTGAGCCCCCTCGAGCTTGCTGTCCCTTCTGCAGAGACTTTGGGTAGGTTTAGATTGGATATTAGGAAAAAAAGTTTTGACTGAGAGAGTGGTCAGGCACTGGAATGAGCTGCCCAGGGAGGTGGTGGAGTCACTCACTCTGGGTATGTTTAAGGGTCGTTTGGATGTAGTGCTTAGGGCTATGGTTTAAGATGAATCTTGTACAGTAGGGTTATAGGTTGGACTTGATGATCCTGAGGGGCTTTGCCAGCCTAAGTGTATCTGTGTGATTCTGTGTGACTTGAGCTCACCCAGTGTCCCTGAGCCAGCAGAGCTGCCAATGTCTCTCATCAAGTGATGGATGGCCCAGGCTAATGGGCCAACCCTTGACACTTTCCAATGGGGACCCATGCGTCTGAAGGGCCATCCTGTAGTCTCTTGATGACTTCAGTAAGTCTGGGGGAAAACATCATGTTTGTCATGGACAAGCCAGCAGTTTAGCAGGCCTCTGTGTGGGGAAGGAGAGGCAGCTGCTTTGTTGGTGTGTTTTTCCTAGAGAATATATTTGATTAAAAGTTGAGATGATGTGAGCAGACAGCAAACAACAAAAATCACTGGGGTTTGAGCACTGGGAGAAGAAACCAGCTCTCCTTGGAGGGTGACACTGAGCTGGAAAAGAGAAAGTACCCAGCTGGAAACAATCAATGTTGTATGATTTAAAATAGCAGCAAAAGCAGTAAACTATTCCTTTTGGCTGCTTCCTCAAGCAGGCCACTTTGGATGGAGGCTTTTCCCTGTAATGAAAATAATATGATCTCATCTTGGAGATCAGAGTGATGTAATAACCATGTAGGGAGTGATTTTGATGTCTTGCATGGCTCATTGAAAAACTGCCTGGCAAATTGGACCGTGGACTGTAGGGAATATTCCTGCCAGGCAGGAAAATGGCCTGGGTCTAGCAAAGTAACCAAAGGCTTTTGAAGAATCCCACCACATGCAGTAATTGTTTCCAGCTACACTCACAGAAATACAGATTTTATTTTCCCCTCTCTATATTTTTTTTGGGGCTGTCTTTTAATATAGCCTTTCCTTCTCATTCAATAACCCTTCTTATACCTTCATTTCCCCTCTATACTAAGACCTGATGATCCATTAAAGCAAATCCTGTGTTTTGAATTGCACCTAAATTGATACTGGAACATGGACCGCTTGCCTCCAAACCACTTCCGTTCTCTTCTGCTGCAGACTAGATGGGTTCTCTTTCTGAAAACAAATGAACATTTTGATTATATGTGTCATTCAAAGTGCAATTCCATCTTATTAAATGGTTCCAGGCAGTTGCTGCTGGGAGCATTGTAATAAGGACTTGAACATCTGAGACCGTTTGGCTGAATCTGTTGGCCAATTCCACACTCTTAGGCAGGAGATTCTGGCTGTGGCTAAGTGTGCAAACTGGAAACCATATGAGACAATGAAAGTGAGTGGTTTATTCTGTCACTAATATTTAAAGTGGTTTAGATGGCAGCTGTCCATTTCTGGGTATGTCAAGGCCTTAAGGAAAAATGCTCTCTGGATTTTGTGGGTTTAGTGTAAGTCTCAGCATTCCACCACCATTCATCTTCCCTTTCTAACATCCCAAAGTCCCTCAAGTCATTGAGAAAAGAAACCACACATGAAATAAATGCTGGCTTGGACTAAAAGATTACATTTCAAGTGTGCACTAATCCTTTACTTTTCCTTTTCTATTTTTTCTCCCCAAAGAGGTGCTGATTTGTCAGCCTAGAGCCAAGTAGGGATGTGGATTTTGCATCCTTCATTTCTGGGTGTCGAGACTCAGAATCCTGGGAAGGTGCCTGTCTCTACACAGCACCAAATGAAGGTCCACCTGGAATCACAGCGAGTCTATCTCAGATCTGCCTTTCCCCACTGAAGGTCCGCAGCCTGGAATGCTGTCCTGAGGAAGGTACCTCCATCTCCTTATTTGAAATAGCACCAGCAGGCTTTTATTAATTCATACAGAAATACACATCTCTCTGGGGAAGAAAAACTGAGACTCAGCCCTGAGGCTGTTCAGCCTGCAGAAGAGCAGCCTGAGAGGGGATCTCACTAATGCTCAGCAAGAGCTAAAGGGTGGGAGGCAAAAGGACAGGGCCAGACTCTTTTTGGTGGTGCCCAGTGACAGGACAAAGAGCAACAGGCATAAACTGGAACACAGAAGGTTCCACCTGAGTGTGAGCAAAACATCTTTGCTGTGAGGGTGCTGGAGCCCTGGAGCAGGCTGCCTAAAGAGCTTTTGGAGTCTCCTCTTCCAAACCTATCTGGACATCAAGCTGCCCAAGGGGTGGGTGCCCTTGTTTTAGTAGGAAGGTTGGACTAGGTGATCTGCAGAGGTCCCTTCCAACCCCTACCCTGCTGGCACTCTAGGTTTCTGTGATGTGTAGTCAATCCCCAAAGCACCTAGGAACAAACTGAGGTGTGCGTTAAGGTGAGTCGCTTCTAAATCAAGGTTGCTGCTGTGTGGAGAGGAGCACAATTCAAGGGGGAGGAGCAGAGTGAAAGCAAAGAGGCAGCACAGCATCTCTGTAGGTTTGTAGAGATCAGATTAAAAACACAGTAGAGATGATATCAGGTTGTATGCATGCTATTCAGGCACAACTTATATGCACCAATGTCCTATTTAAAGCAGACAAATCTCCCCTGCTTTTTGGTTATTTGACCCATCTGGAAGGGAGGCAGATTCTGGCTATAGGGCTGGGTTGTTTGAGTGCTTTTAGTTTGTTTGGTGGTGGCTTGGTTTTTGGTTTTTTGTCAAAGTCTCATCTCCGTTGAGTATGAAATGCAGCTGCTGAGAACTGCAAACAGTCCAGTACAAAGGGGATGCACAACACTCTGTGCTGGTTCAGTAATTCAGGAGCCTGGAGCTATCAGTGGCACAAAATTGGTAACATCCTGTGACTTAGGTGGCTCATGGCTGCTAGCTGCACAACACCTCCTGGGTTAAAGAAGTTTTTTTCCCCTCTACCATCGCTGCTTCTGCTGAAGACTCATACAGAAATAGTTTTCTCCCAGCGATGTCAAAGCAGGCATCAGGTGGTAGTTAAGTAAAGGTACCCACTGCAGAAAGGCAGTTGGAAGTACCTGCTCTGCCAGCCATTCCAACTCTCTCCACTCTTGGCAAAAAACAGTTTTTAGGAGCCTTTCTTATCAAATCTTCTTAAGAGAAGGCCAGCAGAGGCAGGAGGGTGCAGCTGCCACTGCTGCACAGCAGACCCGGGGAGCCAGTGCCAGCCTGGCACACATTGCCACCATTATTCATAGCATCTACCTATACTTCTGTAAGTGGGGCTAATTAGTAGATGGAATTAACCTACTGCTCTCAGCAATGTAATTGGAAATAATTTCCTAACATTTCACTCACTGAGTAATGAGTTTCTCCAGGAAATACAGAAGATGAACTAATGATCATCTGTCAGTTTGCAGCAAGATGACAAACATGAATTAGATGGGGTTATGACGTGATCCTCCAGTTCACAGGATCACAGGATATTAGGGGTTGGAAAGGACCCAAGAAGATCATTGAGTCCAACCCCCCTGCCAGAGCAGGACCACACAATCTAGCACAGATCACAGATGAATGCATCCAGACAGGCCTTGAAAGTCTCCAGAGAAGGAGACTCCAGAACCTCTCTGGGGAGCCTGTGCCAGTGCTCTGGGACCCTTACAGTAAAGAAATTTCCCCTTGTGTTGAGGTGGAACCTCCTGTGCTGCAACTTACACTCACTGCTCCTTGTCCTATCCCAGGGAGCAGTGAGCAGAGCCTGCCCCCCCTCCTGACCCCCAGCCCTCAGGTGTTCTTAAACATTTATTAAATCCCCTCTAAGTCTTCTCTTCTCCAGACTAAGCAGCCCAAGGTCCCTCACCCTCTCCTCACCAGGCAGTGTTCCAGTCCCCTCATCATTGTTGTAGCCCTCCGCTGTACCCTCTCCAGAAGATCCCTGTCCCTTTTAAACTGGGGAGCCCAAAACTGAACACAGCATTCAAGACGAGGTCTCATCAGGGCAGAGTAGAGGGGAAGGAGAACCTCCCTTGATCTACTGGATACACTCTTCTTAATAAACCCCAGGATCCCGTTGGCCTTCTTGGCCACAAGGACACATTGTTATCCCATAGATGTTATCCCATGGATGTTATCCACCAGGACTCCCAGGTCCCTCTCCACAGGGCTGCTCTCCAGCAGATCACCTCCCAGCCTGTACTGGTGCAGTTCATTATTCTTTCCCAGATTCAGGACTCTGCACTTGTTCTTTAAGGCTCTTTGACATTTGAAGGCATAGTTGGATCTTAGGACTTCAGTGGATGCTCTTGTCTGCAGCATTTTATTAACCATGAGCCAGCAATGCATTCTTGGGGCTAGGAGGCAAATGGCTGCTCCTGTAAACCTGTTCTGCAGACTTTTCACCAGCTTCATTGCCCTTCAGGTCCCCCAGGACCTCAATGCCTTTTTGTAGTGATTTACTAAAGTATGTAAGAGTGGTTCAAATAATGCTGAGGTTCAACTATTCAGTAAATAAGATCCTGTCAGCAAACTGCACCACATATTTGGCTGCTGATGGGGCTTGGTCAGTTGCTTTGAGTTAAGGTGTGAAGCCTGGGGTTTCCAAATTGCAGGGAAGTTTCTTTTTGCCTTACTCCAAGAGCAGCTCTATCTGCTGCCACAGACACATTTCTTCCCGATTCAGGAAGTCTTCCTCAGATTCCTCTTATCCAAGCACTAGAGTAAATCTGCCCTTCTTGTTTTTGAAGGTCAGGGTTATCACTCATAGAGCAAGAGATATAGGTATGAAACTGGGTGTAAAGAGGTAGACCCAAGCTGAAGAAGCTAATTTAGTTTTTTAGCTGAGGTATGATCAATTTTAGGTATCCTGGATCAGACCCAGGGTGCCAAAGAAGTTGTGGAGACTTCAATGCTGAAGGTGTTGAAAGGGAGGTTGAATGGAGCCTTGAGTGACCTTGGACTGTTAGGAGGTGTCTTTGCCCATAGGAGGGAATTTGGAACTAGATGATCTTTAGAGTCCCTTCCAACCCAAACTAGTTGGTTTTAAACTAGAGGAGAGTAGCTTTAGATTGAACATTAAGCAGTTCATTACTGTAAGGGTGGTGGAACACTGGAAGAGGTTGCTTAGGAAGGAGGTGGAGGCCCCATCCCTGAAGACATTGAAGGTTAGGCTTGATGGGGCTCTGAGCAACTTGATCTAGTTAAAGATGTCCCTGCAATACTGAAAGGGGGTTGGAATAGATGACCTTTAGATGTCCCTTGGAGTCCAATGCATTCTATGATTTTGTGATTCTCTGATCCTAATTATGTCTTTTTGTATTTGTAGGGAGCTGGGATTCATGTCACAACAACCTTGCTGTTTTCTCAAACTAATACCAACACAGGATAATCACCACTGGAACTCTTCACTGATATTGAAAGATATTCAAGCTCTTGGTGGGCATGAAATCCTCAAAGCCTTGGATATTCCAAAGCAGTGTTTGGTTTCTGAGCTCGTGCAAAGAGCCGCGGTGCTGGGCATCGGTGAGGCTGGTTTCTATTCCTGCTGCCCCTCTTTGCTGCGGTGCAATCTTGGGCCCCTAACAATCTTTTAGTTTCTCCACTGACACCCTGGGGATAACGACAGACTGCTGCTTTCACAGAGCTCTCTCCTCCTCTCCAGACCCCAAGGTGCTGTGCGGGGCTGTGTCAGTGTGGTGGTAATTGCGGTATCGCTGCCAGTGCTCGCTGGGCTTGAAGGACGTGAGCTGACTGCATGCTCCTGACAAAACGCCTGGGCTGCATCTGCTTAACTGCTTGTTTGCAGGTTCCACCAAGCCTGTGTGGACCCCAGAGCTGCTAGGAGTGTGAAAACAATGTGGTTCTTTTTCCAGCTTCCCAGAATTCTTCCAGTGCTGGCTCAGCTTACTTTGCTGGATCTGATGGAGCAATGACTGTGGCATGAGGCGCAAAGAGATGAAGCGCAACAACCCCATGAATGCTGTAGGCAAGGGGAAGAGTAGTTGGGAGCTGCCTGGTGGAAAAGGACAGCAATAGCTGTTGGCCAGCACAGCTGAAGATGAGCCAGTGTGTGTGCCCAGTGGCCAAAAACTGCAGCAGCATCCTGGCCTGTGTCAGAAATAGAGTGACAAGCAAAACTGCAGAGGTGATTGTCTCCTGCTTCCCAACACTGGTGAGGCCACACCTTGTGTACTGGGTTCAGTTTTGGGCTCCTCACTACAAGAAGGCCCTTGAGGTGCTGGAGCATATCCAGAGAAGAGTAACAAAGCTGGTGAAGGGTTTGGAGAACAGGCCTGGTGAGGAGCAGCTGAGGGACCTGGGGGTGTTCAATCAGGAGAAAAGGAGGCTGAGGGGAGACTTTCTCACTCTCCATGAGTCCCTGGAAGGAGTGAGGTGAGGATTGGTCTCTTCTGCCAAGTAACAAGGGGTAGGATGAAAGGAGACAGCCTCAAGTTGCTCCAGAGGAGTTTGAGGTTGGACATAAGGGAAAATTTCTTCCCCAAAAAGGGTTGTCAAGCCCTGGATTGGGCTGCCCAGGGTTGAGTTTAAAAGCTGTTTAAATGTGGTGCTGAGGAACAAGGTTTAGTGGTGACCTGGCAGTGCTGGGTTAATGGTCAGACTTGGTAATCTCAAAGGTCTCTTCTAACCAAAGTGATTAATTGATTCAGTGACCTGCTTTGATTTCACTAAACACTACACACCAATGCTCAGACCTTTCAAAATATTTTTGTGCTCAAGTCCTATTGATTTAAAAGGGAATTAGTGGTTTAAATGCCTTTGAAAATCTACCCCTGAGGGCCTATTTGCACAGGCACATCTGCAGACTCAGCCCTCATTACAGCATTTGGTAGATCAGTCTTTTACCCACTGACTATTTACCATCTTACACCACGAGAAAGAAAAGCCAAACCCAGCCTCAGAAGCTGATGTTTCCAATTTAAGGGTCATTATCTTATCATTTACATCTGCAGCTGTTCGCTGAAAAATGCTTTGACCTCTATCTTTCCCTTTGTAGCAGGTGAAATCTAACAGGACTGGGTGTGCTGCAGCTGCCAGCTGGGTATTTCCATCCAGAGAGTGCAGAAGGGTGCTCTGAGTCCCTCTGGTGCTGCATCAGCCCACAGCCTAGCTCTGCTATGTCTTACATGGATGCCTCCATCTTCATAGAAGAACAGTGGTGTTAGTTTTCCCTTCCTGTGACTTTTCAATCAGTAGAAACATCTCTTCCCTCAATTCATCTAATTAAGTGTCAAGAGTCAATCCTTGGGCTGAAATTGGTACCTGGAATAGAAATGTGTGAACAAGGTTTGCTGGTGGATTTTGTTATTTATTGGCAAGTCAAACGGAAACAGCCAGGGAGGAGGCTCAGCTGAAGGTTGCTTCATTTGACTTTTGTTTATACTTCGTACTTCATCTCTTCTCCTTTTTTTTTTTTTTCCCTTAGATGTATTAAATTGTTAAGTGTCAGGGTTGGATCAGCCACCAGAGGAGTGCCAAAGGCTCTCTATGAACACCTCTGTCTTCCCCAATGGAAGAGAAAGGAAATAAGTAATTTGCCATTGGAATGGGCTGCCCAGGGAGGTGGTGGAGTCGCCGTCCCTCAGGTGCTCAAGAACAGCCTGGATGAAGCACTTAGTGCCATGGTCTAGTTGATTGGCTAGGGCTGGGTGCTAGGTTGGACTGGATGAGCTTGGAGGTCTCTCCCAACCTGGTTGATTCTATGATTCTAAGTGAGAGAAACTGTTGGGGTGGGAAAGAAACTAAACTAGCAGGGATGGAAAAAAGAACAATCCAAAGAAATAGAGACAAATAGATACAGCCAAACATCAAACCCAATGACTGATGGCAATGACATCACCATTGTCACCACTGGTTCTGGGGGCAAGTCCTAGATTGGACTTGGCAGCAGATGGGAAACAGATTCAGCAGCTGGATTTGGGAGCTGGATGCAGGAACACACAGATCAGGGTCAAAGAGGGTCTTCCTGGGACACTTGTCATGGAAGAGAAGACCTGACCCTGGCGATGCCTCAGCTTGATCCATGGGACATAGTCCCTTGCTGGTCATATGAAGGTCACCTGTCCTGCACAATTCTCCCCACAGGTACCACCTCCAACTGACTATACCCTAAGGTAGGGCATAAGATGTGGCAGTGTCCTTGGTGTGCCCAAGAGCAAGTCTAAGCCAGAGCCTTTCTGCAGTCAAGCCCTTGGCAGTGACTGCCCAGCAGCTCCTCCCTGCTAGCAGCAGCCCTTGGCTGTGCAGGCCTGCCCTGAACATCATAAAGTGCCTCACTGAGCAGAGACTGAGCCGGGAAATCAAATCCCTGAACAGAATCAGTTCTGGTCTGTTTCAAACAGGACATAACTGGATACTGAATGAATGTTCTTACCACGCTGGCCTCAGTTGTATCCTTTCCTTTTAGATTATTTTTTTGTGTTCCATACTAATAACTTCTATCTTTCCATCTTCATCTACTTTTCATCTCCTCTTCATGCAGGGATGCTGCCTGTCACCGAGCCCCTGTCACATTCCCCTGTAAGCTTCTTGTGATTCTGCAAGACTTTGGGCTGAAATCTCCTGCAGCAGGTGCCTGCCCCCAGCTGACATGGTTAGGAAACAGTGCAGGCAAAAGGAATTTTGAGCTTCCAAGGAACAGGATAAAGAGAAAGACATTAATTTACTCATCCTAGCAGAGGGGGGAAAAAAGGCAAATTTTTCCTCATAGAAAATGCTCCTTGCTTTAAAGCTGGGATTTGAAACTTCTGTTGGGGATTTTCCTCTGACTTGAAACCACATCAGTTGTGTCCCTTCATGCGTTTGGAAAAATATAGTGCATGAAAAGTGAAGATTCGCAGGGTCTTTGCAGCTGAAAATGCTACATGCTTGTTTCATTTGCACCAAAGGTGCTGTGGTGCCAGAGAAGGAGGATCAATCACTGCTGCAGCATGGAGTGAAACGCTGTGAGCCTGTGGAACTCGAAGGCACGTACAGAGCAAGAAACCTTCCCCAGAATTTAGGGCCCCTTGCTGTTGCTCAGGTAGGGTGGCCTGAGAAGTTATTTGTTTCCCTTTCAGATGAGGTAATGACTGGATCTGTGGAGAGAACATGGTGAGACTGGGCTGGGATATGTCCTACAGCGAATATTGCCAAGCTTGGTGGTAAAGAAGAACAAAACATACATTAAACCCCTCAACTACTTAATCATTTTTTTTGCCCATTGCCATTTTCTGTTATCTCCTCTCTTCCTGAGGAAAGCACCTCAAGACAAGGGATCTCTAAATAAATTGATGGAGTCTTGACCTGTATCTAAATTAGAACATTCCAATCTCAGAAACTGAGCTGCCAGTTGTTTTTTAGACCTCCTTTCATTGTGCTTATTTGGAATTAGAGAGCCAAATCTCTGTTGGCAGGAGCTGTTGTGACTAGAGATGCATTTGGTCATCAAGAAGCATGTACATTTTTGTGTTGTGTATTATTTACTAGCTTGCATGGCACCATTAGTAAATGCCACCACAAGGTGATGGATAGCCATTAACTTTGCATTAATGCACACCCCATCAAATATTTTCTGGAGCCTGAAATTGACATTTCTGGGCTGTTTTGCCTCAGATACCAACTTGTGCTGTCCTTGGGTGTGCCAGGTAATCACCCCGTGCCTTAAAGGAGCACTGTGAAGTGGGTGAGTTAATGATACCTGCCTGAAATGATGCTGCGAGAGTCAATCGATTCACACTTTTACAGCAGCACTTAGGGATCTTTCCCAGACAGCATGGTATGAAAACAGCATTTGAATCTGGATGGACTTGTTTGATAACCCTTGGCATGCTGGATTCTTAAGGGAGGACAAAACAATCCACAAGTATTTACTTATGCTTTTAAAGGCTCTTGGGTGCATCTGCACAGTAAAATGCTATACTAAATAGCATAAAGGGGATGACAAAAGTAGAGTGAACACTGGCTAGGAAGGAAGCTTGGGTCACATTGAGAAGGATCTCAGACTGACACAAAAGTCTTTTTGGCATGATGGAGTTGAAGTCATGGAATCAGAGAATCAGAGAATCAACAAGGTTGGAAGAGACCTCCAAGCTCATCCAGTCCAACCTAGCACCCAGCCCTATCCAATCAATTAGACCATGGCACTAATTGCCTCATCCAGGCTTTGCTTGAACAACTCCAGGGATGGAGACTCCACCACCTCCCTGGGCAGCCCATTCCAATGCCAATCTCTCTCTTTGTGAAGAACTTCCTCCTAATATCCAGGCTATACCTCCTCTGGCACAACTTGAGACTATGTCCCCTTGTTCTGTTTCTGGTTACCTGGGAGAAGAGACCAACCCCACCTGGCTACCTCTCTTCAGGTAGTTGTAGACAGCAATGAGGTCAGTCCTGAGCCGCCTCTTCTCCAGGCTAAACACCCCCAGCTCCCTCAACCTCTCCTCATGGAGTGATTAAGGTTGGAAAAGACCTCTAAGATTATCAAGTCCAACCTCCTACCCAGCACCTTCATGACCATGGAGTACTGTCCTGAAGTGTTACATCTACTTGTTCACTTAGCATCTCCAGTGACTATGACTCCTCCACATGCCTGGGCAGCCTGTTCTGATGCCTGACCACATAGAAATTCTTCCTAGTACCTGACCTAAACCTCCCCTCGTGCAGCTTGAGGCCATTACCTCTTGCTCTGTCATTAGTCACCTAGGAGAAGAGGCCAAAACCAACCTCACTCCAACTTCTTTCAGGTAGCTGTAGAGACCAATAAGGTCTCCTCTCAGCATCTTCTTCAGACTAAACAATCCCAGCTTCCTCAGCCTCTCCTTATAAGACCTGCTCTCTAACCCCCTCACCAGCATTGTTGCCCTCCTCTGTACCCAGTCTATCACCTCAAAGTCTTTCTTATCCTGTGGTGCCCAAAACTGGGCACTGTAGTTGAGGTGCAGCCTCACCAGTGCTGAGTACATGGACACAATCACTTCCTTGCTCCTGCTGACAGTGCCATTTCTGATCCAGTCCAGGATGTTGTTGGCTTTCTTAGCCCCCTGGGCACACACTGACTTGTGTTCAGCTGCTGTCAACCAACACCACAGGTGTCTTTCCAGCTGGTCTGCCTCAAGCACATAGCATTGCATGGGGTTGTTGTGACCCAAATTCAGGAGACAGCACTTGGCCTTATTAAACCTCATGTAATGACCTTAGCTCACTGATCCATCCTATGCACATCTCTCTGTAGAGCCTTCCCACTCTCAAGTAGATCAAAGCTCCTGCTTAATTTTGTGCCTTGATTTTGTTCTGCCTCTCTCAGGTTTGACTCCTTTCTATAGGCATCTGGGCAGTTCAGGGTTTTTTTTTTCCAAAGCTGCCCACACAAAAAGTGAATTTAAACTCCTTCAGAGGTGAGAATTTGAAGTCTACACAATTCACATCTAGCTAAGGGGGATCCAGGAAGAATCCCATCTGGATGACTGCTCTGGAGCATCGTGGAAGCGTAGCACAACTGCAGAGTCCTGTGGCAAGTCAGACAGCAGAGGGAATCCAAAACAAAGAGCAAGAAAGAAATGGGCTTGGCATGCTCACTGACATTTGTGATCTGAGTGGAGTCTCAGCTGGCTGAACCCTTACAGACTGTCAGCATGCCTAAAGGGAAAGAGGCAGTTAGTGCACTTTTCTTTATGGTCACTATCTACCAAGATCCATTTTCTGGTCGTTGTTACTCTCATGCTGCGGTGCCTGGAAATAATGAGACAGTATTTCACTCCCCAGAAATACAGCATCGAATCCTGGCCCTCCTCAAGCACTGTCTAAAGATGCCTTTAACCTTTGAGGAGCCAGGACTTCATGTCCAGTCCTTTCACTGAATGTCTCCTCTTTACTGGCCCTGGAAAGCTTTCTAAAGGAGAAATACTTCATAATCAGCCATCAGGGAGTTAAAATGATGTTTGACTCCTACTTGAAGAAGCAGAGTCAGGGTTTGTTCCAGTATGTTCTGAACTGGCACATGTGAGATGTTTGGTAGTAGCAGCCTTGGAGGAAGGTGGTGTAGCTCCATTGTTCATAGAATCAGGTTTGGAAGGGACCACAAGGATCATCTAGTTCCAACTCCCCTTCCATGGGCAGGGACACTCTACCTACATTGTTGAGTTCCCCTGTGCTGCTGCTGGGGGTGTGAAGGGGTGATCCCAGGAAGAGCTGCTCACAGGTGTGAACACAGAACTCTGCCTCCAGCACTGCCCCATTTTACGTTCATTTTATAAGCTCCAGGTTCAGTGAGTGCCTTTAAGAGTGTCCTCTCCACTCAGAGTGAGGTGCTGCCCACCTTGCACAAAGGGTGCAGCTGTAGCCATAATGGCCTGGGGATTTATGCCAAAGGCAACATTTTCACTGAGCTGGTTGCTATCCATGGAAAACCAGACAGGCTTTCTGAAGGGAGCTCGTGTGCCACCAGCTCTCTCCATGCAGAGGTCTGGCCTCCTGGCAAGCATTGTTCTGTGCTGATGGCCACTGTGCGTAATTACTTGCTGTTTGCTGCTGGCAAGACAGGTGCTTCTACAGCTCCAGACACCCTTGATGTGTTGTTTCTATCTCCCCCTTTCTCCACTTTTGCAAAACATCTCATTTCAAACAGTGATCTCCATATGCTAGCAATGACACCCATGCCCTCCTATGCATGCCTCATAAAATGGACCTCCAAAGCTGCCTTACTTCTCGTGTCTTCCTTTTCCTGCTTTGCCACCCAGCTGCATACAATTGGCAGGAGCAGCAGGTGCTCACATGGCTTCACTGGCCAGTGGCTGCAAGGTGGAACAAGTGCTCCATGAGATGAGGAACATCCTGGCACACCATAACCCATCTCAGCTCCTCGCACTAGTGTCTTTCACTCATTTTACACCTGTTAGACTGCCACTGCTCCTGATCTCTTGGCTCCTGGTGCGTTCCACTTCCCTTTCATTCTCATAGACTGCCACATCCACCAGCATGAAATACACCTCAGCAAAGGGGAGAGTTTGGAAAGTCACTTTTTCCAAAGCACTGTTGCCAAAACAAGTCTGCTTTATCTGTGGCCTCCTTGGACTCATCTCTTCCTCACACCTTACTCTGCCTCCCACCACCTCTTCCTAAGGTGGCATTGACTTCTCAGTTTGAAGCACTTTCTGAGTTGTCAGTATTAGTCCCACCCACCAGGGCATATTGGTAGGAGGAAAGGAGAAGAATGGGTGGAGGAAAAGGAGACAGAAAGCTGGGAAGGAGGCAAATCTTATTTGTAAAGGCTGACTCCAACTCTACTCCTGAACATCTGAGAAGAAACCTTCTCTGGCACCGACTCCAGGCTGCAACAAGACATGCAGAATACTTTATTTCTGGAGCTATGTCTGCTGGCAGCATAGTAATGAGATGCATCCCAATTCTGCAGACATTCATCCGCTCTCTCTGCTGGTGGGCATGTGGAGAAGACGAGGGCAGGATAGGTGAGACCAGCCTAGAGTAGACTAGCAGTCAGATCCACTGCAGGCACCGATTTAGACCAACTAAGGATCCAGCCTGTGCAATCTGCTCGGACCTTAATTTCTGCTCAGGTTCCACTTTCCATTAGCACTGTGTGAGCAGAGATTTCTCACTATCTTAGGCAAAGCAGTCACGTTTCAGGGGGAGCTGCTGCACTCAGTTCATCTGCACAGCCTCGTGCACTCCCAGACATGCACAGAGCTTAATTTTGCATAATCACATTGGTTCTTAACCACGGCAATATATTCAGATCTTCAGACACCTGACAGTCAGACCCAGCTCTCTAGCAGCCTTCCTGCTGGAAAAGCAATTATATTTGTGCAAAGGCATTGGTGCAGAGTTTAAAGGTACCTGCCACCTCAGAGGGAATGGAGAGCCTTTTGGGCTAGTGCAAGGGGGAGCATCCCACCCAAACTTCTTGTCAAGTGATGAAGAATCATTTCACGCTACATGTGGCAAAGGAAAATTAACCTTAATTCACTGAGAGGCAAGTTGATCAATTTGTCTTCCCCTTTGTGATGGTGATGAAGCAGCTTGTTGAGATACCTCAGTCTGGGATGAAAGTCCCCCAAAGGGGAGGCAGAACCTCTTAGTCTGGGTAAAGAAGTAAATAAGACAAGCAACAGTGGCCATTTGCCAGCTCTCTTGTCCAGTTTCTTCTCTGTACAAACTAGAAGTAGTGCATCCGGTTCTGGAGCCCCCATAACAAGAGGGGACTGTGTCCAGAGAAGGGCCACAAGAATGCTCAGAGGGCTGCAGCAGCTCTGCTGTGAGGACAGACTGAAAGAGTTGGGGCTGTGCAGGCTGGAGAAGAGGAGGCTCCCAGGTGACCTTCTTGTGGCCTTCCAGTGTCTGAAGGGGGCCTACAAAAAAGCTGGGGAGGGACTTTTTAGGGTCTCAGGGAGTGACAGGACTGGGGAGAATGGAGCAAAGCTGGAGGTGGGGAGAGTCAGACTGGAGGTGAGGAGGAAGTTGTTGAGCATGAGAGTGGTGAGAGGCTGGAATGGGTTGCCCAGGGAGGTGGCTGAGGCCCTGTCCCTGGAGGTGTTTCAGGCCAGGCTGGCTGAGGCTGTGGGCAGCCTGCTCTAGGGTAGGGTGTCCCTGGGCATGGCAGAGGGGTTGGAACTGGCTGCTCCTTGTGGTCCCTTCCAACCCTGACTGGTTCTGTGATTCTGTGAATGTAAGGAAAGTCCCAAGCTCCCCTCCTCTTCTGCACACTTGGGCTGAGCCAGTGCTGGTTTGGTCTCCTCCTCATGCCATGGCTTTTAAAAGCAGCCATCTCCAGCAACACAATGCCAGTTTCTAGGAATTGCACTTTCAACTTAATAGTCACAGTGGTTGGACCCTGGTGTACCTCACTGAATTCCAGTGCCATTCCCTGTGGTCTGACTGAAGAGGTGTGTGGATGACACCTGTCAGAGATGATGCAGGGAGGACTGATCCTGCCCTGAGGCAAAAAAAGAAACTAGAAGCCCTGCTGGGGCTCCCTCAGGCCCCGAGCTGCTGCGAGGCAGGAGTCACACACGTTTGCCTACCCCTCTGTGTTTACCTAGACCAAAGGAAAACCTCTGCCATCTGACAGAGAGATGGCACTGCCACCAAGCTGAGGAAATGTGCTTCCCTGCTAGAAATTCAGTGGACAAACTCAGCTGCCTCCAGGTTGAAGTTTCTGTGGACACCAGAAGGCAGTGTCCCCTTCTTCATGCCATCCACGCACTGAGTCCTGTACCAGGGCAGGAATAAGCTCCTGCACCGGTACAGGCCCTGTCCCTGAGGTGTTTAAGGCCAGGCTGGATGGGGCTCTGGCCAGCCTGATCTAGGGTAGGGTGTCCCTGCCCGTGGCAGGGGGGTTGGAACTGGATGATCCCTGTGGTCCCTTCCAACCCTGACTGGTTCTATGCTTCTAGGCAAGGGGTTGCCCTGCTGGAAAGCAGCTCTGGGTAGCAGCACTTAGAAGTCCTTGTGGACAACGAGTTCACTCTTGAGCCCGAGAGGGCCTGCAGGATTCTGGGGCACAGCAAGATGAGTATGGTCAGCAGGTCAAGGAAGGTTCTTCTCTTCTTCTGCTCCTCTGCCCCAGTGAGGCCCATGCGGAGTACTGAGGCCAGTGCTGGACTTCCTAGTTCAAGAAGGACAGGGAATTGCTGGAGGGAGTCCAAAGGAGGGCCACAAATATGCTGAGGGGACATCAACATCTGTGTGAGGAGGAAAGGCTGAGAGATCTGGGGCTGTTTAGCCTGGAGAAGAGCAGCCTGAGAAGGGATCTGATCAATGCTAAGGGGTGGGGAGTAAGGGGATGGGACCAGACTCTTTTCACTAGTGCCCAGTGACAGGACAAGAGGCAATGGGTACAAATCAGAACCCAGGAGGTTCCATCTGAACCTGAGACAAAACTTCCTTTCTGTGAGGATGCCTGAGGCCTGAAGCAGAAAGATTGTGGAGTCTTCTTCTCTAGAGAGACTCGAAACCTACCTGAGCATTCTGATCCTGGGCAACCTGCTGTGGGTGACCCTGCTTTAGCAGGGTGTTTGGACTAGATGGTCTGCAGGGGCCCGTTCCGTCCTCCACCATTCTCTGATTAAGTGGCTGAAATGAGAAACAGAAGAAAGTTTTTCCTTTTTTCCCCACATAGATGTCATTTTGGCACCACCAGCATGAAGAGCTGTAACGTTGTCTTCCCCTCTTACCTACACTCAAAGAGAAGAAAAACATTTAGGGATGAAGCCAGAGGATGATCTTGATTAATGCACCCAGATGTAACACTGAAGCGAATCTCACACTAGAGATGCAACTGTTTCAGGCTCCCACTTGTGTAAGAGAGAGAGAAAAATCTCACACAGAAGTTCCAAAAAAATCCTCCCAAACTTTCCCAGGCTCAGCCAGGCCCATGTGCAAAGTCCAAAGTCATTTGAATGTTCTGGAAACACCCCAAGATTATGTCTAGAGTGATTCCAAGACTGTTCTTTTTTCCAATTCAAATGAGCCCTATTACACATCAGGAATGTCTGGAGGAGAAATGCAGCCTGATTCACAAAGCCTTATTACATATTTTAACGTGGGCAAGGTAAACATGGCAATGTCTCTTGGGCATTTGGCTGTTTCAGTTTTAGCATTTCATTTGCTCTTTGGTTACTGACAAAAAGTCTTGAAGCAAACCCAAACTTTTGTGATGTTTATTTTACCCCCACCAGGGCCACAGCTGCTGGATCAGACTCTGTACTTCAGGAGTATGTCTTAGTCACTTGCTTGAGTTTGATCGGTTGACAAAGGCATAACAAGTCCCAGTGAGTCAAGTAACAGCACGCTTTTGGAAACCACCCCCAAACCCAAGGGCAAATCACAGGATGTTAGGAGTTGGAAGGGACCTCTGGAGATCTTTGAGTCCACCCCCTGCCAGAGCAGTGCTACAGAATCTAGAGCAGGTCACACAGGAACACATCCAGATAGGTCTAGAAAGTCTCCAGAGAAGGAGACTCCACAATCTCTCTGAGGAGCCTGTTCCAGTGCTCTGTGATCCTTACAGAGCAGTGCTACAGAATCTAGAGCAGGTCACACAGGAACACATCCAGATAGGTCTAGAAAGTCTCCAGAGAAGGAGACTCCACAATCTCTCTGAGGAGCCTGTTCCAGTGCTCTGTGATCCTTACAGTAAAGAAGTTCAGATAAACCTGCAGCAGGCACTCACCCACCTCGAAGCTGATCTAGTGTGAGGTGTCCCTGCCGGCTGCAGGGAGGTTGGAGCTAGATGATCCTTGGGGTCTCTTCCAGTTCTGACAATTCTATGATTGTATGATTCTTTTTTTCCTGGCTTCATATGATCTCCAACATCAGTTGGAAGCTTCAGTTTGATCACCACTGGATATCAAACAGCAATCACAGGCTCACAGGATTTTAGGGGTTGGAAGGGACCCAAGGAGATCATTGAGTCCAACCCCCCTGCCAGAGCAGGACTATACAATCTAGCTCAGATCACAGAAGAATGCATCCAGACAGGCCTTGAAAGTCTCCAGAGAGGAAGACTCCACAACCTCTCTGGGGAGCCTGTTCCAGTGCTCTGTGACACTTACAGGAAAGAAATTCCCTCTTGTGTTGAGGTGGAACCTCCTGTGCTGCAGCTTACACCCTTGTAAGTCCTATCCCAGGGAGCAGTGAGCAGAGCTTGTGCCCCCCAACCCCTGACCCCCAGCCCTCAGGTGTTTATAAACATTTATTAAATCCCCTCTCAGTCTTCTCTTTCCTCTCCTCACCAGGCAGTGCCCCAGTCCCCTAATCATCCTCGTAGCCCTCCACTGGACCCTCTCCAGCAGATCTCTGTGCCTCTTAAACTGGGGATCCCAAAACTAAACAGAGTAATCAAGATGAGGTCTCACCAGGGTGGAGCTGAAGGGAAAGAGAACCTCCCTTGATCTGCTGAACACACTCTTTTTTATACAGCCCAGGATCCCATTGGCCTTTTTGGCCACAAGGGCACATTGCTGTGCCATAGATGTTATCCACCAGCACTCCCAGGGCCCTCTCCACAGGGCTGCTCTCCAGCAGATCACCTCCCAGCCTGTACTGCTGCAGTTTACTGTTCCTCCCTAGGGGCAGGACTCTGCACTTGTCCATGTTGAACCTCATTTGGCTCCTCTGTGCCCAGCTCTGTCTGTCCAGAGGAGAGCCACACAGCCTTCAGCTGTATCAGCCAAGCCTCCCAGTTTGGTGTCATCAGCAAACTTGCTGAGCAGACTGTCTGTCTGTCTGTCTGTGCCCTCTTCAGCGTCATTGATGAAGATGCTGAACAGGACTGGACCCAGCACTGATCCCTTGGGGACTCCACTGGTTACAGCTCTCCAGATGGACCTGGCACCATTGATCACCACTCTTTGTACTCAATCTTGTAACCAATTCCTAATCCACCTCACTGCCTGCTCTTCCATCCCACACTTCCTCAGCTTGCTTGCTAGAAAATCATGGGAGATGTTGTCAAAGGCCTTGTTAAGGTCAAGGTAGACTACATCCACTGGTCTCCCTTAAAATCATCATGCATTTTGATGACCCTAAAGACTACCCCATCTACTTTGTACCTCCTTACAAGCAGTGGTGACACAAAAATTCCTCTTTGGTAAGGGAGATATTTCTAAAAGCTTTCTTAGGGACTTGAACACCAGGTCCAAACTGGGCTGCAGGGTATAAATATCTCTTTGTGCTGGTGGGATGAGGCACTTCTGAGCCAGCTTTTTAATCTTGCCTCCACCATCTGGCTGCAGCTCTCTTTGCTGTGTACTGCACAGCATGGTAAAACTGGAGGTCCATGCACAGAAAAGGTCTGTCCTGCCAGGAAGCAGACATGGGTTTGGTGTGGATCTGCAGCTAGCAGCTGATGGTTCTGTTCTGGGCTGCAGAAAGAGGTAATTTCAGATTCTTTCAGGACTGGACAAAGATGTAAAGAATAAACCCCAAGTGGGTGTGCTTGAAAGAAGCAGCCTTGTAGCAGGATCCCATGTTTTGAGCCTGGGGGTCAGACTGATCCTGGTGAGCCAAGGGGAAGATGATGGAGTTCATGCATCAGCATAGCCCTATGCCTAAAATGAGCAGTGCACAGCAAATCCTCCCAAAGAGATTTGTGTTTCAGGGCCCCAGAGTTTCCTTCACAGAGTGCAGAGAAATGTTTCCAGCCTTCAGAGAGGTGCAGAAACAAAAGGCAGACTCCTCTGCTGCTAAGAGAGAGATGCAAAGAAGTTAGAGCTGTGTCCTTAGGGCCCTGTCATGAGCCTCATCTGAGCCTCTAGTCCTTGGCTGATGGCTGCATTTAAGCTCAGACCTTTAACCAATCTGCTTCCCAAAGCAGGGCTGTGTGCCTACTAAGCCTGGCCTTGCTCCTTGCTGCCTCTGACCAGCCTCAGCTCCTTACATCCTGAGAACTCCTCTGGGATATCTGCTGCATCTGCTTGTCTTTCCCTGCACATGTGGTGCCTGCTTTCATCTCAGCATCTCCTGCAGAGCAGCCTGCTCTTGCTGCACTCAACACACATGACTTCTGGTGTTTTCTGATCCTCCTTTAGCACTGCTTTCTAGGACAGATACGCAGAGCTGTGGAGGTAGGAACACAACCTGACCCCCCAGGGTTCTGTCCCCTTTCTATACACAGAGGGAGAGGTCCCCCTGAATGAGAATCTCAACAAAGCCACTGTGAAAAGCAGCAGCGAGCTGTAGCTGTCCTCCAAACTCCAGCTGAGCAAGTGGCAGTTCAGCTGCGACATGACTTGGCTGTTAACACATCTCTGGCACCAAGCACAGGGTGACACTGCTGTGTCTGGATGCTGCTGAAGGCTGGTGACCTTTCAGCAGGTTCCCTTTTTAACAGCAATTACATTACCTGGATAACTTCTTAAATGCAAACCCACTCCCTTTTTCTTTGAGGTGCAGAGAGGCAGAGCACCAGGGCTCCACAAACACCTGTTTCACTTTGCTTTTCCAATTCTGGCTCAGATAATGGCAGCTCTTGTGTGAGAAAGAACAAACCAGCAAGAGTCCCTATTATTTACCAGTCTAGAGAGGTATAAATCACAGAGCCAGCAAAGCCCCATTCCTGTGATTTCAGTTTTATAGGCCATTACCATAACTGGCTTGTGATGCTCTTATTTTAACATACAAATGGCACCATCCTGCTTATTGGGGATGGGATTGTTTCCCCTCCCAAGGGATCCCCATTGAACCTGGCATTATTTGGGCTGAGCCTGGAAAGAGAGGCATTATTTCCTCAGACTCATGAAACCCTTCTTTAAGGCACAGCTTTGTTTCCTCCACCGCTGAGCACCCTTACAGGCTGATAGCTATTGCAGCACTCTAAGTTCCATCAGGAGCTAAAAGGTTTGTGGAGGAAGGAGAGCAAAATATCACTGCCCATGGGCCTGTTTAGTTACCCCAAAGACTGCATGGCTTTGTGGTTTGTATGGGAGCTTCAGGCTATGTTGGCATTGTAAGGAATTGCTGCTATAGAAAGCAAGGAACCTAATTTCACAGAATGCATTGGGTTGAAAGGAACCCTCACAGGTCATCTTGTTCACCCCCCCAGAAATCAGCAGGGACATTCCCAAGCAGATCAGGCTTGCTCATGGTCAACTTTGATCATGAATGTCTCCAGGGATGTCTCCACAACCTCTCTGGGCA
This sequence comes from Tricholaema leucomelas, assembly GCA_013400475.1. Classification (NCBI taxonomy): domain Eukaryota; kingdom Metazoa; phylum Chordata; class Aves; order Piciformes; family Lybiidae; genus Tricholaema lacrymosa; species Tricholaema leucomelas. The sequence continues at coordinate 1,209,776 of WAAF01019757.1, forward strand.
AACTTTTCCAGTATGTCACCATCCTTGCTGTAAAGAACTTCCTCCTAATGTCTGCTCTAGATCTGCCCTGCTCCAATTTCAAACAATTTCTCCTCATCCTGCCACTACAGGCCCTTCTAAATAGTCCTTTCCCAGCTTTCATGTAGCTCCCCTTCAGATATTGAAATGCTGCTACAAGGAACCTTCTTCTCTCCAGGCTGAATAACTCCAATTCTCTCAGCCTGTCTTCACAGAAGTGTTCCAGCCCTCTGATCACCTTGGTGGCCCTCCTCTGGACTCACTCTAGCAGGTCCATATCCTTCCCGTGTCGAGGATTCCAGAGCTAAACGCAGTGCTCCAAGTAAGGTCTCACCAGAGCAGAACAGAGAGGGAGGCAAGAAGGATGCTTTGGTCCGCAGATTGAGTCAGTTCTGATGCCATGCTTATGCTTTTCCCTACCTCACAAGTGCAATGAGAAGGGCTGCAAACACAAAGAGTCATGTTTCTTCCTGTAATAAACCTGTCACTGGACAGAACAAAATGTCAGGTAAGCCCACTGCTGCTTTTCAGATGGGGAAACAGCTCAGCAGCAGGAGCCTTGTCCTGAGAATGAAGTACTGATGAAGGGATTGGGGGATTTAGAGGTTTGCTGTTGTTGTTTATGAGTTTTGGGTTTTGGTTGTTGTTGGGCTTTTTATTCCTGCTGTGAAGGCAGCCATCCCTTGCCCATACACAGACAGGAATGACTGCAGCATGATGCTGACTGAAAGAGTGAAGCTGCAAAAGCTGCTGGTGATGTAGCAAAGTGGACAGCAAAGCAAAGAGAGGGCACTGGGGGCAAAGAGTTGTCAAATAATTGCAGTGTTGGAATGTTGCATAGCAACAATAAAGATCCTCTATGATTTTATAGTTAGAGCATGCATTATGTACAAGCCTTCCATCAGTGAAGGACTGTGTCCACAAACCTGAAGCCAGTGGGCATAATGCAGGCAAACAGAGTTGGTGGAATTATTTACTTGCTGTAGCCTTCTGTGCTTGCAGTCCATGTTTTCAATTGAGCCCTCCTAAAAGCCTGTCCTTGATAAAGATGTGAGATTAAAATGTAGCTTTAGCTGATCAATCCTTACTACCCCTCTTTGGCAAGAGGATGAGTCCTCCCACACATCACTCCCTGTCTCAAAACAGCCAGGGATTAATACTTTTTGTTTCTGAAGCACAAGATGCAGATTGGGATGCTCATGCCAGCACCTGAGAATTGCAGAATCATTTTGGTTAGAAGAGGTTTTCAAGATCTCAGAGCCCAAGAGTTAACCCAGCACTGCCAGGCCACCACTAATCTGTGTCCCTCAATACCATATCTACAAAGCTTTTCAGTCCCTCGAGATGGAGACTGCAGCACTGCCTTAGGCAGCCTGGTCCAGGATTTGATAACCCTTTTAAGGAAAAATATTTTCCTCATAGAATCAGCCAGGTTGGAAGAGACTTCCAAGCTCATCCAGTCCAACCTAGCACCCAGCCCTAGACAATCAACCAGACCATGGCACTAAGTGCCTCATCCAGGCTTTGCTTGAACACCTCCAGGGACAGTGGCTCCACCCCCCCCATGGGCAGCCCATTGCAATGCCAATCTCTCTCTCTGCCAACAACTTCCCCCTAACATCCAGCCTAGACCTCCCCTGGCACAACTTGAGACTGTGTCCCCTGGTTCTGTTGCTGGTTGCCTTGCAGGACACCAACCTCCACCTGGCTACAGCCTCCCTTCAGGTAGCTATAGACAGCAATGAGGTCAGCCCCGAGCATCCTCTTCTCCAGGCTGCGAACCCTCAGCTCCCTCAGCCTCTCCTCACAGGGCTGTGTTCCAGGCCCCTCACCAGCTTCATTGCCCTTCTCTGGACATCTTCCAGCACCTCAACATCTCTCTTGAATTGAGACATCTCTCTTGAATGTTCAACTTAAATTTCCCCTGGCACAACTTGAGTCCATTTTCTCTTGGCCTGTCCTTTGTCAGCAGAGACAAGAGAACAACTCCCACCTCACTCCAGCCTCCTTTCAGGCAGCTGGGAGAACAGTATGGTCTCTCCATCCTTTTGCATATCCATTGTTCATTTGGGCTTCCTCCTGCCTTTTACTGTGATCACTGTCAAGCAGAGGATTTCTTTTCCTTCTGCCAGCAAAGGACTGTCAGCTCAGTTTGTGACTAGCAACTAACATTTAACTGCTGAAATGCTGAAATCAAAAGCAGCAGTGAAAAAGTTCTCTCACTGCACTCACCCTCCTGCACCACCAAACCCTCTGCTTCATGCTTGCCACAGCAAATATTGACTATTTTAATTGCTGCTTAATGCATATGGCTCTGCTTTGGCAGGAAGCATCTTGTGTCCTGCTGACTACTTCAAACTACACATGCTCAGATGATATGCTTAGCAGGCAAGGACAAGTGCAGAGTCCTACACCTGGGGAGGAGTAATAAACTGCAGCAGTACAGGTTGGGAGGTGATCTGCTGGATAGGGCCCTGGGAGTGCTGGTGGAGAACATCCAGGGGACAGCAATATGCCCTTGTGGCCAAGAAGGCCAATGACATCCTGGGATATGTTAAGAAGAGTGCGTCCAGCAGATCAAGGGATGTTCTACTCCCCCTCTACTCTGCCCTGCTGAGACCTCATCCTGAATACTGCGTTCAGTTTTGGGCTCCCCAGTTGAAGAGGGACAGGGATCTGCTGGAGAGGGTCCAGCAGAGGGCTACAAGGATGATTAGGGGACTGGAGCCTCCTGATGAGGAGAGGCTGAGGGACGTGGGGCTGCTTCGTCTGGAGAAAAGAAGATTGAGAGTGGACTTAATAAATGTTTATTAATATCTGAGGATCAGGACAGGGGGGACAGGCTCTGCTCACTGCTCCCTGGGATAGGACAAGCAGCAATGGGTGTGAGTTGCAGCACAGGAGGTTCCACCTCAACACAAGAGGGAACTTCTTTACTCTAAGTGTCCCAGAGCACTGGCACAGGCTACCCAGAGAGGTTCTGGAGTCTCCTTCTCTGGAGACTTTCATGGCCTGTCTGGATGTGTTCCTCTGTGATCTGTGCTAGATTGTGTGGTCCTGCTCTGGCAGGGAGGGTTGGACTTGATGATCTCCTTGGGTCCTTTCCAACCCCTAACATCCTGTGAGCCTGTGACTTTTCTCCATTGCAATTGAAGGGGCAAGGTCAAATAAACACAAAAGTGATCTTGTTGCAGATCTTGCTGCTTACTGTAGGAAGTTTGAACCTGAAGGTCCCTTCCAACCCAAACCATTCTGTGATCTCTGCTTCTTTGCAGTGATGTTTTTGGACCCTGCGTACTTCAGACAGAGATGGTTTTCACAACTACTTCAGAGCTTCAAAATAACCCAAACCACAAATAACAACAAACAAGCAAACGAAATAAAAGCCAAACCCAAACTGAAACAACCAACAGCAGCAACAACAAAGCAGCAAAAAAAAACCCCAGCAAACGAAACCCCAACAGCAAAACCAGCAACAAACAGCACCCAACCAAAACCCAAACGCTGAACAACGAACCTCCAGCTTTAAAAGTGTTGCAGGTTACTTTGGACACAGTGTTCTGCCTCTTGATGTGAAGGTCAACAGCCAAGAGCACTATTTTTTCTCTCTTTCTAAGTGTCAGGCTAGCAAAAGTAACACTTTGAAATGAAAGCTCAGCTTTTATGGTCCAGGTAATGTGTGTTTGGTCCATCACGAGTGTGCATACATTGGATGAGAGCCCTGCCTTAGCCTCAAATGAGTGTCCTCTGGGAGCCAGCAATCCTGTTAGGAGCACATCCCTCAGTTCATGCTGCAGCTCTGCCTGCTGACACCAGCTGCAGGTCACACCACAATCTGAGTTATGCAGACACCTGCCCACAAAGGGCTGTCTGGAGACCTCCCACAGCTCATTTTATGAGTCCACACGCTGGATTCACAAAGCAGCTCCCACTGACTCCTGCCTTTTGGGCCAAACAGCTCCAATTTCTACAGCCTGCTGCAAATCTCTTTTGTGTTGATGAAGTCAATGACAGACAAGACAAAACCACCTAGGCTTTGTCTCTCTGCTTCAGACTGAAGGATGCTCAAAGGCTTCATTTCCTTTACCCCTAGGATCCTTCTAATTTCCAGCCTAACCTTGTTGTCCCCCAAGGCATCATTTCTCATTTGTTCTTGTGTCATGGTTACATTTTATATCTGCAGTGGGGACAAATTGCAGCTATAAATAGCATTGATGGTGCAAAGTTTTGCACTCTGTCCAGATGGAACAACTCACTGGCAATAATTACATTGTAGGTACAGTTTTCATCTGATTAGCTGGAAATACATTGGGTTTTCTCCTCCCATCTTTTGCATAAGAAGTCCTTTTTTATCCACAGTTTACACAAATGCTACTCTATAGAATCATAGAACTGTTTTGGTTAGAAAAGGCCTCTAAGATCATCAAGTCCAAGCATCGACCTAATACCACCATGGCCATAAAGGGCTGTAGGAGGTTGTTATGGTTGCTTTAGATTTGAAAACCAGAGGATCTTGTTTGTAAATATGCCTGATGGACTGTAGCATTGCCTAGTACTCCCCTTATGACATCCTGGAAAAGAAAAAGATCAGGAGGACCTGGAGATCCATAAAGCTACAGGAGGGTGAATTGAGACTGATTTACCCTGGAGAAAAGAAGAATAAGGAGGGACCTCATCAGTGCTTGCAAAAACCTACAGGGTGGGTGTCAGGAAGATGGGGGCAGCCTTTTTTTTCAGTGGTGCCCAGTGACAGGAGAAGAGGTAATGGGCACAAACATAGAAAGTTCCACCTAAACATTAGGAGGAACTTCTTTCCTTTGAGGGTAGTGGAACACTGGAACAGGCTGCCCAGAGAGGCTGTGGAGTCTCCATAGAATCATAGAATCAATCAGGTTGGAAAAGACCTCCAAGATCATCCAGGCCAACCTAGCACCCAGCCCTAGACAATCAACCAGACCATGGCACTAAGTGCCTCATCCAGGCTTTTCTTGAACACCTCCAGGGACGGTGACTCCACCACCTCCCTGGGCAGCCCATTCCAATGCCAATCACTCTCTCTGCCAACAACTTCCTCCTCACATCCAGCCTATACTTCCCCTGGCAGAGTCATTCCAAATCTGCTTGGACATCACCCTCTGGCAGGGGGCTGGACTGGATAATTCATAGATTCATAGAATGGTTTGAGTTGGAAGAGACCTGCAAGATCATCTAGTTCCAACCGCCTTGCCATGGGCTGGGACACCTTCCACTAGACCAGGTTGATCAAGGCCTCATCCAACATGGCCTTGAACACCTCCATGTCCAGGACATCCATGATTTCCATGGGCAACCTGTTCCAGTATACCACCCTCACTGTAACTCTCCCTTCCAACACCTACCATTCAATGATTCTGCCTTTACTCTTCCTCACTGTCCCCTGAGCTTATGGACACGAATCTGAGGGTTTCACAATACACAAAATTTCTCCTCCATTCATGAAGACCCTGAGCTGGGAGCAACTGGAGAATGGGAGGAAGGAAGTGTCACACAGCTTCACTCTGTTGTTACTCCCTCCTGGACAAAACATATCTCACCTCTGGCAAGCTTGGGCAGAAGCACAGCAGAGCTTCAAGGGCAACCAGGGCTCTGTGACCCTGCTCTGCAATAGCCTCATTAAAAGTGCCACTGTACATTTCTCCTCCAAATGTTCAACCAGCAGCAGTATTTTATTGCATGAATTTATCTTATCTCTCATGCTATTCATATCTGTAACTTGCCTAAAATGGAAGTGGAGCCCTGGTTTTAAGGCTTGTTTTACAACCAGAAGACATTGCAGAGGGGGGACAGGAGAGTTTTTAAATGCACCAAGGCACCTCCATTGATTTTGGTAGCAGTCAGATCTGTAAAAGTACCCAATTTACAAGTGTAAATAAATAATTTCAGTGTGAATCATTGCAGTTGTATATATTGGAATTCCAGCTAAAGCAGCTTCTTTTTGCCTCTGATCACTTTAAAACCATTTAAAAATAACAAAGAGCTATTGTTTGTGCTATCACAGTCAAAGAAAGACAATCAAGTTTGCCGAGCCTATGCCAAGGTTAACTCTTCTGAGCAGCATGTAACTGTCCCTGCCTTGTTTCTGTACAAAAGGAGGCTCAGAGACCTTCTCATCACTCTGTCACTCCATGAAAGGAGGTTGGAGTCAGGAGAGGCTTAATCTCTTCTCACAAGCAACAAGCAATGAGACAAGAGGAAATGGCCTCAGATGGCACCAGAGGAGGTTTGGTTTGGATGCGAGGAACATTTTTTCCCCCGAAAGTGTCACTCCTTAGAACATGCTGCCCAGGGCAGTGATGGAGTCCCCAACCCTGGAAGGATTGAATCATAGAATCAACCAGGTTGGAAGAGACCTTCAAGATTATCCACTCCAACCTAGCACCCAGTCCTAGTCAATCAACCAGGTCATGGCACTAAGTGCCTCATCCAAGCTTTGCTTGAACACCTCCAGGCATGGCGACTCCACCACCTCCCTGGGCAGCCCATTCCAATGCCAATCACTCTCTCTGTGAAGAACTTCCTCCTAACATCCAGCCTAGACCTGCCCTGGCACAACCTGAGACTGTGTCCCTTTGTTCTGTTGCTGGTTGCCTGGGATCAGAGCCCAACCCCACCTGGCTACAGCCTCCTTCCAGGTAGTTGTAGACAGAATGACAGCCATGAAAAGCCATGGAGAGGTGGTGCTGAGCTTTAATGATGCCCATGAACTTGATGCACAACCTTCTTACGTACCTTCATGGATCATTCTCTTCTCTCTACAGAGCTAGCTGCTAAGACAACTGGGTCAGAGGGCAAGAGAAAGGGTTTTCACCACAGACACCTGGCAGGGTGCACTGGAAAACTGGCATGGGGGCACCTCAGACCAAAAATCTACAGTGGTGAAAGGTTTCATGTGGGGGAAAGGGACAGTGGAAGAGAAATGTTTATTTTTGGTATTGCTGCTGGACTGAATCCAGAAAGCCAGATGATGCTCCTCCAGACAGGAAATGTGTTTCAACTGGCTTCAGCAAAGCCATATGGACAACCAAGGAGTTATGTTTCCCTTAAGTAAATCTCCTGATGTGAGCTTCCAGTCTGAAAAAGTGGTTTAGCCACAGGACCTTCTTAGTGAGCACATCTGCTCGACAAATTTGTGCAGCATCACATCTGCCATGTAATTTAACAGACCCTGCCGGGCTCTGGGTGGAGGAAATGAAGGCTGGGCTCATTTGTGGCTTGCACAGTGCCAATGGAATGAACTCAGGACAAGTTGTGGCTTGAAGCTGCCTACAAGATCAATGCCTTTATCGCAGTGCAACAGTCAAGTTCTGCTGAGTAGCATCTTGTGGGAAGGAGGATGCCAGCAGAGAGTTGAGCCAGGATCTGAGCCCTTGGGACACTGTGGCAGGAAGATCCCTCAGCATTTGGGTATATGAGCAGTCTGCTTCCATCTTGCACAGCTTTTCACAGGCTGTGACTAGTTTTTCTGGTGGGAACCTTTTGAAACAAAAACCCAGAAGAAATGACAAACCTCCTTATTATTGGTGCCACAGCTATGACCAGCACACAAACTACGTGCCTAAAGACCAACTGCTTGCTCATTCCTCACTTCCAGCTGCAGCCTTACTCTTTTCAGAATCACCTGGGTGGCTAACATACTTCCATTCAATATGCTTCATTGCTATTGAAACACTGGCACAGGTTGCCCAGGGAGGTTGTGGATGCTCCTTCCCTGGATGTGTTCAAGGCCAGGTTAGATGAGGCCTTGAGTGATCTGTTCTAGTGGTAGATGTCCCTGCAGGGGGTTGGAACTGGTTGATCTTTGAGGTCCTTTCCAACCTAAGCCTTTCTATGATTCTATGATTCTATTTCTGTGGAATCAGTTGCTGATCTGCCAGGGTCAGAGTGTTGCTAATACTCTGTTTGCAAAGTCCTCCATCCCCTGTTGGCCACCTACCTCCCAGCCTCACAGGAATGCTGGTTTGTGCTCTCATCTCCTACTTTTCAGTTGTTTTCAGTCATCCCATTCTGTAGCTATCACTTCTGTGGTACCACCTTCTGCTTCACTCCTAAGCCCCATTATTTTCACAGTTGCTTCTGGGCACCTTCTACATTCTGCTTAGCCCAACTTCTCTGCCCTGTTGCCACTCCACATCTGTCTTTAGTGCCGTCCTCCGTTGCCAGTGCCCTGTATCTGCTGTCACACTGCAACAAGAGCCTTTGTTACATTTGTGGCTGTGCCCTCTACTGTTTTTTACCACCACTTGTGATCCCACAGACTTTCTGCAGCACACATCCAGAGCTGAAGTGGCAAGTGCAATGTTCTGAATGCTCCAGAAAGTGTAGGTATCACACCTACCTGCTTGGTCACTTTGTGACCATTCTCCACTGCCCTGGGCCACCTACCTATCTCAGCAATATCTCAGTAGCTTTTGTGCCAGCTCTTCCTTCATTGGACCACAGCAGATCTACATGGGATGCTGTGGTGGTTTGGGTGTCCCCCCACCCCCCCACACTTTAGAAATCACCCAGACTAGACTCAGTCAGCTCTGGAAATATGAATGAAGCTTATATTTACAGCTGGCACAATGTACAAGCAGATAGTTACAGTATATGCAGTTATATAGAGAAATATACAAGGTAAAAGGTAATACAGAAACACAACAGCCCTCCCAGAAACCTGAGTCCCCAGGAGGGGCTCTCAACCACCCCCTCACCTTCCCCCTACCCCTCTCAACCTTCTCCCAGTCCCAAGGAAGAATGGAGGTTCGGCCAGGGGGGTATGAAGCAAAGATGAATCAGCCAAAGCAAATGGAGGGTGAGGTTAGAGAGTGAGATGGAGTTCAGCCAGCATCCCCAGCTCCCCAGCAGCTGAAGCGCCGAGAGCAAAGCGACTTTATCTATGTTTTCCTTTCCTTTTTTACACATCTCAGCAAGACCATGAGGGAAGTAGACCTCACCATTGTTTTCATTTCACAGCCTATGATCTAGTCCTTCTCACCAAAACATTCTAGCTGGCTTCAAACTAGCACAGATGCCATGGCATGGCTCTCCAACTCAATGGCATCTCTGTTCATCTTTCCCCCATGTTCTCCTTGCTCTCTAACCACTCCTCCAGCACATTTATTGTAAAGAGATACAAGAAGAGGAAGACTAAAGGTGACACTACAAGATCAGAGAGGAGCCTTAGGGCAGAGGTGGTGGGAGCGAGGCAAGAAAAGAGCCTTGGGGCAGAGCTGGTGGGAGCGAGGTGAGAAGTGGACTCTGGTCTCTGTGCAGAGATCTCAGAGTGCTTCTCGCAGAGCTGCTGCTTCTGCCATCTTTTTGCAGTTGTGGACATGCCAACACTCAAGTGCTCCTGTGTCATTGTTTACTACTTAGCCAGTGACAGGGAAAGTATTTCTCTCCTCCTAGGCTACAACTGCCGACAGTTAGCCTTCAGAAACATAATGACCAGCCAGTGTGAAGCTGCTCAAATTACCTCATAAATAACTCTTAATGCATGGAGAACCAGGAGCTGCTGGTGCTCATAGATAAATTACTCACTGCCATTATGGAGCATTAAACCATGGCTAATATGGAGGTCTCCATAGGGGTTTCATTAAACACCAGAGGTCTCCTATAGATTTAACCATCGGGGAGCTACCCAACCTTGCTGCTTGTCAGCTCTGCCATGAGAGAGGTAATGCACTTCTGCACAGGAGTGCTGGGGTTGCTAATGGCCAGGAAAATGCCTCATAATGAGAAAAACAACAAACCCAAAATCCCAACATTGTTAACAGCCAGCAGTAGAAAGTGGTTTGTAGCAAGATGTTTGATCTCTGGACAGTTGGGAAATTGTTTCTTTCAGCACAAAGACATTAAGGGAGTGCAATTGAAAATGGTTGTCTCCTAATAAGGAACCAGGGAGAGAGCAACACTTCAGACTGGGGACAGGCTCTGCTCACTTGCTCCCTGGGATAGGGCAAGGAGCAATGAATGGAAGCTGCAGCACAGGAGGTTCCAGCTCAACACAAGGGGGAATTTCTTTCCTGTAAGGGTCCCAGAACACTGGAACAGGCTCCCCAGAGAGGTTGTGAAGTCTCCTTCTCTGGAGACTTTCAAGGTCTGTCTGGATATGTTCCTGTGTGACCTGAGCTAGATTGCATGGTCCTGCTCTTTCAGGGGGGTTGGACTCGATGATCTCCTTGGGTCTCTTCCAGCCCCTGCAGTTATATTGGCTGCAAAGATGTGCCTTGGCATTTCCATTTGTTGCCCATGACAGAGCAGAGCTACTGCAGACATGTCTACCTGAGTTACCCTCACATCCACATGCTGCCTGGTAGATGCACCCTCTGATGAATCCCATCCTCATCTAAACCTGCATTGCCATGTGACTTCAAGGCTTCAACCAGCTTGACTCTTTCCACCCAACCATAGTGGTAGAAGACCACTCAAGATCCCTGGAATCAAGGGAAAGACTGACTGAGCCCAGGCATGGTTTAAATCACCCTTTGGAGCTTCTCCATCAGATGTGGACTGGATTGCAGTGATGGTCCTTTGCTGTTGTCCTGGTAGGGCATAAATCCTGCTAGGCCAGTTTAACCCTTGCTCTCCTCCTCCTGTTGTGGGCCCAGGAGAGAGTTAGATGAGCAGAAAATAGGAGTTTAGCTCCAGCAAAGCCTTGGGGGCTAGGGGCCTTAGCACCACATTTCAGGTGTCTTGTGCTGCCTGCATGGTCAAATGAGGCACGAAGCTTTGAATTCACTGGCCAGAACAATGATGCTAGTGCCTATTGGCCAGTTTGACTTTCAAAACAAAGCATTTAAAGGGGGATGATTTAGAAAACCACACTTTTCTGCATCAGCCCTGTTCAGCGCTGAGCCTTCCTGCCTCTCATCCTTTGCGGCTCGTTAAAGGTGGCCACGTGTATGCAGCTCACACCCACCAGCTTAGCAGCTCAGCATCTCCTTCCTCTGCCTGCGATCACTGTCATGAGTTTGAAAGTGTCTTTGATACAGGAGACTTACTCAGGGACCAAAAGAGTCCTGAGTGCATCTGCTGGAGTGAAGGCCAAGACTCCATCAGCATAGTTAGAATTCTTCCTGTTCTCCCATTCCTATTTTCCAAGTTCTGATTGTTTAAACTGTTTAATTCTGTGCACTTACTTCCTGTCGACTGAAAATCCAAAGAACCTCAGGGAACATCCCCGAATTTTTGAATATTAATTAAAAATAATATTCATACAGAAATTAATATTCATAATTTGTAACTATTATTACTTTCCAATATGGCTGTGTATGCTGACAAGCCTGAGATTGAAGCTTGGCCATGAGCTTTCAGAATAGGCTGAACATGAGCCAGCAGTGTGCCCAGGTGGCCAAGAGAGCCAATGGCATCCTGGGCTGGCTCAGGAACAGTGTGGCCAGTAGGACAAGGGAGGTTATTCTGCCCCTGTACTCAGCAATGCTCAGGCCATACCTTGAGTACTGTGTCCAGTTCTGGGCTCCTCAATTCAAGAGAGATGTTGAGATGCCGGAAGGTGTCCAGAGAAGGGTAACAAAGCTGGTGAGGGGCCTGGACCGCACTGCCCTGTGAGGAGAGGCTGAGGGAGCTGGGGGTGTGCAGCCTGCAGAAGAGGAGGCTCAGGGCTGACCTCATTGCTGTCTACAACTACCTGAAGGGAGGCTGTAGCCAGGTGGGGTTGGGCTCTGATCCCAGGCAACCAGCAACAGAACAAAGGGACACAGTCTCAGGTTGTGCCAGGGCAGGTCTAGGCTGGATGTTAGGAGGAAGTTCTTCACAGAGAGAGTGATTGGCATTGGAATGGGCTGCCCAGGGAGGTGGTGGATTTGCTGTCCCTGAAGGTGTTCAAGAAAAGCCTGGATGAGGCACTTAGTGCCATGGTCTGGTTGATTGACTAGGGCTGGATGCTAAGTTGGACTGGATGATCTTGGAGGTCTCCTCCAACCTGGTTGATTCTATGATTCTTGTACACTTGTGCTTGCAAATCACACTCTTCCTCTTACAGCAAAGGCCAGAAGAACAGCTGGCGCCTACCAGCTGGGATTTGGGAAGGCTTAATGACCACCATGGAAGTATTTATAGCTCCATCTTTTAAGAAACTTTTGGTAATTACCACCAGGACAGCACTAACTATATTTGCACCACCAGCATAGCACTAACTATATTTGTGCAGAGTCGGGGGGGTGCCCATTTTTTTGGGGGCCATCATTTCTGCTGCTGGTTTAATATTAAAATATTTAAATTGCCATTTATTTCCCCATCCATTCAGTATTCATGTTCTGTCGAAGGTATGTCCTTTTTGGCACTCCAGTAAAATTGTGCTCGTTCTCAAAGCCATTGTAGCTGTCGTTCAGATGTAATTAATCTGACTGCACCGTTGATGACTCCACTGACAGCAATTAGAGGTGTGAATAGAAATTCACACCCAGCAGCTTCCCTGTTGGATCTCCTTTTCTACCACTCCAGCCCATTACTTCAGCTAAACAGTGGGTGGGCAACTGCAAAGTAGCCACCCAAAGATGGACTTTGGTCTCATTGAACACTGTATCCATGGGAAAGCTGTGATTTCTTTCTCCTGTTCATTTGGTACCTAATGGAAGTGACTCTGATGTTATGGACTAGACCTCTGTGCGCTACCTGTAAAACTCACCACACAAAGAGGAGAGTTCTTGTGGTTGTCAACACAACTCCAAAGGTCCACAGCTGTCTTTCTGTGCTTGTATAGGAAAGCTGCTGACTAAGAGAACATGACTCTTACATGTTAGTACCATGGTCTAGATGTCTGGATAGGGCTGGATGATAGGTTGGGCTGGATGAGCTTGGAGGTCTTGTCCAACCTGGTTGATTCTATGATTCTATGACTCTATGATTCTATGACAAGGAGTAGGTACTGCTGGGGATACTGGTGCTAGACTGGTTTAGTGCACTATGTGGTTACCCAGGGAGGTGGTAGATGGAACCATTCAAGGTCAGGTTTGATGGGGCTCTGAGCAACCTGTTCTAGTTGCAGATGTCCCTGCTGACTGCAGGGGGTTTGAAGTAGGTAACCTTTACAGGTCTCTTTTGTGCTAGTTTAACAATTCAGACCATGACACTTTCAAACCCCAAAACATTCTTGCTATTATTCGAATCTCTGTTGCTATCTCCTTTAGAGATGTCAGAACCCAAACTGCTGAGGGCATGAGGGAATTTGTGCTTTTAAATCTCTATGGACCAATTGGCTGTTCTGTTGACATTTACTCAGGTCTTCTGTCCCATAACTTTAGCCACTGCTTGTCTCAAGCAACCTGAAAGGGCCTAGAGAGCAAGATGGTTGTGGAACATTGGAACAGGTTGTCCATGGAGGTATTTGAGGCCCCATCTCTGGAGATCATCATAGAATCAAGCAGGTTGGAAGAGACCTCCAAGATCATCCAGCCCAACCTAGCAACCAGCCCTAGCCAATCAACCAGACCATGGCACTAAGTGCCTCAGCCAAAGGCTTTTCTCGAACACCTCCAGGGACAGTGACTCCACCACCTCCCTAGGCACCCAACCCCAACCTGGCTACAACCTCCCTTCAGGTAGTTGTAGACAGCAATAAGGTCACCCCTGAGCCTCCTCTTCTCCAGGCTAAACAACCCCAAGTTCAGACTCGGTAAGACTGAGCAACCTGAGGGTGTCCCTGCTCACTGCAGGGGGGTTGGACTAGATGACCTTTGGAGGACCCTTCCAACCAAAACCATTCTATGATTCTATGATTCTATTCTCTGGGTGTGCTCAGTGACACACATTTGTCCCTATCTGCTGGCCATCCTGGGGAGCATCTGACAGAATCATGTTGTCCTGAAAAACAGAAAGGGAGGTGAACCACCCTGGAGAAGGAACAAATTTGGAATAAGATGAGGATGGGCAGTGTTTAAAAGTTTTGTGGTTTAAGCACATCCTGAGTTTCCCTCTAAAATAGCCACCTTGTATCATTGATTTTCTAGGGGAGTGTGGTTTCTGGCATTAGGAGACTAAATTAGGTGATGTGATTAGTCCTTTAAACTCAAATCAGGTACTAATCCTTCAGGCACCTTGATCTTTCCGACTTCTCTTCCCTTCCATCCTCAAAGCACAAATTAAAGAGGTGAATTATTATTACTGAAATAGTTTTCAAATTGTTGATTATTTTTCTGACCCTCATTTCTCCCTCAGCAGGGTAAAAATGGTGCTCACAGAGTCTGGAGCAAACCCAACCCTGCACCATGAGAAAAAAAATAAATCAGAGATCTGAAGGGAGAAGATAGAGAGGAAAATAATTAACTGTGCAACTGAATGATCAAGAATTTTAATCCTTACCTGCAGCTGGGCTGCATTTTGCTGATATGGGGAGGAGAAAATGATTCCATGCAACCAGTCCCACGGCATCTCACAGCGTCCTGCTGAGTCCTGCCTGAGTTCTTGCCCTCTGGGGACCGTTCCCATGTGCTGGTGTGGGCAGATTCTGACCTGGTGCAATCACTTCTAGGTCATTTTCTTTCCTGCTGTGACACATTGAGGTAGGAAATGGGTAAAAAGGAGGTTTTGAAATATTGCAAGCCTTCAGAAATGTTTTATTCCGGTATCTGCATAACCCTGAGACTGCCCTGCTAAGGTTATTGCAACGAGTAACTGCTGGGACAGCATTCAGTGGTCAGTTATTTTCAAGTGCTCCCAATCTTGTTTGGTTATGATAAAGAGAATAAGTAGAGAAATGCACATATTCATGTCGGCACAAAAGCCAAAATCACATGTGGCAGAGATAGTCAGAAACAATAAAGTCCAAGATTGAAAAATGAAAGAGAAGGATAAAGCCTTGTGGTTTAATATGAAGGGAAATATATGACAGAATCTTTCATCTCTGACCATGTTTGCTGCAAAGTAATAAGATAGGTTGGCTCTGAATGGAGAAGATAAGAGGCTAGGGTGAAAAACAAGCTTTGGTACAACAATCATGGGAGCTAAATTATTGCCTTGTTTTTATTACTACAGGCAGAGAAATGTCATGGGAAGATGTAGCTGCAGGAAAGAAAACCTCCAGCAGCCTACAGGATGGGCTGCAGGTGCTTGGGATACACTTTGGAATCATCAGAGATTCAGAGAATGGCTTGGATTGGAAGAGACTTTAAAGATTATCTACTTCCAACTTCCCTGCCATGGGCAGGGACATTTTCCACTAGCCTGGGTTGCTCAAGGCCCTGCCCAGCCTGGCTCTGAACACTTCCAGGGTGTTCCAGTATCTGTTCCAGTGTCCCACCACCTTCACTCTCAATGCTTTCTTCCTAATACCCAGTCTAAATCTACCCTCTTCCAGCTTAAAGCCATTTCCCCTCATCCTGTCACTAAATGGGGAATGCTTGGGATATTTTCCTCTTGCAAAGCCATCAGGGTACTGCTGCCTGTGGGCAGGCTGAGTGCCTTGAAAGAGTGGCTGTAGCTTACGGATTGGAGTAGAACCACTGAGGAACTGGGGTCTCCTAAAGCAAACCGGTAGCAATAGACTGTGCCAGAACTGAGATCAGGTAAAATCAAACACTCAAAGGTGCTCACAAACCCCAACCTCAGCCCACCCCACTCAATTCAATTTTGGAGACCTGGGCAGGGTTTAGAGGTTGCTTTGTTCCTGTTTCAAAGCGAAGGAAATAGAAATCAAGCCTGAATGGCATTTTCAAGTGCAGGAGCATACTGCTGAGTTCCCAACTTTGAATGCAGCTTCCTAAACAAGTAGGCTGATTTTCCAACATGCTGAGAAGCTTCTGAAGCCAAATGGAAATTCATCTGGAGACACAGCTGGGTCACTAAAGTGAAAAAGGCATGGGATGAAAGGCACTGCATGAACGTTTTGGTTGTGTGGTTGTTTTGACTTCGCAGTCGGCCTCTGAAGCTTAAGCAAATCTGAAGGTGCAGGTATTGGGCAGCACTGATGGGCTTCTTGGCTCTCATGCATCACAGCTCTGACATTTTTAAGAGTCTGAGTATTCCTCCTATTAGAGTTTGTTGTCCTAGCTGTCCTTCGCTCCTAGGACGTGAGTTTCCATTTCCTGTGTTTCTCATCTGGCTGCTGGGAGAAGAGGCAGGGACATGTAGAATGTGTTCCCCTCTCCTGGCCGCTCTCTGCCCTGCTCTTTGCCGACCCTGCCCTAGCTGACGCCAAGCAGAAATGCCAGGTCCACCTCTCAGAGTAGCAAGAATGTGATGGTTTGGGTGTTACTCACCCCCACACACTTAAGTAAAATCACCCAGACTAGGCTCATTCTATCTGGAAATGGAATGAATGAAGCTTTATATTTACAGCTTAACACAATATCCAAGCAGATATTGACAATCTCTACAGCTACAGACAGAAATAGACAAGTTAAAAAGTAATACAGAAACACAACAGCCCTCCCAGAAACCAGAGTCCCCAGGAGGGGCTCCCAACCACCCTTCCACCTTCTCCCCACCCCTCTACCTTACCCCAGACCTTGCCTTACGTTCAAAGGTGAGTTTGCAGGGTCGCCCGGGGAGTGGGGTGGTGGTTAGGAAGCAGATGGATTAGTCACACAGACGGCAGGTTAGAGAGAAGTGCAACCCCAAAGCCAGAGAGCAAACTCTTGTTATCTATGCTCATGTTCTTGTTCTTACCCATCTCAGCGAGCCTATGAGTGCAGCAGCCATCACCATTGTTTCCTTTTCACAGCCTATAATCTAATCCTTCTCACCAAAATATCCCAGCTAGGCTCAAACTATTACACAAGACAGTTCAGACTTGCAGCCAAACATTCTGGCTTTGACCCTGGTTTGGTCAGACCAAATTTTGGGCAAAACTTCCATCCTCAGTTCAGCCTATTTTGGGGGCTATCTGGATCCTGAAGCAATGCCCATCTATGCTGCTAGCTCATTCCTGATGTAGTCTTGCTGCCCACAGTCCTCATGCTATTCCCAGTACATGCCACAGACCCCCACATTCCTGCTTCCTGCTGCACTAAGAGATACATTGGTGTAGAGATGCTTTTCTGTTTAACACCACACAGGTAAATCTCCTTGGGTAGGGGCAGTTGGCAGCCCAAAGCAGATGTGTTTTGTCATGTAGATTATACAGCCTTCCTGTGGTGAAATACTAGGCTATATTTAAGTATATATGATATATGTATGCACTACACACCCAGTATATACACACAGCACTATGCATATGTGTCTAACACTGTAATTCCTTATGTCACAGTGACAGCAGTTTCCCACCCACGTTCTTTACTACAAGAGGTTTCCCTGCTTATCAGGGGAAGATATGATAGATATATATATATATTTTTTTTCCCCTGTTCCATTAATTCCTGTAATGATTTGGCCTCTGCAGCTCCCCCAGGTGGGGTTTGCTTAGTAGATTGTAAGGTCTTTACATCTGTACTGTATTAAAATGAACAATAATATCTGGGTTAAACCAGCACTTCCACTGCAGTTTGAGGGAAAAGCTTTCAAAGAACCTGCTGAGGTCAAACCAGCTGAGGTTTCTGGACTTGAGTGCAGTTAGAATTACCAGAAAGTCACATAGTCATAGAGCCTATGGATAGCTTTGTGATAGGAAAGGTGAGACATTTGTGCTAGACTTCAGTCTACATCCATCAGTAGACATCCGCCTGTGCCATCCCACGACCTTACCACAGGTCCTGGTTAGCTTTTGTCCATACTGAGTCTGGGAAAGGACTTCAGGGAAGAGCTGGCACCTGTGACCTGCACAAATGGTGGGAAGTGAGGCTTTTTCATGGCATGTTGTTATCTTTGCCCCTGACTTCCAGACCCAGTCACTCAGTGCTTCCTGGCATGTGCCTGGGAGAAACAGAAGTGGAGGGAGGCAAAGAGCTGAGACCAGTCCTGAAAGTTTGGGGGTCAAACTTCCAGCTTGTGTCACCAGAGCTGAGATGAAGGCGGCAGGGCAGTGGCTCTTCTTGGGTTAGAAGATGAATTAGGTTCAGATGTGAAAGAAAGTGAGGGTGAGCTGAACTGATTTCACGGTGGCAAGAAATGCTACTGCAGATTTCCTCTGTCTTGTTGAGGAGTGGAGTCTACAAGTCCACAAGCAAAACTTTACCCTCCCAGTGCTCACACAGAGATGACTTTCAAGGGGACTACATTGTGCTGCTCTGCTCATCTCCACTGCAGCCACCCCCACAGCTAGGAGCAGCAAAGCTCCCTAGGCAGGGCCTTTCCTACCTGTCTCAAGAGCCAGGCAAATTACACCACTGGGCCACCGCTTCCTCCCAGATGTGTAAATCTCAGGACATCTGGCTGTAGCTTTTGCAGGAGTGACTTTGCCATCACTCAAGGCTCTCCTTACCTTCTCCTGTCTGGGCTTGTGTCCATGAATTGCAGTGACTCTTCTGGAGCAGAGCTGATGTCTTCATAGGCCACTATGTTATCCTTTGATGCAAGAAATATGGGACCCATGGGTTTGATGGGTGGACCACTGGATGGATAAAGAACTGGCTTGATGTCCGCACCCAAAGAGTGGCTGCCAATGGCTCCATGTCCAAGTGGAGGCCAGGGACAAGTGATGTCCCTCAGGGATCAGTACTGGGACCAGTCTTGTTTGACATCTTTGTGGGTGCCATGGACAGAGGCATTGAGTGCAGCCTCAGCAGGTTTGCTGATGACACCAAGCTGTGTGGTGCAGCAGACAGAAGTGGGCACAAACCAATCTCATGAGGTTCAGTAAGACCAAGTGCAAGGTCTGCAGCTGGGTCAAGGCAATGCCAAGCACAAATCCAGGCTGAGCAGTGACTGGCTGGAGAGAAGCCCTGAGGAGGGGTGCTGCTGGATGAGAAGCTCAACATGAGCCAGCAGTGTGCAGTTGCAACCCAAAGGGCCAACCAGAGCCTGGGCTGCAGCAGGAGAAGTGTGGCCAGCAGGGCCAGGGAGGTGATTCTCCCCCTCTACTCTGCTCTGGTGAGACTCCACCTGGAGTACTGCATCCAGTTCTGGAGCCCCCATGACAAGAAGGATGTGGAGATGCTGGAGCGTGTCCAGAGAAGGGCCACGAGGATGCTCAGAGGGCTGCAGCAGCTCTGCTGTGAGGACAGACTGAAAGAGTTGGGGCTGTTCAGTCTGGAGAAGAGGAGGTTCCCAGGTGACCTTATTGTGGCCTTCCAGTGTCTGAAAGGGGCCTACAAAAAAGCTGGGGAGGGACATTTTAGGATGCCAGGGAGGGACAGGACTGGGGGCAATGGAGCAAAGCTGGAGGTGGGGAGATTCAGACTGGATGTGAGGAGGAAGTTGTTGAGCATGAGAGTGGTGAGAGGCTGGAATGGGTTGCCCAGGGAGGTGGTTGAGGCCTTGTCTCTGAAGGTGTTTAAGGCCAGGCTGGATGGGGCTGTGGCCAGTCTGATCTAGGGTAGGCTGTAGGTGCCCATGGCAGGGGAGTTGGAACTAGATGATCCTTGTGGTCCCTTCCAACCCTGACTGATTCTATGATTCTCTGATTCTATGAAATGCTTCTGAAGACAAAGATTTCCTCATTTACTGAGAGTATCGCAAGTTTAGACATCTCAATTACAAAGCACTGAAATGAAGGTTATTTTTTATGTGAAGTGAATGTTTCTTTAGCACCAAAAATACTTGATTCTAATTTCTGGTTTTCAAATCCTTTATTTCAGTAGTTGATTCTTTTGAAGTGCCAGCTCAAGGGAAAACAAAACAAAAGGAAAAAAAAATCACAAAGCATTTCACTGCTGATAACTTCCATCTTATCAGGAAGCTTCTTTTGTAAAAGGAAGTTTTGTGAGGCTGACAAGCATGCTGAAGTTGAAACACCACCTTTTGGGTTGAGATTTCTTTAGTCAAAAGGAAGTCACATGGATTCAAGAGAGATGTTGAGGTACTGGAATGTGTCCAGAGAAGGGTAACAAAGCTGGTGAGGGGCCTGGAGCACAGCCCTGTGAGGAGAGGCTGAGGGAGCTGGGGGTGTGCAGCCTGCAGAAGAGGAGGCTCAGGGCAGACCTCATTGCTGTCTACAACTACCTGAAGGGAGGTTGTAGCCAGGTGGGGTTGGTCTCTTCTGCCAGGCAACCAGCAACAGAAGAAGGGGACACAGTCTCAAGCTGTGCCAGGGCAGGTCTAGGCTGAATGTTAGGAGGAAGTTGTTGGCAGAGAGAGTGATTGGCATTGGAATGGGCTGCCCAGGGAGGTGGTGGAGTCACCCTCCCTGGAGGTGTTGAAGAAAAGCCTGGATGAGTCCCTTAGTGCCATGGTCTGGTTGATTGGCTAGGGCTGGATGCTAGGTTGGAGTGGATGATCTTGGAGGTCTCTTCCAACCTCCTTGATTCTATGATTTTAGCTAAGGCTTGCTGTTATGTGCATGTGATGGCTTGGGTGTTACCTGCCCCCTGACACTTAAGTAAAATCACCCAGACCAGACTCAGCCAGTTGAAAAATGAATGAAGCTTTATACTTGCAGCTTAGCACAATGTCCAAGCAGGTATTTGCAATCTCTACAGCTATGGACAGTAATAGACAAGTCAAAAAGTAATACAGAAACACAACAGCCCTCCCAGAAACCTGAGACTCAGGAGGGGCTCCCAACCACCCTTCCACCTTCTTCCCATCCCTCTACCTTACCCCACACTTTGCCTTCTGTTCAAGGTGAGTTTGCAGGGTTGGTCAGGGGTGTTAGAAGCAGAAGAATTAGTCAGGCAGCAAGTTAGAGAGAAAAAGTGCAGCCCAAAGCCCAGAGAAAGACTCTGTTATCTGTGTTTATGTTCTTGTTCTTGTACATCTCAGCAAGCCTCTGAGTGCAGCAGCCATCAGTATTGTTTCCTTTTCACTGCCTGTATTTTAGTTCTTCTCACCAAAACATTTTAGCTGGGCTCAAGTTAGCACAGTGCATCAAAACTAAAACCAACACAAACAAACAAACACCCCAACAAACAAACAGAAAAACCAAACAAAAAGCCCCAAGCAGAAAACCAGCCAAAAATTGTCATGGACCAGAACGTGCCTCGCTCACTCCAGCACAAATTGCCTGCCTAACAATGCCTGTCAGAAACAGTGAACTGGAGCACTTCAGTGTGCCAGGAATACCACACACTCATCAGTTACTGCTGCAGCTGAAGGTTTTCTGAAGTGGGGGTATGTAAAGAGTTCTCAGCAGAATCCAGAATCAAGAGAAGTCACCTTCTCATTCTCAATATGAGGTGTAGACCAGACCTAACAGAAATTTCTGGCCTTGGAATCACAGAATTGCTTTGGTTGGAAAAGACCTTTAAGTACATTGAGTCCAAGCATTATTGAGCTCTACTAAGTCTGGTGCTAAATCATGTTCCTCAGCACCACATCTCTGCCTCTTTCTAACACCTATAGAGACAGGCATTCAACCACCTCCCTGGGCAGCCTCTCCCAGTGGCTGAGAACCCTTTCAGTGAAGAATTTTCTTCTAATATCCAACCTATACCTCCCCTGGTGCAACTTGAGGCTGTTTCCTCTTGTCCTAACACTTGTTCCTTGGGAGAAGAGTCAAATCCCCAGCCTGACTCCAACCTCCTTTCAGAAAGTTGAAGGGAATAAGGTTACCTCTCAGCCTCCTTCCCTTCAGGCTAAAAAACCCTGTGCAAGCCTTGGAAGATGTATCTGACCCAGTGCAGCCCTCCTGATTTTTGCACTGAAGACCTCAAAAAGATCTTTAAAGTCCCTTGTACTATTGTTTGTTATTTGTGCTGGTCTGAGGCTAATTGGAATACTTTAGGGAGAAAAAATAGATGCTAGGCTGTGAAAAGGAAACAATGGTGATGCCTGCTTCACTCACAGGCTTGCTGAGATGTATAAAACCAAGAACACAAATATAGATAAGACAGCGAGTGTGTGCTTCTGTCTCTCAGAGTCTGTGTTTCTCTGTGTAACTAATCCTTCTGCTTTTAACCCCCCCCTGGCTGATCTTCCAAGCTCCCCTTGCACATAAGCAAACTCTGGGATAAGGTAAAGGGGTGGAAAGACGGTGAAGGGTGGTTGGGAGCCCCTCCTGGGGACTCTGACTTCTGGGAGGGCTGTTGTGTTTCTGGATTACCTTTAACTTGTCTGTTTCTGTATATAGCTGTAAATACTGCAAATATCTGTTTGTATATCATGCTAAGCTGTAAATGTAAAGCTTCATTCAAGTTTCAACTGGCTGAGTCTAGTCTGGGTGATTTCTAAGGGGGGGGATGGGGGCTTGTTGTCACACTGCAGGCTGCTTGGACAGGCTGGTGGGTGCTGAAACTTCAGCATAGTGGCTGGTATGGTTGGACTTGGTGATCTTAAAGGTCTTTTCCAACCTTAATGATTCTGTGATTCTACAGATCAGGTTACTCAGAGCCTCATCCAGCCTGGCCTTAAAGACTTCCAGGGATGAGGCTTCCACCACTTCCCTGGCTCTTAGAATCAGAGAATCAATCAGGTTGGAAGAGACCTCCAAGCTCATCCAGTCCAACCTATCTATCACCCAGCCCTGTCCAATCAACCAGACCATGGCACTAAGTGCTTCATCCAGTCTTTTCTTGAACACCTCCAGGGATGGTGACTCAGTGAGGAACTTCTTCCTAACACCCAGTCTGAATGTACCCACTTGTAGTTTTGCTTTCTTCTTGTAATCCCTTTGAATCCAAAGAGATCTGTTTATTATTATAACCACCTCCATAAATGGATTTCATGTGAGAAGCAGAAAAGTGTAGCTGTTTGGATCTTTAATTACACGGAGAATTGTGGAGGGAAGGAGAAACAGAGCTGTGGAGGAGGCACAACAAGATGCATCGCTGGATGAAGTCACAGTCTCACAGTATCACCAAGGTTGGAAGAGACCTCACAGATCATCAAGTCCAACCCTTTACCACAGAGCTCAAGGCTAGACCATGGCACCAAGTGCCACGTCCAATCCTGCCTTGAACAGCTCCAGGGACGGCGACTCCACCACCTCCCCAGGCAGCCCATTCCAGTAGCCAATGACTCTCTCAGTGAAGAACTTTCTCCTCACCTCAAGCCTAAATTTCCCCTGGCATAGCTTGAGGCTGTGTCCTCTCGTTCTGGTGCTGGCTGCCTGAAGTCCTGACCACCTCTGCAGTAAATCTTAACTGCCAGCTCTGGGTGTGATGACAAGCTGGGTTTTGGTACTGTTGATTTCAGCTCATTTGTCTTCATATCTAAAAAGGTTTCTAACTGAGCCTCACCTGAGCTACAACTACTCCCAGAGGAGGGATGAACATCAATGGTAAGTGGAGATTATTTTTAGCTAAATTCCCGAGTCCTGCTGCACCTCAGGTTTCACTTTCTCAGCACATTTTATTCAATTTTATTAGGTCATTTAGCAAATAATTTTAATTTTCTGCTTAGATCTGAATTTCTGAAAGTAATGTACTGTTGTACAGTTAATGAGTCTGCTAATAAGCTCCAAGAAAATGTGATTTGCGAATCAATCCAGGACATAACTGTCACTCAGACCCTATGCCAATTAGCATAACCATTAGCAACTATCCCTAAGAGGTCCTTGAAATTGAAATGAGATTTCCTAAGATCGCTTCTAGGAGGGAGGCTGAAGAGTCTGCCTGGTGTGGAAAATGCAGCCTGCTGAAAAGCAGTAATCCATTACAGACAAAATGTGTCTTCAGAGGTGAATGCCCACCTGGGCTCTGAGCAGCAGCAATCTCTCTGTAGCACACTTGGACCTTGCCTGCCCTTACAACGATGTCAAGAGGTGCCATGGCTGAAAAAACCACTTGAGCAGAAAAGAGCTGCTGCAGAGACGCTGACACAGTAACAACATGGGTGGCTTTTGGATGCAAAGACGAGAAACGTGGGGTGGTGAGGAAGCACTGCTTGATCCACGAGGTCATCTTGGTGGATTGATTAACTTGGTGGAGTTCATTTTCATGACAAACAGGCTGCATAAAGGCTGTGTGAGGTTGCGGCCAGTGCTACAACGTTCTCAGGTGCTGCAGGGACCAGAGCTTCTCTGTGTGCAGCCAAATTTCACCTGCTTGAGATTGCCACTGCCAGTCTGTCCTGAATGCTTCCCTTCACAGGCTCCCCACTCCAGAGAAAGCCCTTTCCTCAACTCCTGGCTGTGTTTGCTCTTTTCCTCTCCCAGTTCTTAGGTCTTTGGGGTCCCAGGACCTATTCTCTCATGTGTTCTAAGAAGAAACAGACCTTCAGTGAGAACCTCATGGAGGTCTTGTCATAACTTGACAGAGATGACTTCTTTCAAGTGAAGTTTTGGCCAGGCTGGCAAGTCAGACAAACAGCACTTCAGATGAAATGCAAAACCTTGGACCCAGGAGGAGACTGTTGTGGCCTGGGGATATCAAATAAATGAACATGATGTGTTTAACAAGTTAAGAGACTTAGCAGAGGCATTAGCTGAGTCTGCCCTCTATTAATCTTGCCTTATCTCATTTACAAAGTGAGAAACCTCTATACTTGCAACTGATTTCTGCCAGCTGGAGTCAAATGGTCCACCAAGACCCTGCATGTCCAAAGCCAACACCTGGGATGATATCCTGGAACCTTTCCTTCCTTGTAGCACACCATGATGCAGACACCTGCCTTTGTTGCAGGATGTGAATCCCAAAGCTGCACGCTTCCTCCTGGTCCTGTATGGATGTGCAGACCCAAATTACTGCTGCATCCATGTAATCCATGAGGATGCAGTTCATGAATCTGACAGACATGAATTTTAAACCTCATGCTTGGGAAGGCAATGCAGAGAGGTGCTCATGGCTGGAGGTTGGAATTTGCCAGTGAGGTCAAAGGGCATCTTCTGCTGAACTCCTAATTGCTAGGTCGACTCTGCTCCACTTTTAACTGAGCCAAGTGAACACAAAACACGGGATTAAATAAAGCACAGGTCTGACAACTGATGCAAGTCCTGCAGGAGAGATGGAGACAGGCAAATGAGCAAAGCAAATAACATGCTGAGGTAAAAGAGAGGATAAAGTTTGTCAGGATCAAGGAAGTGCCTCAGAAAATGGTCTTAGGAACTAGTGGCGGAGCAGAACTGAGCAACAGGCTGAGCAAATTCCCTGCTGTCCTGTGAAGGGCTCTGTTCTCTGCTGTCTGCAGAGGGATTCCTCTGGCATCACTCACTTGTGCTCCATCAGCTGGAGCAGCGTTTGCCCACCTCTGCCTTTCAGCAGCAGCTGGGATCATTTCCTCCCTTCCCACCTGCTAATGGCTTGCACGCTCATTTGTTTTCCTGTTCTAAAGCAACACTGAGGGTGTTAAGAACTGGGGAAAGGCTGTCCACAGGGATGACATCAAGCAAACAATGACAACTGACTACGCTGGCGGTTATTAATAGTAACATCAAGCAGCATCTGGGATCTGATTGATTAAAGATGACTGGGGAGGGGGGTTCAGGAGGCCTTGGAGCACTTTCCAAGGTCTGTTTCTGCCTTTTCTGATGGAGGCTGAGCAGCTGTCACTGGGACGCAGCAGGTTTGCACAGCCGGGTCGTGCTAACCTGTTTCATGTCTCTCCAAGGCTGTGCTGGGCAGGTAGAAGCCTTTCAGAGCTGTCAGTGAGCAGCTGTATCTCAAAGGATGCTGCAGCTCAGTCTTGTCAAAGCTCAATAAACAACAGGGCTCCTTGTTTGATACAGGGACCCTATGGAAATTTCTGTTTTCTGTAGCAGAAGGTAGCTTTTAAACCATTCCCAATTCAGGTTTGACTCTGTGGCCAGAGTTTTTCTGGCCACATTGGCTGTTGATGAATGATCATTTGCCATCTTTCTTTCCTCTTGATAGGAAAAGCCAAGGGGCATTATAAATCATATTTCCATGCCAGAGACCAGGTAGAGATTTTTTGGTATTTACCTTTAATTACCTTCTCAGTTTTTGTTAGACAAGAAAGGATATTAACAGGATTGCGCAGTGGCCAATTAGTTTTAAAGGTCTTTAGTTCCATTACTTATCTGGAATAATTTGTAATCTTCCTTTGACAAAGGCAGCTGAGGAACCCTTTTTGATAATAACACTAAATCAGGCTGCTAGCTCACACACCCATTAACATATACAAGGGATGTTACACCAAAGAGAAATTCAATTTAACAGGTCTCACGGCTCCAGCCATAGCCCAATTACATTCATATCCTTCTGCAGACTTCTCTAGTTTGCCCTCTTATCCCTCCCTATCTTCACAGGTCTCAGCATGAATATAGGCTGAGCAGTGACTGGCTTGAGAGCAGCCCTGAGGAGAGGGACTTGGGGGTTCTGGTGGATGAGAAGTTCAGTATGAGCTGTCAGTGTGCTCTTGCACCACAGAGAACCAACCAGATCCTGGGCTGCAGCAAGAGAAGTGTGGCCAGCAGGTCAAGAGGAGTGATCCTCCCCCTCTACTCTGCACTGGTGAGACCCCACCTGGAGTACTGTATCCAGTTCTGGAGCCCCTATTACAAGAGGATTGTGGATGTGCTGGAGTGTGTCCAGAGAAGGTCCATGAGGATGATCAGAGGGCTGGAGCACCTCTGCTATGAGGACAGACTGAAGGAGTTGAGACTGTTTAGTCTGGAGAGGAGAAGGCTCTGAGGTGACCTTATTGTGGCCTTTCACTATCTTAAGGGGCCTACAAAAAACCTGGGGAGGGACTCTTTAGGATGTCAGGGAGTGATAGGACCTGGGGGAATGGAACAAAGCTGGAAATGGGTAGATTCAGACTGAATGTTAGGAAGAAGTTCTTCACCATGAGGGTGGTGAGACCCTGAAACAGGTTGTCCAGAGAGATGGTGGAAGCCTCTTCCCTGGAGGTGTTTAAGGCCAGGCTGGCTGAGGCTCTAGGCAGCCTGATGTAGTGTGAGGTGTCCCTGCCTATGGCAGGGTGGTTGGAACTAGGTGATCCTTGTGGTGCCTTCCAACCCTGACTGATTCTATGATTCTGTGAATCTAATTTATCGTGGGTTTTGCTGCTCTTGTTCACGTGCAGCCTGCTCATTGCCCACCATGTTTTTTCCATAATGATTTTTGATCTATTATGTCTTTACTGATCCCTTCTGACTCCAGAGGTGAAGGAGACATGGTTACCAGGGAAGTGGGAGAAGGCACGTGCATATCCTGGGCCTTCCCACAGCTTAAAGGACATGAGATCATAGAATTACAGAATGGTTGAGGTTGGAAGAAACCTTTGAGATCATCAAGTCCAACCACTGACCCAGAGCTTACTACCCCACCACTGCTCCTAGGCCACTGCCACTAAACCATGTCCCTCAGCACCACATCCACACATCTTTTAAATACCACTAGGGATGGTGACTCCACCACCTCCCTGGGCAGCCTGTTCCAATGCCTGAGAACTCTCGCTGTGAAGAAACCATTCCTAACACCTCCTTCAACACAACTTGAGGCCATTTCCCCTTGTCCTGTCACTTGCTGCATGCGAGGAGAGACCAACCCCCACCTCACTCCATCCTCCTTTGAGGTAATTGTAGAGGTTGATGAGGTCTCCCCTCAACACTAGCTTTGCTCTGGTCAGTCATCTAGGGTCTGGAAGGTGCCCAAGTTGCACAAGACTAGTTCAATAAAAGCCTTACCCTCCCATAGCTAACCCAACTGGGGCTGAGCATCCTGGGAGGTTACAGCCCCTGTAGTTTGTGTTGGGGCACTGGGAGAGCTGCTGAGATAAAAAGGCAGAAGCCACATGAGTAGAATGGAAGGAATGTAAGTGCAGACCCCATCATACTTAGGGCACTAGCTGTTCGCTTCAGCCCTTCCTTTTGATGTGACCTGTCAGATCTTGGCAATTTGAAAGCTGTCAGGCTTCTTTCTCTGCTTTAAACCTTTAGAAAGGCAGATTGATACTCTTAAAAAGGTCTTTTGAAAGGCATCTGTGGTGGTTTGGGTGTTCCCCCACACACACACTTTGGAAATCACCCAGACTAGACTCAGCCAGCTCTGGAAATAGAATGAAACTTCTATCTACAGCTTAGCACAATGTATAAGCAGGTATTTACAGTATATACATTTATGTACAGAAAGAGACAAGGTAAAAGATAATACAGAAACACAGCAGCCCTCCCAGAAACCTGAGTCCCAGGAGGGGCTCCCAACTCCCCTTCCACCTTCTCCCACTCCTCAACCTTACCCCAGACATTGCCTTGTGCCCCAAGGAAGAACAGAGGGTCAGCCAGGGGGTTAGGAAGCAAAGTGGATTAATCAGAGAGACGGAAGGTGAGGTTAGAGAGGAATGCAGCCCACAGCCTGGACAAAGAGCAACTCCCTTATCTGTGTTTGGATTCTTGCTCTTATACCGCTCAGCAAGCCTATGAGTGAAGTAGCCATCACCACTGTTTCTTTTTCGCAGACTGTGGTCTAATCCTTCTCACCAAAACATTCTAGCTAGCTTCAAACTAGCACAACATCATATCACTGCCTTTGCTATAATGCAAACAGGAATAAATTGGCTATGCCTTTGACCACTGGAAAAGGCTTGAGAGAAAAAAGCATTGAGTAAAACAAGGCAAGCAAGCATGGGTTAAAGAGTCTCTAAATAGAGCCAACTGTATCCTCTAATAGGAATTACATTTACAGTCTCACAGTATCACCAAGGTTGGAAGAGACCTCACAGATCATCAAGTCCAACCCTTTACCACAGAGCTCAAGGCTAGACCATGGCACCAAGTGCCACGTCCAATCCTGCCTTGAACAGCCCCAGGGACGGCGACTCCACCACCTCCCTGGGCAGCCCATTCCAGTAGCCAATGACTCTCTCAGTGAAGAACTTTCTCCTCACCTCAAGCCTAAACTTCCCTTGGCGCAGCGAGGTAGATCCCTCACATTAATGAGCAGCTATTACTTAAAAGTAGAGGCTGAGCTAATTTCACAAGGATCTGAGCCACTGTAGCGCTTCTGGAAGCAGCACGTTCTTGTTACAGGACCTGCCTATCTGTGCTACCTCTGAGAGTTTCTTTCAAACATATCAAGGTAAATCTTCTTTGTCAACTGAAAATACTGTTTTAAGTGGAGGGGTTTTTCCCTCTTTATGGTGCCCAGACTCCATCAGCTTTCTCTATAGTGTGGCAGACATCTAAATGCTGTCCTAGCTCAGTAAAGAATCAGTCACAGTGACACCATGAAACAGAGGACAATACAAGGTAGCATCAAAGAGAGACAGAGGGACTGAAGCCTATGTTGTCTTCTGCCTCTTGGTCCATAAACCTGTGCTGGGGAAAACAATGCTGTGACACTGCCTCTGTCTGTCTGCTTTCTTTCCTTCTCTTTGTAATTTATCTGTTGATAGGACAGAAAGATTTCTCATCAGCATTTGTGGGAGTCAGCAATCAGAATGCAGTGCCACAGAGAGCAGGATCTGCTGTCACCTCTCCAACGCCTCTGCAAGTGCTGAAGGTGTCAAAGTTTGTCAAAACACGGGCAGCTGCCTGCACACAAAGCATCCATCCAGGCTGGGCTCTGCTATCAGCTTTCACCCTAAAGGTTGTTCCCTTCTGTAGGTAACGCAGGTGATAAAATCTGCTGCTTTCAGAAAACCAGACAGACAGAGGAACCTGGAACCAATGCACCTCTGTTACGTGGCAGATTCTGCTGCCTGTGGATTGTTGTATAGACATGAAAGTCCAAACCACTGTCCATGGGCCAGTGAGCTGGCAGAACTCTTCTTCCTGGAGGGAAATGAGGATTTGTCTGACTTTATGAGGAAAGGGTTGGTTTTGGGTTGGTTTTTTTTGTCTGTGTTGATTGCTCACCCATAGAAGGAAAATAATTTTTCTTCCCTTTGCCAACCTTCCTCAGGCTTCTTTGGTCAAGTAGTAAATTTTGCATGGCAGAGACCAACCCTGCTAAAGCATCTGCCCTGCACAGCCCTTCAGTGATAGGATCCAGATGCCTGATTTTTGGTCCCAAGTCTTACAGGCTACACAGAGTACCCCGAATGTGTATAAGCAGAAAGCGACCAGGCCTGCTTGTGCCCAGTTCAAGCTGCTTCTGGGAATGTGCCTCAGATATTGCTTTCAAGGCTCCCCACCCCACACTGTGTGGCTCCAAGTACCTCCCCATGTGCAAAGTACCAGCTCTGGGGCTGTTCACTTTGAGGAAGAGGAGGCTGAGGGAGACCTCATTGCTGTCTACAACTACCTGAAGGGAGTGGAGAGGCTGCTGCTGGTCTCTTCTCACAGGTAATTGGAGACAGAACAAGGAGGAATAGCCTCAAGCTGAGACTGGGCAGGTTTAGATTGGAATTTAGGAAAAAGGTTTTCATGGAGAGAGTGGTCAGGCACTGGAATGAGCTGCCCAGGGAGGAAGTGGAGTCATCAACCCTGGATGTGTTTAAGGGTTGTTCGGATGTGGTGCTTATGGATATAGTTTAAGGTGAATCTTGTAGCGTAGGGTTATAGGTTGGACTTGGTGATCATAGACTCATAGAATCGTCCAGGTTGGAAGAGACCTCCAAGATCATCCAGTCCAACCTATCAACTAACCCTATCCAATCAACCAGGCCGTGGCACTAAATGCCTCATCCAGTCTTTTCTTGCACGCCTCCAGGGACAGCGACCCCACTACCTCTGTCCTGAGGGGCTTTTCCAACCTGGATGTTTCTGTGGTTCTGTGAATGCAAATACCACCCCTGTAGCACCTGCAGGCTTCATGAAAATAAGGTGGCAGGTATTAAAAACCAGAAGAGAGAAAGACTTCAGGAAAGTGCTCACAGAAAGAAGGGCAGATTTAGATTGGATATTAGAAGGAACCTCTTCAATGAAAAGGTTTTCAAACATAGGAACAGGGTCCCCAGGGATGTGGTCAAATCCTCATCCTTGGAAGTGTTTAAAAGAGGCAGAGCTGTGGTGCTGAGGGATGTGGTTTAGCACCAGGCTTAGTAGAGTTAGAGAATGATTGGAGTGGATGATGTTAAAAGTCTTCTCCAACAGAAAAAGTTCTACTATTCTGTGTTTCATGAGCTTAATCCTCATAAGGGACCAAAGTGCACAATGTTACATATCATGGCTGCAGGAAATCCTTTGGTCAACAGTCCCTTCACAGACAAAAGAAACTCCAAACCCAACACACACAACTGTGGGAAGCCAGCTTCATCAGTGCCACACCTCATAAAACTGCTTATTATATACTGAGCCTTGCAGGATTTATTGTCACCTGGGCCACATCCAATGCAGAGCACTGACCAGGGAGCCATGAATCCACAGCTTCCATTTCTACCTCTTCCACAGTGACAAGGTGGACTGATTTCCATCCCAGTGATTTAAATAAGCCACCAGGGAACTGTGATTTAAATCATCGATGTTTGCTTTCTGCATTGGCAGGAGAGGCAGCTTTAATGATGTATGTTCCTACTGCCGTGGCTGAAATCTAAATTCTTGGAATAAACCCTCTAGAAAATCTCTAAAGTTCATGCATTTGCCTCTGGCTGCTGAGTTGCACACAAGGGAGCAGATTCTTGGCATAGCCCTGGCAGTTTGGAGCGGCCGAGCTTGTACTGGCAGCATGAAATAGGCAGTCCAGAGTGACGGTGCCAAGCAGGGTGGTATTAAGCACCTCTTGGCTTCTGCTGTGTGGAGGACTAAACAGAAGAGTGCTCCAGAGAGCTGGGAAGTGCAGAAGGGGTTTGGCAGGACTGGCACAGGATGGGTCTTGGTGCTGAGCAACGACTGCCCTGCAATGACACGGGGGCAGGACTCATCAGAAATGGTCATGCAGGCAGGACAGGAGCAGGGCGAACCTTGGGCATCCCAGGAATGTAGGGTTTGCAACGTGGGTATGAAAGTGTTCAAAGGAAGGTTTGAAGCCTGACTGGATGGACAATTTACAGGGTAGACATACTATCAGCTGAAACCAGCTGGGCTGATCTCCATGGAAAACCTTGGCTTTTTTGATACATTATTAGCAACCAGGTGGTTGATATTCAGGGTCACCTTTCTGATTTCTGCCAACAAGAGGAGTGCCCAATGCCTAGGGACTGTGATTGAAACTTCTCAGTGGTGCCCAGGGGGAAAGACAAGGGGCAACAGGCACAAACTGGAACCCAGGGCATTTCATCTGAATGGAAGGAAAATCTTTGCTGTGAGGGTGCTGGAGCCATGGAGCAGGCTGCCCAGAGGTGTTATGGAGTTTTCTTTCCTGGAGAGATTCCAAATCCACTTAGATATTGTGATCCTGGGCAACCTGCTGTGGGTGACCCTGCTTTAGAAGGGAGTTTGAACTGGATGACCTCCAGAGGTCCCTTTCAACCCCCACCACGCTGGGATTCTGTAAAACAAGCAGGATATTTGACCATAAACCAATCAGTTCTCTGGTTTTACATTTTGCCTCCTTAAAAATAGTGAGTGACAACCCAGTGGGGAATCAACTCCTCCAATGTATGCACTCAGATGAGAAGTGAGACCTAAGGACATGAAAAGGCAATATTCTGCTTGTATGTCTTATTAATTAAATAACAACCCAGCCAGGTGCTGAGGGTAAAGGACAATGGATGAGGAGAATGGGTTTGGTCATCTTATGGTCTGGGGCTATTAAAATAGATCTTTTCCTCTCACTCTTACTTCATACTCTTGAGTTGAAGAGACTCTGACTTTCTGGCTTCCTGAGTTGGCTGACCACAGTACTACAGTAGTTAAATAAGCCGAAATAAGGGAAAATAGTTCCTACAGAGGTGACCTTGAGCTTGTGCACCTTTGTGCGCATCGGGTTTGGGCGAGACAGGGTAGTTGATTTCACCTCCTCTTATCTGCAGTGACAATGTGTGGCATCCACATAGAGCATTTTTAGTGCAAGGTGTGTCATAGACTATAGTAAGTTTACACAGTCAACATTTGGTCTTGGAACCTGAATAGACTTTTCATAGAATCATAGAACGGTTTAGGTTGGAAGGGCCCTCAAGGATCATCCAATTCCAATCCCCTGCCTTAAGCAGGGACACCTCCCACTAGAACAGGTTGCTCAAGGCCTCATTCAACCTGACCTTGAACATCTCCAGGGAGGGAGCATCCACAACCTCCCTGGGCAACCTGTGCCAGTGTCTCACCACCCTCACTGGAAAGAACCCTTTCCTAACATCTACTTTGAATCTCCCCTCTGCCAGTTTAAACCCATGACCTGTGCCAGTATCTCACCACCCCTCTAAAGAACCCTTTCCTAACATCTACTTTGAATCTCCCCTCTGCCAGTTTAAACCCATGACCTGTGCCAGTATCTCACCACCCCTCTAAAGAACCCTTTCCTAACATCTACTTTGAATCTTCCCTCTGCCAGTTTAAACCCAAGACCTGTTTTGGTTTTAAACCAGAAGGTGTTTGTAGCTTGTAATACAATCTGACTGCAATTTCAAAGGTACTTTTTGACTGTCATTTGTATCCATCCTGGTGTGCCTTGACAGGCAGCTCTTCCTCTTTCCCCTTCCACAAAGTGGAGAAGATGCTTACCAAATGTGCACAGCTCAGCAGGACTCCCTCATTCTCAGCCTACAATTAATGCTAACCACTGTTATTTCCTCATTGCAGAAGGTATTTTTCTCACCTTGCCTCCTGGAAGCAGCATGCTCTATACCTCCCCATCTCCTTTCCATTGTCTGCAGCGTCCTCTGCCTTTCCAGATCACGCAGAGATGATTAACACCCCCCGACACAACAGCACTTCCCTGACATGGCTTCCTGAGGTATTTTGTGGATGCCATCAGCTCCAGAACACTTGTTAGCTAGGAGAGGGGCAAAGGGCCCTCAGCTGTGTGGGTCGATGCAGCTCTCGGAGGGCGTTTGGTGCTGTGCGTATGCGGTGATGTGGAGGGCTCTGTTCTTCTCTATCTCCTGGCTCCACCTCTGTAGCCATGGTAATAGCATGTCCAGTGAAAGATGAAGCTGGCACCGAGCACAGCACATTCCCTTTATTGTCTACAAGGGGGAGTTTGAGGAGCAGGAGCTGCCTTTTTGGGTTTTTTTCTTTTCATCATGAGCCAGGCTTGTGCCTGGTGGTCAAGAAGGCAAATGGGCCTCAGTGGTGGTTTGGGTGTCCCCTGCCCCACCACACTTTGGAAATCACCCAGACTAGACTCAGCTGGCTCTGGAAATATGAATGAAGCTTATATTTACAGCTAGCACAATATACAAGCAGATAGTTACAGTATATACAGATATATATATACAGAAATAGACAATGTAAAAAGGTAATACAGACACACACATGTAAAGTAGACCTCATGTGATGGTTTGGGTGTCCCCCATCCCCACACACTTTTAGAAATCACCCAGACTAGACTCAGTCGGCTCTGGAAATTTGAATGAAGCTTATATTTACAGCTGGCACAATGTACAAGCAGATAGTTACAGTATATACAGTTAGATACAGAAATATACAAGGGAAAAAAGGTAATACAAACACAATTCCCCTCCCAGAAACCTGAGTCCCCAGGAGGGGCTCTCAACCACCCCCTCACCTTCCCCCTACCCCTCTCAACCTTACCCCAATCCCAAGGAAGAATGGAGGTTCGGCCAGAGGGTTAAAAAGCAAGGTGAATCAGCCAAGCAAAAGGAGGGTGAGGTTAGAAAGCAAGATGGAGTCCAGCCAGCAGCTTCAGCTTCTCCCCAGCAGGCAAAGCTCCCCAGCGAAGAGAAGAAGCAAATTCAGTAATCTTTGTTTTGCCTTTCTTCTTTACACATCCCAGCAAGACTGTGAGGGAAGTAGACCTCACCATTGTTTTCATTTTACA
The DNA here is from genome assembly GCA_013400475.1 of Tricholaema leucomelas. Classification (NCBI taxonomy): domain Eukaryota; kingdom Metazoa; phylum Chordata; class Aves; order Piciformes; family Lybiidae; genus Tricholaema lacrymosa; species Tricholaema leucomelas. The sequence goes on from WAAF01019757.1 coordinate 1,244,464, forward strand.
GCCTATCATCTAGTTCTGCTCACCAAATCATTCTAGCTAGGCTCAAACGAGCACAGCCTCTCAGGGCCACTAAGAAGAGTGTGACCAGTGGGTCAAGGTAGGTTCGCCTCCCCCTCTACTCTGACCTAGTGAAGCCACATTTGCAGTACTGTGTCTTCTTCTGGGCTCCCCAGTGCAAGAGATACAGGGAACTACTGGAGAGAGTCCAGCAGAGACTGCAAAGATGCAGAGGGTATCTTCCAATGCTCAGCAAGAGCTAAAGAGTGGGGGGCAAGAGGATGGGGGTGGACTCTTTTCAGTGGTGGCCAGTGATAGGACAAGGAGCAACAGGCCCAAACTAGAAGACAGGAAGTTCCACTCGAACTTCAGGGACAGCCTTGTTTTACTCTGAGGGTGATGGAGCTCTGGAGCAGGCTGCCCAGGGAGGCTGTGGAGTCTCCTCCTCTGCAGATATCCCAAACGTGCCTGGACATTGTGATCCTGAGCAGCCTGCTGTAGTTGACACTACTTTGTCATGGGGGGGTTGGACTGCATAAGCTGCAGAGGTCCCTTCCAACCCCCACCATGCTGGGATTCTGTGGCTTTCTCATCCTGGCGGCACTAATGCAGAGTGAACTGCAACTGGCAGTGCTGTTCTCCCCCTCAGCTACCTGCCCTCCTCAAGCTCTCCTTTATACAGACACCCATCTAAGGAGAGAAAACCAGTCCAATGTCAATAATTGCATTATGAGTTTCAAAGCCAGAAAGCTTGACTACCCTTGTTATCATTGATACGATAATGTGGTGAGTAGGGAAGACATCATCAGAGGTTGCTTTCATCTCTGAAGGTAGTGAGTAACTAGATATGTATCTTAAACTTGACAAAAATTCCCATGAAGGCTTTTCTGAAAGTCCAAATCTCTCTTTTCAAATGGTTATGTTGACACTTGTTAACAACCTCCTCTTCTCCCCAGAACAGGACTCTAATTGTGGGGCAGCTTCAAAGAGCTCTTCTCCTGCCTTCTTGTGTTTCCAATGCAGGTTGGGAAGCAGAGCTCATTTGCCAAGCTACCTGTTAGGAGAACACAGAGCTGTTAAAGGATATCTATTTCAAACACTGTGACCAAAGAGAACAGGAACACTTTGACCTCTGTGGCTCTTTTCATGTGTGGATCTCTAAAGTGCTTTGGCATCGCTAATTTGAAGCAGAAACCTCACTAATTAACGTTGATGTCTGGGGTGGAGGGATGTGTTTTGCAAGTCAGTTATGATGTGAACAGTCCTGATTTATCACTGGATGAGGAATAACCTAAGGCAGAGTAGGATTTGGTCATTAGTTTTAAAAATCTCAGTTCACTTCTGTTGCAGAAGAGATCTGCAGCAGAGTTCTACGACATCCAGTCCCTATGGTGTTCAGAGAATCCTAGAATTAACCAGGTTGGAAGAGACCTCCAAGATCATCCACTCCAACCTAGCATCCAGCTCTATCCAACTAGACCATGGCACTAAGTGCCTCATCCAGGCTTTTCTTGAACACCTCCAAGGATGGTGACTCCACCACCTCCCTGGGCAGCCCATTCCAATGCCAATCACTCTCTCTGCCAACAACTTCCTCCTAACATCCAGCCTGAACCTCCCCTGGCACAACTTGAGGCTGTGTCCCCTTGTTCTATTGCTGGGTGCCTGGCAGAAGAGCCCAACCCCACCTGGCTACAGCCTCCCTTCAGGTAGTTGTAGACAGCAATGAGGTCTGCCCTGAGCCTCCTCTTCTGCAGGCTGCACACCCCCAGCTCCCTCAGCCTCTCCTCACAGGGCTATGCTCCAGGCCCCTCACCAGATTCGTTGAAATATTTGTGCCCAGTTCCTTTTTCCCCCTAGAGTTGCACAGATGTGGAGCAGTGGGCTGATGTCTAAGGGCAGGTTTGAGGTTTTCCCCACCTATCATCCAGAGAGTCAGTAACTGACAACTGAACTCAGAGAACTTTGATGCTGAGCCTGGCCTAGCTCAGAAGCATGGCAGGCATTGTGTGCTGCATGGTGGAAAGCAGAATTTCACAACAGCCACTGGCTAAGAAACCTTTTTAAGAAGGGAAGACAGGGCTGACTTGCAGGTTGAGGACCAAGGCTTATTTATGGTGGCCAGTGCCTTTTGGTTTCCACAGAAGATGCACTCAGTAGCAACTGGTGGTGGACACTTGCTTACAGGGACTTCAGTCACCTGGGTACATGCCAAATGTTAGGGCTGGGCTGGTCACTAGAGGAGTAACAGAGGCTCTCTATGAACCCCAAAGGGAAGAGAAGGGGAATAAGGATGAGAGGCAGGGAAAGAAACTAATCCATCTGGGATGGAAAGAAAAGCATTCCAATGACATAGAAACAAAGAGATACAAACCAATATGAACCCAAGCCCTGATGGTAACAGTGTCACCACCGACACCATTGATGCTAGGGGCAGGCACTGGGAAGTCCCATACTGGACTCAGTGACAACAGGAATTGGATTCAGGAGATGGATTCTGGAACACAGATCAGGATCTGTGTTCCATTGGAGAAGAGGCTTGACTGTGGTAATCTCTCAGCTTGATCCTGAAGATGACATCCATGGGATGCAATCCCTTGTTGGTCAGTTGTGGGTCACCTGTCCTTGTCTGCTCTTCCCCGCAGTTGCCATGCCTGACTGACTGCACCCCCACTTGGGGCACAAGATATGGTAGTGCCCTTGGTGTGCCCAGGAGCAAGTTTAAGCCAGATCCTTTCTGCAGCCCAGTGCCTGACAGTGAGTCTGCCTAGTGGCTTCTCCCTGCTGGAAGCAGCCCTTGGGTGTTCAAACTGCCCTGAACTTCAGAAAGTGCCTCACTGAGCAGAGACCGAGCTGGGGAGTCAAATTCCTCAACAAGGTTAGTTCTGGCCTGGCTCAAACCAGGATAATGCAGAGCAAGACCCACTGCCCAGCCTGTCCTGCCAGATAGCTCCTTCTCCCACTGCAGCACTTGGCAGGGTGGGATGGAGAACAGCAGTTTACCTCTTCACATGGAGCAATTGTTTTGCATTTCTCCTTTGTTTCCAACATCCAAACCAGAAATTACCTAAAGAAACCTGAAGAAAATTGTATAGAGAGCTGGAAGAAAGGAAGCCTCTGGACCAAGAGTGGCAGGGATTTTGTTGATCTTTGAGATCATTACCCTCTCAAAGGCTGTCACTTGGGAAACCAAAGCGTGAGAGTTTAGACGCAGTTGCTCAGCGATTCAGCTGGCAGAGCTGCTGGCTGGGCTCTGCCTGATTCAAACCCTTTGCTTCAATTGCTAGACCCAGCAAGCAGAGCCTAATAAGTTCCCCAAATACAGTGGTATTATGAAGAACCCTGTGCAGCACTTAGCAATAGAGAAGCATGGCTAACGAGGGACTTAACTTGGAACATATCATTTGTTGGATAAATTGGAGGCACAACTCACAACAGTGTGTAAGAATGGACTTTGCTGCACCAGCTGAAGTCACCCCAAATGTTTGCTCTTTGTTGCAAAGGCCTTTTTAAATCTAAGCCCTCAGAAAAGAACCTGGAACCGATAAATGACATCCCGAGAACAAATGCTCCCAACACGCCTTTTGGGTCTGGTTCAAACACAATATTAGAAAGCTGATTTAATTTGGTTTGTATCAAACCCAAATACACTTTATGAAACAATGAGGCCTCTTAAATGGCTAACTGCTGCCCAGAATATATTTTCCCTGGACCAAACTAGATAACAACACATTCCTCTTCGATTGGTCAGGAGAAGTGGCTGCCAAATGAGGATTCTGTGCCCTGTATTTGTTCACCATCTGTGACTTCCACATCAATTTGCTCCTTTTTATTTTTAAAACTTGATTTGTTGTCTCCCTCTTTCTTTCTTCTCCCTTCTTTGCCAGAGCTGTGGGGTATGTCATAGAATCATAGAGTGGTTTAGGTTGGAAGGGACCTCAAGGATCATCCAGCTCCAACCCCCTGCCATAGGCAGGGACACCTCCCACTAGAGCAGGTTGCTCAAGGCCTCATCCAGCCTGGCCTTAAACACCTCCAGGGAGGAAGCATCCACAACCTCCCTGGGCAACCTGTGCCAGTGTCTCACCACCCTCTCTGGAAAGAACTTCCTCCTAACATCCAGTCTGAATCTCCCCTCTGCCAGTTCAAACCCATTCCCCCTCGTCCTGACATTACCAGACCTTGTCAATAGTCCCTCCCCAGCCTTCCTGTAGGCTCCCTTCAGATACTGCAAAGCCACTCTAAGGTCTCCTCGAAGCCTTCTCTTCTCCAGGCTGCAGAGCCCCAACTCTGTTCTCCAGTGCCTGAGAAGCAAGCTATGTTTTTCTTCCAGCTGCAGAAATGGGTTCTGTTGGTGATGTATGAGATATGAGGGAGTGTGGCTTGTTCCTCTGCAGCTCTGCTGTCTCTGTGGTGTGTGCTGCAGTCAAAGCTTGTTAGTGCCAGCAGGCTATGGATGGGCAGTGAATGTGAGGGATTCCCTTGAGTGTGTTGTCTTTCCCCAGGTGAAGAGAGTGCACTAAGAAAAGTGTGACCAACAAGTCAAGGGAGGTTCTTCTCCCCTTCTACTCTGTCCTAGTGTGGCCACATCTGGAGTACTGTGTCCAGTTCCATGCTCCTCAGTTCAAGAGAGCCAGAGAACTATTGGAAAGAGTCTGGTGGAGGCTACAAAGATGCTGAGGGAACTGAAGCATCTCTGTGAGGAGGACATGGGACTGTTTAGCCTGAAGAAGAGCAGCCTGAGAGGGGATCTGTGGTGGTTTGGGTGTTACTCCCCCCCTTCATCCCCCAGCTTGAGAAAATCATCCAGACTAGACTCATCTGATCTGGAAGTTGAATGAAGCTTTCTATTTACAGCTTAGCACAAGATACAAGCAGGTATTTACAATCTCTACAGCTATAGACAGAAATAGACAAGTTAAAAAGTAATACAGAAACACAGCAGCCCTCCCAGAAACCAGAGTCCCCAGGAGGGGCTCCCAACCACCCTTCCACCTTCTTTCCATCCCTCTCTACCTTACCCCAGACTTTGCCTTACATTCAAGGTGAGTTTGGAGAATCGGCCAGGGGGGTTAGGAAGCAGAGAGATTAGTTACACAGATGGCAGGTTAGAGAGAGAGAGAAGGGAGGCAGCTCAAACCAGAGAAAGACTCTGTTACCTATGTTTGTGTTCTTGCTTTTATACATCTCAGCAAGCCTATGAGTGCAGTAGCCACCACCATTGTTTCCTCTTCATAGCCTATAGTCTAATTCCTCTCACTGAAATATCCCAGCTAGGCTCAAACTAGCACAGGATCTTCCAATGCTCAGCAAGAGATAAAAGGTGGGGGACAAGATGATGGGGCCAGATTCTTTGCAGTGGTGCCCAGCAACAGGACAAAGGGCAGCAGGCACAAAATGGAACCCAAGAGGTTCCATCTAAACAGGAGAAAAAAAATTCTTTGCTTTGAGGGTGCTGGAGCCCTGAAGCAGACTGCTCAGAGAGATTTTGGAGTCTCCTTCTCTGGGAAGACTCCAAACATGCCTGGGCATTGCAGTCCTGGGCAAGCTGCTTTAGCAGAAGGGCTGGATTAGATGACCTCCTGAGATCACTTCCAGCTTCCACCATGCTGAGGTTCTGTGAAATGGAAGAATTAATTTGCTCTAGAGTGAAAAGGCTGCATTTGCTCAATAAATGCTGGTTTATGTAGGAAGCAACCAGCTCCTGAGAAGGAGGAGAACCAAGGAAATTATTTCTCAGTTCTAATGATCCACCATCACTACATCTCTTTTCCTTCTCTTAAAAAAAAACCCCATGTGATATTTTATGAGTAAAATGATGCCATACAGCAGGTCTTATAGTACATCTCCACAGTGACCACCCACTTGCCATTGGCAGGACCTCCCTGTGCAGGAGGTAAGCCTGGAGAGTGTGATATTAACTGATGAGAGTCTCTTTTGTTATCTCATGGCACAAGAAACATGAGGGCACTCAGGGACATTAAAGGCAGCTAAATTTATGACCAGATAAGAGTTGCTGCTTCACACTGAGTGCAGTCATCCAGTGTCACCCTTGCACTGCCAGGAGGTTGAGGAGCTGGTGCTGAATGCACTGCACATTGTGTATGCAGTCATTGGAGTACCCAAAGCTCAGGCTACAAAAGGAATACAAAGGGAATAAAATTCTCAGAAGGAAATTCTACGAGATCACAGCTCACAGGATGTCACAGGTTGGAAGAGGCCCAAAGAGATCATCTAATCCAACCCCCCCTGCCAGAGCAGGACCACACAATCTAGCACAGATCACAGAGGAATGCATCCAGACAGGCCTTGAAAATCTCCAGGGAAGAAGACACCACAGCCTCTCTGGAGAGCCTGTGCCAGTGCTCTGGGACTCTTACAGGAAAGAAGTTCCCCCTTGTGTTGCGGTGGAGCCTCCTGTGCTGCAGCTTACACCCATTGCTGCTTGTCCTATCCCAGGGAGCAGTGAGCACAGCCTGTCCCCCCTGTCCTGACCCCCAGCCCTCAGATATTCATAAACATTGATTAAATTCTCAGTCTTCTCTTCTCCAGACTAAGCAGCCCCAGGTCAATCAGCCTCTTCTCATCAGGCAGTGTCCCAGTCCCCTCATCATCCTCCTAGCTCTCTGCTGGACCTTCTCCAGCAGATCCCTGTGCCTCTTAAACTGGGGACCCTGAAACTGAAGACACTACTCAAGATGAAGTCTCAGCAGGGCAGAGTAGAGAGGACAGAGAACCTCCCTTGATCTGCTGGACACACTCTTCTTAATACACCTCAGGGTCCCATTGGCCTTCTTGGCCACAAGGGCACATTGCTGTCCCTTGGATGTTATCCACCAGCACTCCCAGGTCCCTCTCCACAGGGCTGCTCTCCGGCAGTTCACCTCCCCCTCTCCACAGGGCTACTCTCCAGCAGATCACCTCCCAACCTGACTGATACAGTTTATTATTCCTCCTCATGCTGGTCTATCTCCATTCCTTCACACCCCTCCATTGGTAGCATTGCACACCTCTTACTAGAGTAGCAGACTGGGCTATGTTTGCCTTCAGCTGATACTGGCCCCTGGAGCTCAGTAGGGAAATCAATGCACCACGGCAAAGTCTGAGCTCCTGCATTTGAGACAAGACAGCTGCTATCAAAGCATCAAACCAGCTCATGCTTGGCTTAAAGGTCTGAAATTGTAAGAAACACATTTAAAGCCTGAGCAGAATTTTCAGTGGTGGACAAACACTTTCACCATTACACATTAGTGGTAGGTTCATCTCTTGCAATTCCAGAGGGTGGATTGGTTAAACTCTCCCTGTGTTGGATTGTCAGGGCTGGAAAGTAGAGTTGCTTAGGACTGGTTTTCCCTGAGTAGCTTGACAAGACTCTGAGTTTCATCCAGCCTTCTGGTTTTGTTTGACATGAAGTGGCTGTGAAGCAAGCAGATAAGCAGCTGTATCTCACTGCACAGCTTGCGTGAGGTGCAGCCCTGCAACTTGGGCTCACATTCCAAAGTGCTGGTTGGAAGTGCTGTAGATGTGAGCTCTTCTGACAACCCCCAAGAACTGATGTCTTTCGCTCCGGTTTTATGTTGTGCTGCAGATACTTTTGATGGCTCTAAATCAGAAACCTATCTGAACTTTCTCTGCTATAGACATGAGGTGGAAACTTCACAAGAAAGAGCTGCCTTGTGCTATTTCTGGTCCTCAATAGGCTTCCTGGGAAACATCAGCAGAATCATTTTTCCTGGGAGGTGCTGGGGTGCATCCACTCCTCTCTCTGCTAAGGCTATTTTAACTGCAGATACGAAGCAGAGTTTGTCTCGTGGATGGAAGGCTCATTCACTTGTCCTTTTGTCTTTACCCTGTCTACACAGCTATTCTGCAGATGGCAGGAGGAAGATGTCATCTGGAGGCAGCAGCTGGCACGATGGAGACGGCGAGAAGGTGGGTGCGGGAGTGTTGCTCGCCTGCCTGAACCAGGATCAAGTCGAATGAATGGTGCAGTGAAAGGAGGTGAAGGAAAGAGGAAACACTCTTCCAGGCAATTTTCTTAGAGGAATAAAATTACAGGAGGAATGATTGACAAATTAGAAGCACTTTGCACCTAATTTTAATATGTTCAGATCTTCGGGAGGAGAAATATGTTAAGTTTCAAATTACCCACTTTGCCAGTTGCTGCCTTCCCTACAATCAAAATCAGCCTAGGCATTGGGTAGTAAATCTTGAAGAAACAAATTGCTTTCCATGGTACACTGCATTCTTAAAACAGCTTTATTGGGAAGTCCAGCTGAGCAAGTTAATTTCGGCAGTGAGCTGGCCCATGACAGTTGAGCGCTTGTTATCGAGGCCAGTTCTATGAGTACAAATCACGCTGCCAGCTAAACTTAAGCTAAACCTGACCTTGGGCTCTAACTCAAAGCCAGAAGATGGCCATAAGAGACTTTCAATCGACTTAATGGCTCCTGAAGTAGATCTCAGGTGACATCAGCAATCAGGGGTGGCCTTGCTTGATTTACTAGCTGCAGGGACCCGTGTTCCCAGAAAAAAAAAGTCCTCTTTAGCCCTACTCATGCAGACAACAGCTCTTGTGCTAGCCCTAGCACCATCCTACAACACAACCCACAGCAGTACATCATCCAGACAACAGCTCTTGTGCTAGCCCTAGCACCATCCTACAACACAACACACAGCAGTACATCCTCCAGACAACAGCAGCTCTTGTGTTAGCCTTAGCACCATCCTACAACACAACCCACAGCAGTACATCCTCCAGACAACAGCAGCTCTTGTGCTAGCCCTAGCACCATCCACCAACACAACACACAGCAATACATCTTACAGCCTCTGCCCTAAGGGAACCTAATGTCTCTGGAGGCTTCATCTTCATTCTCTATGTCTACATATTTGTGTACATGCATCCTTCCCAATGCCAGGGCTTGTGAGGCAGAGGGAAGGTCTGTAGCCCAGCTTTAAAGCATTCTTCAAGTTGGGTTGCTCCTCAGCCTGTCTTTGAAGCTCTTTCCCATGACCTCAGTCCTCACAGGCCTGCTGGCAATGTGATGTGTCCGTTTGGTGTAATGGAAGTGACCTGGAATAGCCAGCTCAACATCCCAATTTGGTAATGAGACTTATTGAAGCTTAAGAGCTGCCTTGGCCTGCACCACAATTAAATTTCAGGAAAGAGAAAATATTCCAGTGAGGGCAGTGGATTTGTAATGCTATTTGAGGCTTAATGCATAATAAAAATCTGCCAGTTAAGGTTTAATACAATATGCAACAGCCCTAAATGGCCAGTAAAGACATTATGCAAATTTTTAAGGAAGTTATTGCCTCCTGTAAGTGACAATTTATCAATGGCTTGTAAACAAAGGGCTTTCCTCGTGGTTAGCAACCAAAGCCAATGCAGAGATGAGCAGGAAGAGATGGGTATTAGGAACAGGAAGTCATCAGAAAGCTGTGAAAGGTGAATCATAGAATCATAAAATCAGTCAGGGTTGGAAGGGACCACAAGGATCAGCCAGTTCCAACCCTCCTGCCATGCCCAGGGACACCCTACCCTAGAGCAGACTGGCCAGAGCCTCATCCAGCCTGGCCTTAAACACCTCCAGCCATGGGGCCTCAACCTCCTCCCTGGGCAACCCATTCCAGGATCTCATCACTCTCATGCTGAACAACTTCCTCCTCACATCCAGCCTAAATTTCCCCACCTCCAGCTTTGCTCCATTCCCCCTAGTCCTGTCACTACCTGATCATCTTCACCTTTAGGAGTGCAGTGAAGCTGCTGATGCTGACCAGGAGCAAGTCCAGAAGCCATCAGTGCAGTGTGCTCTATGGAAGAGGCAGGAAGGGAGATCCAGTAAAAGAAGGTAAGTGGGGGAGCAAGGAAGTAGGCAGTCTCTGGCTGCTGAGAATCATCCAGGTAGTGATGGTTTGGGTGCTCCCTGCCCCCCCACACTTTGGAAATCACCCAGGCTAGACTCAGCTGGCTCTGGAAATATGAATGAAGCTTATATTTACAGCTGGCACAATGTACAAGCAGATAGTTACAGTATATACAGTTATAGACAGAAATAGACAAGGTAAAAAGGTAATACAGACACAACTCCCCTCCCAGAAACCTGAGTCCCCAGGAGGGGTCCCAACCACTCCTTCACCTTCCCCCTACCCCTCTCAACCTTCTCCCAGTCCCAAGGAAGAATAGAGGCTCGGCCAGGGGGGTAGGAAGCAAAGTGGATTAAGAAAGAAAAAAACAAATGGAAGGTGAGGTTGGAGAGAGAGATGCATCTTGGAGTTCCTCAGCAGAAGTAGTGCCTTATCTATGTTTTTATTCTTGTTTTTATACATCTCAGCAAGCCTATGAGTGAGGTAGACATCAGCTTTGTTTTCCTTTCACAGCCTGTAATCTAGTTCTTCTCAACAAAACATTCCAGCTAGGCTCAGACTACCACAAACCAGCTTCTTCAGAAAATCCTTGGATCTCCTGGTTCCTCATGCTGTAGATGAGGGCCTCACAGCTGGTGACACCACTGAATACATCACCAGAACAAAACCACAGCACAGAGTCACGCAAAAAGATCCCCAAACCACCTAGACATTACGATCCTGAGCAAGCTGCTGTGTGCAACCCTGCTTTAGCAGAGGGGTTGGCCTAGATGATCTCCCTTCCAACCCCTAACCATGCTGGGATTCTGGAATTCCCTGGGGTTTATTGTTCACTTTTGAACAATTTAGATATAGCTGGAGCCCAGGAAACAAACCCATCCCATCCAAGCACCCGAGAGTGTAACAGGTTTGACGAATGCTTGGGCTATTATGGAGCCCTTTTTACAGCCCTGCCATCCATTCAGCCTGAGAAGATATTCTCTTGTAAATGTGCTGCGAAGACAGGGGAGGCATTTGCATTGTTAATTTCTCAGATGTCAAACAAACACCATTATTGCAAAATGAATGCAGCTACCCAGCTGAGAAACAGATCCATTCACCGCAAATAAGTGCGACTTCAAAAATGAATGAGTTCTGCTGATTGCCAGCAGCATCCCAAATTAATAATGCTCCAGGAATTCTTCACACAAAAGATAATGGAATTGTTGTCACTCTTTGTTTCTGCTCCTCAGCTTTTGTGACCCCTCTGAAGTGCACAGGACCATCACCAGCCTCAGCTTTAAAGGTCCTGGACTGGTGGTTGTGCTAGTTTGAGCCTAGCTGGGATGTTTTGGTGAGAAGAATTAGATCATAGGCTAAGAAATGAAAAACAATGGTGTCTACTTCCCTCACAGTCTTGCTGGGATGTGTAAAGAAGAAAGGCAAAACGAAGATTAGGTCACTTGCTTGCTCTCTTTGNTCGTCAGCCTGAGGAACTGATCTTTCCAGTGACATATGTGGTGACCCTCAGGCCTTGACAGCTTTGTGTTCCTGTGCTAGTTTGAGCCTAGCTGGGATATTTTGGTGAGGAGAATTAGATGACAGGCTGTGAAAAGGAAACAATGGTGATGGCTGCTGCACACAAAGGCTTGCTGAGATGGATAAAAACAAGAACATAAACACAGATAAGGTAATTGAGTTGCTCTCTGTCTCTAGGGCTGCACGAACTTCTCTCTCTAACCTAACTTGCTGCCTGATTAATCCCTCTGCTTCCTAACCCCCCTGGTAGACCCTCCAAACTCACCCTGAATGTAAGTCAAGGTCTGGGTAAGGTAGAGGGATGGGAAGAAGGTGAAAGGGTAATTGGGTGTTTGCTTGTTTGTGTTGGTTTTAGTTTTGCTGCACTGTGCTAGTTTGAGCCCAGCTAAAATGTTTTGGTGAGAAGAATTAGATGACAGGCTGTGAAAAGGAAACAGTGGTGCTGGCTGCTGCACTCATAGGCTTGCTGAGATGGATAAGAACAAGAACATAAACATAGATAACAGAGTCTTTCCCTGGGCTTTGGGCTGCACTTTTTCTCTCTAACTTGCTGCCTGACTAATTCTTCTGCTTCTAACACCCCTGACCAACCCTGCAAACTCACCTTGAACAGAAGGCAAAGTCTGGAGTAAGGTAGAGGGATGGGAAGAAGGTGGAAGGGTGGTTGGGAGCCCCTCCTGGGGACTCAGGTTTCTGGGAGGGCTGTTGTGTTTCTGTATTATTTTTTTAACTGGTATATTTCTGCCTATAGATTGTAAATACCTGCTTGGATATTGTGCCAAGCTGTAAATATAAAGCTTCATTCTTCAATTTCCAGCTTGGCTGAGTCTAGTCTGGGTAATTTTCCTAAATGGGGGGGGCAGGGAGCACCCAAAGCATCACAGTTCCCCTGAGCAGCTGGACTCCTGACTGAGGTGCTTGTCTGCTGTCACTACCTCATCTACTCCAGATCCTTCTACATTTGAAAGTGTTGCCTGTGAAATGCCTACACCTTCTCTTTCACACAGAATCACAGCATGGCTGGAGTTGGAAGGGACCTCTGACATCTAATCCAACCCCTACAATAAAGCACCTGTGATCCATCACACAGAAGTACACCTGTCCAAAAGGGGTTTGAATCATAGAATCATTCAGGTTGGAAAAGACCTCTAAGATCATTGAATCCAACCATCAGTCCAACACTACCATGACAACCAAACTGTGTCCTGAAGTGTCATGTTCTACACATTGATATGTTTTTTGAACAGAGCTATTCTAAATGAATGCCTCCAGAAATGGAGACTCCACAACCTCTCTGGACAGCTGTTACACAGCTGAGGAAGCTGCAGTCATCTAGTCTGGAGGAGAGGAAGCTAAGGGGAGATCTTTTTTGAACACAGCTATTCAAAATGGATGTCTCCAGAAAAGGAGACTCCACAACCTCTCTGGACAGTTGTTACACAGCTGAGGAAGCTGCAGTTGTTTAGCCTGGAGGAGAGGAAGCTAAGGGGACATCTTGTTGCTCTCTACAACCACCTGAAAGGAGGGTGTAGTGAGGTTGCTGGTGGTCTCTTCTGCCGGGTAACTAGTGACAGGATAAGAGGAAATGGATTTAAGTTGTGACAGGGCAGGTTTGGATTGGACATTAGGAGAAACTTCATTACTGAGAGTGGTGAAGCATTGGAACAGGCTGCCCAGAGAGGTAGTCGAGTCACCATCACTCAAGGTCTTCCAGTAGTGTGTAGGTGTGGGTCTTCAGGGTATAGTTTAGTGGTCATGGTAGTTGGGCTATGGCTAGACTCTATCTTAAAGGTCTTTTCCAACCTTAATGATTCAATGATTCTATCTCCCCTCACACTGCACCCTTCCTCTGGCAGTTCCTGCATGCACTGTTCCTTCTCTGCTCTCCTTTTCCCATGCCTAGCTGCTTCTGCCCTCGCCTACTCCACGGCCATGACATTCTTTATGCCTTTGTGCTCACAATAACAACTTCAGCTCTTGGAAAATTAGGTGAGATGATCTTGTTATGTGACAAATTAAAACTAAATGGCTCAAAAAAAAACCCCAAACCCAACTCAACCCATTTTGAAGTATTTGTCTGTGTCTGTGTATTCATCTACGAGATGAATCACTTGAGTTATAAAAAGTGTGGAAGAGAAAAATCTAATGGAAATGATAATGTGATTACTGCCCATAATTCTCACAAATCAAGCACATCAGTTACACACAAGTGGGTTGTCTGGATGTCTGTGGGCTTTTTTATTTTATTATTTAAAGCTGATTAAACAACTGATTGGAGGCCCTTATGCACCTTTCCACCCAGCTGAAGTGAAAAGCAAGAGCTAAGTATTTGTTTTATGACTATGCAGCAGCAGAGCCTCACGGGGCTGAGAGCTGTGTGCCCTTCTCTGTATCATCCTGTTTCAAATATTAAGAAAACACCAGAGACACATTTATTTGCAGATGTACTTGCTGAGGAGCTAATAAACTGGTCTCCATGTCAACCTGTATTTTACTTCTTTATTTGGCCTCGCTTTGAAAGCCTTTTCTGTGTGAACTGAGCAGACACAACCAAGGAATTAGCATCCTTTTTTGCACCTTTAATGATAATAGCAAAGAACTTGGCTGAAATATAGTGATCACCTTGCAGAATTAGTGACCAAGCTTCAGGCTTCATTTCTTGTGGCAGGAAATCATAGTGCAGGAAGCAAATGTTGTTTAAAGGAGTGTTCAGGTGTGAAGACAAAAGCCCACTATAATGAGAAGTTACTGCAAGGAGAATGGGCATTAGTTGTTAAGAAGGTTGTAAATCCTTGTGTTGATGGGTTGAACACATAAAGGAAGTGCATAAGAAGGTATTTATGGTTGGTATTAATTCTTAAGCTGACTCAATGTGTTGCAAAACAACCTAGCTTCTGTTGCACACGCAAATGTTCTTCTGAACAAATTGAGTTCCAACTTTGTTCACCTCGCTCACCAGAAATGCTGTGCTGCTTGCAGCAGGCAAGGAGTCAAATTAGGAAGCCTTCAGTCAGCTTCTCCCAGCAAAGAGGGCACCCAGCTGTGCCACTGCAAGGTGTAGAGGGGCTGGGGGGCAGATGGCAATGAAGACCTGGGGAATACAGGTTTGTCACACTAATGGGCACAGCATGTGTTCCTTTTGTTGAGAGCAAGAAGTGTCCCACTGGAAAACAGCAGCATTCCTGTCATTAATGGTTTGTATTCTTGTTCCAGATACTTATTTCATCACTCACCTGAAGAGGAAAAGAGCAAGCTCTTCACCACAGCCAACAGTGCTGGCAGCAGGTAAGGGTTGGCCAGTGCCACAGGAGTGGGTTGATGTGCCAGACTGGAACAAAAGCCAAGGTACAGCCCTCTGGGACCGAGTTCAGCACAGGCTGGGCAATGACTCAGGAGAGAAGACAATGAGCTCACACAGCTACCAAAGGCAATAGGCTTGAGTGAAGCCCATCCTAGAATCCTGGGAATAGGCCAAGTCCTACCTACAGTCAGTGTGTAGTAAAAGGTCAAACACAGGGCAAGAGCTCTCATGCCATTTATGAGATCCTGAGCTTGTTCCCTTTGCATCCTACTACCTGTGCTGTGCTTCTTGCCTCCCTGTCACTCAGCTTTGAGCACAGCCACATGATCCCTCTTTCTTATCACAGCAAAGACAGCTTGGCCAGCCTAGTCCAGACAAATGCAGGACTATGGGATGAGGTGAAGCCAGAAGCCAAGTGAAATCCGGACTCACAGGAGTTCACCCCCTAAGACAACCTAACTCTGTGAGTTAAAGGAGAAAGATACTCTTCATATAAGAATATCATATGGTGGCATGGGGAGACAAGAAAGTCTGGGAGCTCCACCTCACCTGGAGGTCCTCTGTGTGCACAGAAGACACAAAAGATGAGTTTACAATCTTAAAAGAGTGACTTCAGTTACAGCCTGGACTGTTGGTAGAACTCAACAGCACTAATTTGTGCATCTATGCTCTCACACACTCAGTTACAGCCTGCACTGTTGGTAGAACTCAACAGCACTAATTTGTGCATCTATACTCTCACACACTCAGTTACAGCCTGCACTGTTGGTAGAACTCAACAGCACTAATTTGTGTATCTATACTCTCACACACTCAGTTACAGCCTGCACTGTTGGTAGAACTCAACAGCACTAATTTGTGCATCTGTGCTCTCACACACTCAGTACCATCCTGGGAAGATGTCTGAGTGCCCCTTATGGGGTGCCTGTGGATAATCCTTTGGACTAATCAAGAGTTTTTGTCTGTATGAGTAAAAGGGTAGGTTTATATTTCAGAGCAATGCTTACCTTTCCTTGGGTAGGCCTTTGGCTTTGATATTTAAGTAAAAAGTAGAGTCCACTAAGAATGGAGTTTTGGGATCCTGAGAGGGAAAGCAAAACATTCTTAAACATAGAGGCATTTGTGTCAGCCAGCTACCAGCACCGTTCCAGGTGTGTAAGCCAGCAAACACATTTAGCCAAGATATTCAGGTGTAGCCTGATTCAATGCACTATTTACCTACCTGCTTTTCAGAGCAGCTTATTGGTGAAGAAACAAAGCCAGAGAGCAATGGATCTGGTTGTGCACATCCAGGCCACTACATACGCTGAGTGCTCATCTTCTGTTGATTTCAGTAGGGTCATGATAGGAGCTATTGGGACTACTCCAAGTTTGTTATTTCAGATGGATTTCAAAATTAACATCTTTTCATTTATTTTATTTTGCCATAAAGTCACTGGCTTCATCCTGCCAAAAGCTGCTGGCAATGAGGTGTGGGCTGTATGCAGCACATACTCGTTGAGTACGTGGTGCTACGGTCATCCTGACCTGGGCACTACACATCTTGTTCGTGTGCCACTGCACTAATGGAGCATTTTGGAGCTACTCCATTTCTGATCTCAATCCAGATTTTCAAGCCAATCTCCAAAAGGTATCTGCTCATTTAATTAATTTGTGGTAATAGCCTCAAACGAGAGGCTTTCATTTCCTCTTAAAGTCACCCTATTAGGAAATTCTATTGTGAAAGAGGCACTTGTAAAAAACCTTCATCACTTGTTAAAGCTTTACATCCTTTCAGACAGAGTCAGAAGATGGATTTGTCCTTGTATGAATGAGCCTACACAGTCTTTCCTAAGTGTTATTAGACCCCTCAAAGTCTTTCTGAGAAAAGAAAAATACCCTCAAACAACAAACAATGAATCATAAAATCTCCTGGTTGGAAAAGACCTTAAGATCATCAGGTCATAGAATCATAGAATCAACCAGGTTGGAAGAGACCTCCAAGATCATCCACTCCAACCTAGCACCCAGCCCTAGCCAGTCAACCAGACTATGGTACTAAGGGACTCATTCAGGCTTTGCTTGAACACCCCCAGGGATGGCAACTCCACCACCTCCCTGGGCAGCCCATTCCAATGCCAATCACTCTCTCTGCCAACAACTTCCTCCTAATATCCAGCCTAGACCACCCCAGCACAACTTGAGACTGTGTCCCCTTGTCCTGTTGCTGGGTGCCTGGCAGAAGAGACCAACCCCACCTGGCTACAGCCTCCCTTCAGGTAGTTGTAGGCAGAAATGAGCTCTGCCCTGAGCCTCCTCTTCTGCAGGCTGCACACCCCCAGCTCCCTCAGCCTCTCCTCACAGGGCTGTGCTCCAGGCCCCTCATCAGTTTTGTCACCCTTCTCTGGACACGTTCCAATGTCTCAACCTCTCTCTTGAATTGAGGAGCCCAGACCAACCATAACTTAACATCTTCCTGTACACAACTGTTAGAACAAAATCTCCACCCAGTTTTGTGTATTTCATTGCTTTTTTGGCAGGTGAAAAAACTGATAGAGTACACTGCATTCACAGAAATAATAGGACAGGAGGAAATGGCCTCAGGCAGCACCAGGGGAGGTTTAAGCTGGATATTAAAAGAAACTTCTTGCCTGGAAGGGTTCTCAAACACTGGAAAAGACTCCCCAAGGAGGTGTTTGGATCCGCATCCCCGGAGGGGTTTAGAAGATGCAGTATTGTGGTGCTGAGGGGCATGGTTTAGCACCAGACTTGGTAGAGTTAGAGAGAGAGATTGGAGTGGATGATCTTAAAGGACTTTTCCAACTGACAAAATTCCATGATTTGATACTTTTGTTGTTCCCTACAATAATAACAGATGTAACAACAGGTTTGAGAATGCCTAGCACCACTGACCTGACAGCAACTGGGAATCATAATAATTTGATGACTCTTCTGGTGTCCTGCAGCCCAGCAAATTGCTGTGGGCAGCAGAGTACAACTGCTGCTTGTCAGGTGTCACCTCCCCTTGTCTGGGCAAATGTGCAGTTATATCTATCAGCTTGCTCAGGATTTAGCTCTGCTAACATTTTACTTTGCTGGTTGACTTGGCTTAGAAGTTCCTAAACCCCAGGTAGCTCAGCTGGTACTAGACAATTCTTGGAGGCATTTGCATGTAATGTATTATGCTTTTATGCCAAGTGGTGGGGAAGGCCTAGTGCAAGGACAATCAGCCTCCACTCATCTGGTAGATAGGGATGCTGACATGATGCTGGACCTTCATGCTGATCTTTTTGATGCCCAGTTTAAAGGGAAATGTGCTCCTGATGCTCCACTTCTACCTAGAATTAGCCTTGCAGAGGCAGCCAAATGGTGTGATGGCCTGAATCTTGCAACAGTTTTGTAACCAGCTCACACAGCATATAGTTTTGATGATTTTTTCAAGCTGCCACGGACCATCAGAAGATGTACTTTGCAGTTAAGATGCTTGTACTTGGGTGGTTGTGATCACATCAATGGACTTTTCAACATCATGCTGCTCCTCAGCAGTCCCAGTAACAGTTGCTGCAGTGCAACACTTTAATTAGAGTCACTTCTGGCAATGAAACCTAAAATGAGCCATGGGATTGGCTTCTCTGCTGCTGCTCTTTAAGGAATGGTGGGATATCACTTGGCTCAATCCTTCTGATGTTCAGGACTTGCTGATACAGAGTCTTCTCTAGGTCTCTGGAGTCTTGGAATCACCAGTAGAGGTGATTTTCCTCTTCACAAACTCCATCTTACACACCAAAGGGCCATTATCTGGTCTCGGGTCCTCTCAGAGCAGGTTCATTGCCAGACTGAATGAAGAACTGTTGGGATGGTGCCAGTCAGCCATGTGTCATTCTTGCTTCACAGTGCTAAGGCTGATGAAAAAGGGACTAAGGAAGACCCAAAACCATTCTCGAGGAAAGAAGACCACCAGGGGAACAGCACTGCTGTTGCACAGGCATTATTTCAGCATATGAACCCAACAGACACTTGGCTCTCAGCCCATGGCATGTAGTCTACCTTCCATTGAACCCTGACCCACCAGCATTGAGCTTTATGTGCAAGTTTAGTGTTTACATTGCAATTCAAGACAGACATTTCTGCTACTCATGTTTAGAATGGATCAAGGAGGACAGAAATCAGAGAATCATAGAGTCAGAGAATCACAGAATCAGTCAGGGTTGGAAGGGACCACAAGGATCACCTAGTTCTAAACCCCCTGCCATGGGCAGGGACACTCTACCCTAGATCAGGCTGGCCACAGCCTCGTCCAGCCTGGCCTTAAACACCTCCAGCCATGGATCCTCAACAACCTCCCTGGGCAACCCATTCCAGCCTCTCACCACTCTCATGCTGAACAACTTCCTCCTCACATCCATTCTGAATCTCCCCACCTTCATCTTTCCTCCATTCCCCCTAGTCCTGTCACTCCCTGAGAGCCTAATAGTAGGATAATAATAATAGTAGGAGCCTAATAGACTCCCTGATAGCCTCTCCCCAGCTTTTTTGTAGGCCGCCTTCAGATACTGGAAGGCCACAATAATCCTGGTGTAACCAGGTACATTGTTTTGATTTCTTAAGTGTGCCACATCTGTGCCCTTTCATTTGAGCTTTAGCATCTAGGTCTTTTAAACTGAATGCAATGAGGCTGTTTGCAGTATTCCTTCTAGACACATATTGGTAAAGCAAAATAACCATACCCAGATGCAGATTTTCTTCTGCATGAGAAATAAAAGACTCGGAATATACAAATTACATTTTACCTATGTATTCCTCAGCAGCTGATGCTTAATTACTGTAAGCAGCAAAACTGCCTTTCTGAAAGCAAGGAGAGGTCTTCCCTATTCATTCTCTGTGGTTTGTGCNTCCAAGGACAGGGACTTCACCACCTCCCTGGGCGGCCCATTCCAATGGCAATCACTCTCTCTGGGAAGAACTTCCTCCTAACATCGAGCCTAGACCTGCCCTGGCACAACTTGAGGCTGTGTCCCCTTGTTCTGTTGCTGGCTGCCTGGCAGAAGACACCAACCCCACCTGGCTACAACCTCCCTTCAGGTAGCTGTAGACAGCAATGAGGTCTGCCCTGAGCCTCCTCTTCTGCAGGCTGCACACCCCCAGCTCCCTCAGCCTCTCCTCATAGGGTTTGTGTTCCAGGCCCCACACCAGCTTTGTTGCCCTTCTCTGGACACCTTCCAGTATCTCAACATCTCTCTTGAATTGAGGAGCCCAAAACTGGACACAGCACTGAAGGTGTGCCCTGACACAGGGGCAGAATAATGCTATAACACTTCAGGTATCTCTTTTGGTCTTTCTTTCTGTCTGGAGATCTTGTTATTAAACTCTTGCTGCCAGAGGGCTCATTGCATTTGCTTGATAGACATTCCTCACCTAGCAAGAGGAAAGGTGTGGGAGAAGGTTTGGGTAGGAGAGAGAGCATTTTGATCCTGGATTCCAGTGGTACAAAGGTACAGATATGTGGTTATAATCCAGAGGATATATATTTTATTTTTAATTTTCTTTTAAAAGTGCTTGAGAGATTAATGGCAGCCTGGGAAAAATCAATAGTAACTCATCACGGGCAAGATCTTCTGGAACACAGAATCCCACCGCGGGGGACAAAGCAAAATTATGGCAGTCTGCAGCAGGGCTAATGAGCCTGTGATTAAAATTGAGGGCTGGCTGTGTTGCTCAGCATGGCTCCTGCAAGCTTCTTGGGAAAAGTGGTCCATTGGAGTCCCAGATCCTCAAAATAATTTAGACATCATTAGAAAAATACATTAATAATTAAAAAGAAAAGGGCAGATTAGACTTCTTCATGTGATTTGAGAACCACTTTCACTTATGAAGCATTGAGTCCAGTTCTGGACACCCCTAGTTCAAGGGAGGCAACGAAATACTGGGCAGAGTTGAGTGGAGGCTACATGATGATGATTAAGGAACTGGAGCATCACAGTTATGAGAAAAGGCTGAGAGCCCTGGGGCTGCTTAGCCTGGAGAAGAGCAGCTTGAGTGGGGATCTTCTCAATGGTAATCTATAGCTAAAGAGTGGGGAGCAAGAGGATGGGGCCAGATTCTTTGCACTGCTGCACATTGACAGGACAAGAAGCACAAACTGGAACCCATGAGGTTCCATCTCTTGTGTCAGGAACAATGTGGCCAGTAGGACAATGGAGGTTTTTCTGCCCCTGTACTCAACACTGGTCAGGCCATACCTTGAGTGCTGTGTCCAGTTCTGGACTCCTCAATTCAAGAGAGATGTTGAGGTGCTGGAATGTGTCCAGAGAAGGGCAACAAGGCTGGTGAAGGGCCTGGAACACAAACCCTATGAGGAGAGGATGAGGGAGCTGGGGGTGTGCAGCCTGCAGAAGAGGAGGCTCAGGGCAGACCTCATTGCTGTCTACAACTACCTGAAGGGAGGTTATAGCCAGGTGGAGGTTGGTCTCTTCTGCCAGGCAGCCAGCAACAGAACAAGGGGACACAGCCTCAAGTTGTGCCAGGGGAGGTCTAGGCTGAATGTTAGGAGGAAGTTCTTCCCAGAGAGTGATTGGCATTGGAATGGGCTGCCCAGGGAGGTGGTGGAATCATCATCCCTAGAGGTGTTCAAGCAAAGCCTGGATGGGGCACTGACTGCCATGGTCTGGTTGATTGGATAGGGCTGGGTGCTAGGTTGGACTGGCTGATCTTGGAGTTCTCTTCCAACCCGGTTGATTCTATTCTTTTCTATCTAACCATAAGGAAAAAATTCTTTACTTTGAGGGTGCCAGAGAGCTGAAATAGGGTGCCCAGAGAAGCTGTGGAGTCTCCTTCAGTGGAGGGATTCTAAACTCCTCTGGACACTGTGATTCTAGGCAAGCTGCAGTGGGTGACCCTGCTTTAGCAGTGGGATTGCACACAATGGCCTGCAGAGGTCTCATCCAACTCCTGCCATGCTGGGATTTTGGGATTGTGTCCTTAATCTCTGTCTGCCTTGGTGATGATTCCTTTCTCTCCTGTTGAACCTCTTTGTCTTCTTCAGAGTATAACCTGGTGAAAGGCAGGTCTGAACACATGATGCGCTGCCCGGAAGACTTCTGATCTCATCAAGCACCTCAAACTGCTGCTCTTCTTGGAACTAATTAGTGCAAAAGTTTGGGCTGAAATATGTTTGAGAGGCAAAAATCAAGCAAAGCAAGAAACAGACTTCCAAGAGGCAATTTTGTCAATAAAGTCCCTTAAATCTCATTGCAAAGAACAGGCTGTAAAGGATATCCTTGAACTGGTGGGAGATGAAGTTGTCTTCCATTGTCTTTTGAACAGCAGTCGTTAGGTAATCAGGGTGCTAGTAAGTTATATGAACTGGTGAGATGAGTTCTCTTCCAAGAAGTCACCTGAAAAGAAATAGCAATTTAAAACCTCTGGATAGCCTCTTTTTTATTTGTTGTTGCTTAGGTTGGTTGGTTGGGGTTTTTTTTGTGTGAATATGAAATGAAGATAGAAAGAAGTTTGTGGATCATTTCTGGCCTCTGTGAGGTCTTATTCAGAAGGAGAGAGTGAAATTGTGCATACGTTGAAAGCTGTTCTAATAATATTTATCAGAAGCAAAACCCTCACAGGGGAAGGTGCCAGGGCTGAATCAGAATGTGTCAACATCCTACTGCCGGTGATCTCCATCAGATCTAAAAGATCTGGCAAGGAATTTGGATCAGAGCAATTACCTGTGTGGCTATTTGTTAAGGGCTGTCTCAAACACAGCACTCAGAGAAATTGAACTGTCAGAAGCTAATACAGGAATAATAAGAGGACATTTAATCTCCATTGAACACCAAGATGAATAGCAGGTAAGTCTGAATGGGGGGGGAAGGAATAAATGGACTACGTATTTGGCTTTAGTTTTTGTTAAAGGACTATACCATGAATAATGAATATTTTAAAGAGAGGAGTCTGGGCCTTCAATTTCTTTCAATAATGTTAGTGTTGTATATACTGGTTTGAATAAAATACACTTCATGAAACACCTACACACAGCTCTGCAATGCATTATGGATGGGCCCTCTTGAGAAATCCTACATTGCTTTCAATTTTGACACAGTGATACAGTAATAATAGAAAATTCAGGCATAATATTCTGACTGCATCTTTTTTTCCCCCCTCTTCATTATTTTGAGCCACACTGGGTGAGCACAGACCTTCCTTAGACGCTCCTGACTCTTTCTTAGGCAGCTCACATAGAGCCGTGATACTCGTAGGAGGAGGTAGTGATGTACTAAAAGGTTGTGGCCTATGTTGTGTGGGCTGAACGTGGAGGATGGAGCAGGATTTTTCACCATGAGGCTCCCAAAGGATGGAGGATGGAGCAGGGTTTTCAGCATGAGGCTCCCAAAGGATGGAGGATGGAGCAGGGTTTTTCACCACGAGGCTGCCAAAGGACCTGAGTTTCTGCACAAAGCTGGAGGAGCTGCCACCAAAACACAGAGGCATGCTGCGATGGATTAGACAAATCATGCAGCTCAAGGCATGTCCCTTGGGAGTGGAGAAAACTTGAGTGCTTGGACTTCAGCTGAGGGAACTCTGCATGTGTGTGGAAGAGCAGCAGGTAGAAGCAGCAAGAAGGCAGTAAGAGCTCATCAAAGAGATAAACACAGTGTTTGAAGATGAAGATGACTGGGCGCGAGGAGGAAGTTGTTCAGCGTGAGAGTGGTGAGAGGCTGGAATGGGTTGCCCAGGGAGGTGGTTGAGGCCCCATCCCTGGAGGTATTTAAGGCCAGGCTGGATGAGGCTTTGGCCAGCCTGATCTAGGGTAGGGTGTCTCTGGGAATGGCAGGGGAGTTGGAATGAGATGATTCTTGTGGTCTCTTCCAACCCTGAATGATTCTATGATTCTATTATGTTTTCCAGGGCCGTGTTAAAGGAACCAGTTAGTGATGCTGAAAAGTGGACTGGAGCTAACATGGTTCAAGAAAGCTCTTGCTTGTTTTATCATAGAATCAGAATGCATTGGGTTGGAAGCGACTCTTGAAGGTCATCTTGTCCAACTCACCTATAGTGAGCAGGGACATCTTCAAGTAGAACCATAGAAACGTAGAATGGTTGAGGTTGGAAGTGACCTCAAATATCATCCAGTTCCAATCTCTTGCCATGGACAGGAACACCTCCCATTAGAACAGGTCACTCGAAGTCTCATCTAACCTGGCCTTGAACACCTCCAGGGAGGGAACATCCACAACCTTCCTGGGCATCCTGTGCCAGTGTTTCATAGAATCATAGAATAATGGAATCAACCAGGTTGGAAGAGACCTCCAAGATCATCCAGTCCAACCTAGCACCCAGCCCTATCCAATTGACTAGACCATGGCACTAAGTGTCCCATCCAGTCTATTCTTGAACACATCCAGGGATGGTGACTCCACCACCTCCTTGGGCAGCCTCACCACTCTCACTGTAAAGAACTTCCTAACATCTAGTTTAAATCTCTCCTCTGCCAGTTTAAACCCATTACTCCTCATCCTGGTATTACAGGACCTTGTAAATAGTCCCTTCTCAGCCCTCCTGTAGGCTCTCTTCAGATCCTGGAACGCCACTTCAAGGTCTCCTCGAAACCTTCTCTTCTCCAGTCTACAGAGCTCCAACTCTCATAGCCTGTCCTCACAGCAGAGCTGCTGCAGCCCTCTGAGCATCTTTGTAGCCTCCTCCAGACTCGATCCAAAAGTTTGATGTCCTTCTCAGGTTGTTCAGGGCCCCAGCAGGTTTGACCTTGGATGTCTCCAGGAATATGGCCTCTACCACTTCTTGTCTGAGTAAAAGCTAATCTGAACCTCCAAAATATCTTTGCCCTATAATCTGGTCTGCCCACTGCTTCTAGCCTCGTGAAACTTTCCACAGAGCCCCATGCTGTAGACAGAAGCTCATTACCTGGCCAGATGGGGTGGTGAGGCTCATGGTAAGGCTGGAGGCAGGTCATCGTTGCCTATGTGCATTGCATAGCTTGATGCACCCTGCCAAAATGAACCTAGGATGCAGGTAAGGTACCAGGAGCTGAGAGGTCAAGCCAGCCAGCAAATGGGCATCATTGTAGGTGAGAGGCCAGTATCATCCAGCAAAGGCCTAGAGGTCCTGGGCTTAGAGCAATGTGTCAATACTGCCCAGCTAAT
Organism: Tricholaema leucomelas; assembly: GCA_013400475.1. NCBI lineage: Eukaryota > Metazoa > Chordata > Aves > Piciformes > Lybiidae > Tricholaema lacrymosa > Tricholaema leucomelas. Next base: position 1,269,283 of record WAAF01019757.1, read on the forward strand.
TTCCACCCTCAGCTTTGCTTTGAGATTCACTCCCAAATAAAACAACTGCTTCTACGCTCAAATTGGGGCTGCTAAGTGGAGGGGATTGCAGGGAAGCTTCAGTGAAGAGGTGATTAAATCCCCATCCCTGGAGGTGTTAAAAAAGGCAGAGATGTGCTGCTGAGGGCCATGGTTTAGCACCAGACTTGGTAGAGAATGGTTGGACTGGATGGTCTTAAAGGTCTTTCCAAAATGAAACAATTCTGACTCTGAACTGGCTGTTCTTCACCTGCCAGATCTGCTTGCTCAAAGCAACCCACAGATCCTCTCTTTTTCCAGGTGACTTTGCCTTTAGCCCTCTCCCCATGCACCTTGCTTGATAAATCTGCCTTTGTTGCCCACCAGAGTGTGTGTAGTGGCTCCTATCTGCTGTGTGGGTAGGCTCCTGTGCTCACAGCAGGGCAGCTGCATTTGGCATCCTGTGAAGCATGCACAGCCTAATTTCTAGGCAACCTAATTATGAGGGGAATTGTGAAATGCTGCAGTAAGCCATCAGGCATTTGCACTGAACAGGAGTCTGTAATTGATGAACAAATGGTAGCGCAGGGACTGTTGTCTCCAGCTGGATTTATACATCAGGAGGACAGTGAGACACAAGGACAAGGTGCTACAAAGGTGGCAAAGACAACACTAAGTACCATCCAGGGCCATGGACCACCCAGCAGGTGAGGTGACCTTTCCCTGCTGTTCCTGGGGCTGCAATGGCTGCAGGTTCTGCATCTTTGAAACACATAGAGATGTCTTTTAAACAGCTTCAGGAGTGGGAATTCAGCCACCTCCCTGGAAGCCTGTTCCAGTGCTTGAGAACCTTTTGGTGAAGAACTTTCTTCTAATATCTGACTTACATGTTACCTGCTGCAGCTTGAGACCATTTTCTCTTGTCCTATCAGAAAAGAGACTGACCTCACTTCTCTCCAACCTCTTTTCATGTAGTTGTAGAGAACAATGAGGTCTGTCCTGAGCCTCCTCTTCTCCAGACTGAACACCCCAATTCTCTCAGCCTCCTCTCTCTCCTCACAAGACCTGTTCTCCAGACTCTTCACTCACTTTGTTGCACTTCTCCAGGCCCTCTGTTTCCTTCTGGTAGCGAAAGCCCCCAAACTGAATACATCACTCAAGATGTGGCCACATCATTGCTGAGGGTAGACAGACATTCACTTCCCTGGTCCTACTGGCCATAGTGCTGCTGATCCACACCAGGATGCTATTGGCTTCTTGGCCACCTGGGCACACGCTGGCTCATCTTCAGCTGGCTGTTGACCAGCACCCCCATGTCTTTCTCTAGTGGGCAGCTTTCCAGCCACACTGCCCCAAGCCTGGAGCATTCATGGGGTTGTTGTGACTCAAGTGCAGGACACAGCACTCATCCTATCAATCCAGGCTGTTCAGGTCCCTCTGTAGAGCCTCCTACCCTCAAGAAGACAAACGTTCCCTCCCAACTTGGCATTGTCTGTCTGCAACCTGTCAGGTGGCCAAGAGAGCCAGTGGCATCCTGGCCTGGATCAGGAGCAGTGTGGCCAGCAGGACAAGGGAGGTTATTCTGCCCCTGTACTCAACACTGGTCAGGCTGCACCTTGAGTACTGTGCTCCTCAATTCAAGAGAGGTGTTGAGATACTGGAAGGTGTCCAGAGGTGTTGAGATACTGGAACATGTCCAGAACACGTGACAAAAATGGTGAGAGGCCTGGAGCACAGCCCTGTGAGGAGAGGCTGAGGGAGCTGGGGGTGTGCGGCCTGCATAAGGGGAGGCTCAGGGGTGTGACCTCATTACTGTCTATAACTACCTGAGGGGAGGTTGTAGCCAGGTGGGGTTGGTCTCTTCTGCCAGGCAATCAGCAACAGAAGAAGGGGACACAGTCTCAAGTTGTGCTGGGGAAGGTCTAGGCCGGATGTTAGGAGGAAGTTGTTGGCAGAGAGAGTGATTGGCTTTGGAATGGGCTGCCCAGGGAGGTGGTGGAGTTGCCATCCCTGGAGCTGTTCAAGAAAAGCCTGGCTGGGGCACTTAGTGCCATGGTCCGGTTGATTGGACAGGGCTGGGTGCTAGGTTGGGCTGAATGATCTTGGAGGTCTCTTCCAACCTGGTTGATTCTATGATTCTATGAAAAAAGGCTACATACACTGTCTGGCAGATCAAAATAGCAAAAATAGCCAACAAAACCATGTCTGGTTTTGGAAATAAGAAGTGAAAAACATCCTGGTCATAAATCCTAAGAACCACAACACAGAAATCAGGAACAAAATGTACCCACAGACCTACATCCACAGGTAAAGCACCACCTTCCCTGCAACAATTAGCAATCACAACATTGTGTTCCTTCCCATTACCCGCAGCCCTGCCTGAGCCACCCACCAGGCAAAATTGCAGGGTTGAGCTCAGAAGTGAGCATCAGCTGATTAGCTGAGAGCACCCCGAGAGCTGTGCTGCACAGTGGGGAGGCAGGGCTTGAAAACAGAGCAGAGAGCACAGCAGCCCTTGGGGCATGTCCTGGAGGTCCCGTGTACCCCAGAAATTTCCTCTCCCTCTGTGGTTTGAATGGGAGAGGAAAAAGGCGCGAACAGAGCTGTTTCTCCCCCCCTGCCCTGCAGGTGTGAAGGGGGGGGAGCAGGGGGGACCCTTCTGGCACGAGGAGTGCCCCGTGCCGGGCCCGCGCTGCACTCGGCTGAGGATTGGCTGTGAGCTTTTCGCGCCTAGGCAGTGGTAACGCTGCTCTTTGTCTGAGAAAGGGGATAAATATCGAGGGGTTCCCGCCTTGGGGTGTTCCCACCTTGGGGTGCTCCGGCCGTGGAGTTCGTCCCCACTTTGGATTGAGGAGAAAGTTCTTCACTGAGAGAGTCATTGGCTACTGGAATGGGCTGCCTGGGGAGGTGGTGGAGTCGCCGTCCCTGGAGCTGTTCAAGGCAGGATTGGACGTGGCACTTGGTGCCATGGTCTAGCCTTGAGCTCTGTGGTAACAGGTTGGACATGATGATCTGTGAGGTCTCTTCCAACCCTGATGATACTGTGAGACTGTGATATACTGTGTTCCCGCCTTGGTGTGCCTGCTTGGAGTTCTTCTCCACCTCACCTGGATAGCTTCTACACACGGAGCCTTTTCTCGCTCCGAAGACAAGCCCTGAAGGACTTCACCTTAAGCGTCCTATTGTGCTGCTTATCGCTTCCTAACCACCCTGAAGCTTTCTGAAAAGACCACGGGACAGCCCTTTGAATCGTGCTTCTTTCCAAGCCAGCTGTGTGAGTAGCGTATTAGGGCTCAGCCTGATTTGATAGTGGGGAACGCTATATTAACAGCACAAATCCTTTTCCAATTCCTCACTTCAAATTAGTCAAGTTTACCTGTGGCATCCTATTGTGTAGATATTCTCAACCAACCAAGAAAGAACCTGCTAATTAAATAGAAATTATCTTCTGTCTATAGTTTTGGGGAAAATAAAATAACTCTATTTTTATAAATGCCTGACTTGGCCTAATTAATTCCTGCCTCCATAACAGGGCAGACCTGCTCACGCGTTCAGGCACACTCAACACAGGTTCACACAGAGCCTAGAATGCTCAACACTGCTGAGAGAATTAGGCAGAAGCCATTCCTGTGGGTGATGGTGAGGGAATGCTTTCAATTGGAGGTGCTTCCAAATGGAGGAATCTCAGAATCCTCACAGGCACTGTTGGCTAAGGCTCAAACAAAATGCATTTTTTAGTTGAGCAAGAGGGTAAAGGTAGGAGCTTGTGTTGGTGGCCTTTGTCCAGCCTGCAATTCTGCTGCCCCTGCTCCGAGCCCTTTGCAGCGCTAACCCATCTGTGCTGGGAAGTGGTAGCAGAATTAGTGCTCTAAGGCAGAACAGTTTAATAAAGACCAACAGAGCTCCTTTAAGCCCTCCCCATAAGTAGGACAGCAGAAGTTTTTTTCCCAAGAAAAAGCAGCAGTTCAGTATTATTTGGGAAAAGTTCTCTGGGAAATAAATTAATAACCATTTCCCAGTCAGCTTTCTGCTGAACATCTCTGCCTGGTAGCCACTGCCTGCCAACCTCAATCAACATCACCACCTCTACATCTATGGGATATCTTTTGCTGCCTGCCTGCAGTTCACATGAACTGTCCGATTAGATCTTTGCAGTGGTGCATCCTAATGTGGGTCTAATGTCCCACCTCAATGGTCACCAAAGCAAGGTGCTTTGAAAGGTTGGCTCTGGTCTCTATTTCCTTATTCCTTTCTAACCAGGTTTTCTCCTCTTTCTTCTCCCATGTCTTTCAGTGTCATATACCTTTCTCATTTGCCATGTTGTTCCTGTTTACTGCTACTTCAACCCCCATTCTTAAGTCTTTCTGTCTCTCCTATCTCAGTCCCCCTCAGCTGTCTCTTTTTGTACTGATACTGTGGGAAGCTCTGTAGAATCATAGAATATTTTGAGTCAGAGGGGACATTAAAAGGCATCTAGTTCCAGCACCCTTGTCATGGGCAGAGACACCTTCCACTAGCCCAGGTTCATGTCCAGAGAAGGGCGACGAAGCTGGTGAAAGGCCTGGAACACAAACCCTATGAGGAGAGGCTGAGGGAGCTGGGGGTGTGCAGCCTGCAGAAGAGGAGGCTCAGGGCAGACCTCATTGCTGTCTACAACTACCTAAAGGAGGTTATAGCCAGGTGGGGTTGGTCTCTTCTGCCAGGTAACCAGCAACAGAACAAGGGGATAGAGTCTCAAGTTGTGCCAGGGCAGGTCTAGGCTGGATGTTAGGAGGAAGTTCTTGACAGAGAAAGTGATTGGCATTGGAATGGGCTGCCCAGGGAGGTGGTGGAGTCACTGTGCCTGGGGGTGTTCAAGAAAAGCCTGGATGAGGCACTTAGTGCCATGTTCTAGATGACTGGATAGGGCTGGGTGCTAGGTTGGACTGGATGATCTTGGAGTTCTCTTCCAACCTGTTTGATTCTATGATTCTATGATTGTAGGTTACTCAAGGCCTCACCCAGCCTGGCCTTGAACACCACCAGGGAGGAGGCATCCACAGCCATCCCTGGGCAACCTGTTCCCGCATCCCACCACCCTCATGGCAAAGAATTTCCTCCTAATATCCAGTCTAAATCTCCTTTCTTCCAGCTTAAAGCCACCTCCCCTTCATTATTCCCCAGCCTCTGCATGGAGCATAGTTTTCTGGTGACAGAAACATGCAGGAACCAGTCAAAAATGGGAAAGAAGCTTCATTTCTGGTCTGCTCAAGGACACTTAAGAGCCAGCTCTGCTTGTCGCGTTTGTTTGAAGTCCCATAGAAAGCCCAAGGACTGTGCAGGCCATGGAGGTTTCCGAGCGATGTGACTCATTCTGATGATAAATGCCTTAGTTGCAGAGCAACAAACACAATCCTTGAGATATTGTAGGTCTCACCTGCCTTATGCAGTGCGTTAACAGACCTGTGGCTGTAAGAGATTTTCCGTTTCTGTTGTTGTTGTTGAAGAGCAGAGACTAAGCGCAGAGACAGACTTTCGATTTGCTGCTTTTCCAGATGCTGCTGAAAGCTTAATGAATAAATAAGTACAAAATTAAAGTCTCATTACCCACCCCAAAAAGTCCCTGTCATTTGTTAAACCTTTCAGAGGAAGCCAGGAATGGGGGGGGAAGTGCCCATTAGAAGGATAAACATCTCACAGCTCTGAATGTCAAACCAAATTGAACAAAAATTAATTAACTTGGTGAGCATTAGAAGGGAGAGTTTGGTGTCAGCAGAGACTCTCTTTACCTGCTTGTATTTCCTGAACTAGCCGGGAAGGCACCGGAGGCTGCACAGGAATTGCTGTGTGCCAGGTGCAATCCTCACAGCTCACTTTCATGGAAGAAAACTCTTCCTCATTTCAGAAACCATTTTTCTTCCACCTTGAAGAAATTATCTGTAAATGGGCTTTTCCCTGGTGCCAGATGCTCTGAGAGCTAAACCACCTCTCATGCTGGGCGACTTATTAACCCAAAGATGTCCCTGAAATTGTTGTCCAAATCATTTGAAAGGAGTTTTGGATCAGGCCCCCAGTGCCAGCTGGTTTACAGCTACAGCTCAGCTTACAAATGATGCCCTGAAACGGAACTATCTGTGGCTGAGAGTTAATCCCCTTCGAATCAATAATTCCTGATCCCTGAAGCCATTGTTTCCATGATGGATGGCTGGAAGTCAGAGCCAACTTTCTGAAACCATTCCCTTTTCCTTCCCTTTCTGAAACAAGCTTCTTTTTACTATTATTTACACCCTCCCCCCAACTCATTATTATACCAGCTGATAAAACAAATGTAATCAACTCTTTTCTGCTCCATAAAATAGTTACTGCTAATTACTAGTTATTGGGCAGAAGCTTCCTAGCCACTCTGGAAGCTTTATAGTGACTGGGAGTTAACAGCCATGATTGCTTGTGGGAGAGCCACCATTCACTCTTGAGGGGGTTACACATGGCACACCAAAGAGTTTTCAACTGACAGAAGCCAAAAGAGCTGATTGAAAGGGATGTTGATGATTTGTCAGATATTAATACACATTTTAACATGTGTTTGAGTATGAGGCTATTCACTGCAAATTGAAATGCAAGCCACTGCATCCACTAGAAGCTTACTGGCCTTTTGCATACAAACCCACTTGATTTGTGTAGACAATCACAGTAATTGCTTGGACAAAGAGCTGCTGCCTTGTGCTTTCCTCATCTGAAAGTTGTTTCTGGGCATTAGGAAGTGCTAGCAGGAAGAAGACTCATTCAAAGATAGAGAATCATAGAATCAACCAGGTTGGAAGAGAACTCCAAGCTCATCCAGTCCAACCTATCACTCAGCCCTATCCAGTCATCTAGACCATAGCACTAAGTGCCTCATCCAGGCTTTTCTTGAACACCTTCAGGGACGGTGACTCCACCACCTCCCTGAGCAGCCCATTCCAATGCCAATCACTCTCTCTGCCAACAACTTCCTCCTAACATCCAGCCTATACCTCCCCTGGCAGAACTTGAGACTGTGTCCCCTTGTTCTGTTGCTGCTTGCCTGGGAGAAGAGATCAACCCCACCTGGCTACAGCCTCCCTTCGGGTAGTTATAGACAGCAATAAGGTCTGCTCTGAACCTCCTCTTCTCCAGGCTGCACACCCCCAGCTCCCTCAGCCTCTCCTCACAGGGCTGTGCTCCAGGTCTATGTAATGCCTGTGAGATGTTCCCAGTCCTTCTTTGCCAGTGTGTCAGTGTTTCTGGAGAGAGGAATTAATGAAGATCAGGGAAAAGTGACCCAACTACAGGACAATCTCATGGTCCTGGCTAGAAAAACTTGCTCTGTAATCTTTGTATAAAGACTGCTATCAGCTGCAGTGGGGAAAGTCAGCTGAATGGATCCTGACATCCTGTGCAAAGAGTAGAAAGCACATTTGTGCATCAACCCCACCATGCAAGTGCAGCACAAGCTCCTATCTTCTGGGCAGGGCAGGCAACCACAGCAGTGAGGGTGACACAGCAGGTCTGTAGGAGTCCAAGCACTCATACCTATCTCGAGTTGTCCTCAGGAGCAGTGGAAACTGGGAAAGACCAGGTAGGAACTGATGAGAATACCCAAAATGAATTGGACAGAGAGCAAGCTCTACTGGGAGTTCACAAAGAGGACTTCTTTTCTGCTTCTTCACCTCCCTCTCACTAATGTCTTAAGACAGACAAATATCTGGAAGCTGGTTGCCTATATCCTTCTGCACTCTACACCATGGCCACTGAGGCCATCACTGTCCCACAACCTATGTGGGAGCTTCTTCTTCCTTCACAGGAGGAAAAATATTTTCTTCACTATCAGTTCTGTCTTTTGCTGCTTAACTAGAATAGACATGACAAATTGCTTCCCCACCCCCACCTCCCACTTCACTCCTACAAATGGTGCTCTGATGGTTCCTTAAGTTCTTTTTCCTCTTGACTGTTGCTATCTCCAAACTCAGGTATTCATCCTTTCCTTTTCTGTCCAGCTTTTCTTCCCACTCTTCATACAACCCCCTCTGCAAGCAAGCCCTTTTCTTTCCCTGTCTGTATGAAGTTGTGTGCAGCACTCTTTATTTTTCATTCTTTTGAAAGCACAGTAAATAAAACACCAACTTAAACAAGACTCAACAAAGCCTGAAAGTACTCTGAGCGTTGGCTGGGAGTTTCTTTCCTTCTCTTCATTTCACCTATAAAATAATATGTGATATTAACCAAGGTGCAAGTTTCCCACTTCAAAACTCTGCTGTATTTTATAGACTTACAGCCCCATTAATTCTACTACATAATTCCCCTGAAGGGGAAGCAGAAAACGTTCATTACAAGCAGAACAGAGGAAAATCCAATGCTTTTGATTTGTGGGAACTAACACAAACTGTAGGGAAGTCAGGAAGTGAGCTATAGAAGAAAGCTGCATCCATGACAAAGGATGTCCAGAGAAGGGCCATTGGGTTGATAGAGGGCTGCAGCAGCTCTGCTATGAGGACAGACTGAAAGAGTTGGGGCTGTTCAGTCTGGAGAAGAGGAGGTTCCCAGGTGAACTTCTTGTGGCCTTCCAGGATCTGAAGGGGGCTACGAAAAAGCTGGGGAGGGACTTTTTAGGCTCTCAGGGAGTGACAGGACTGGGGGGAATGGAGCAAAGCTGGAGGTGGGGAGAGTCAGACTGGAGGTGAGGAGGTTGTTGAACATGAGAGTAGTGAGAGGCTGGAATGGGTTGCCCAGGGAGGTGGTTGAGGCCCCATGGCTGGAGGTGTTTAAGGCCAGGCTGGCTGAGGCTGTGGGCAGCCTGCTCTAGGGTAGGGTGTCCCTGGCCATGGCAGTGGGGTTGGAACTAGATGATCCTCGTGGTCCCTTCCAACCCTGACTGATTCTATGATTCTATGATGTTTACTCCCATTTAACTATGTATTAACTAGAAAAGAAACCTGCAGCCTCTTTGTCGTGGTTTGCCATGAGCAGCAATGGATGCAAAGAAGTGACAGCCCAAGGTCAAGTTTGACTCAAACTCCCTCTTCATGAAAACTTTGAGTAAGTCAGAAAGTGAGCTATAGAAGAAGCTGCCCCCATAACAAAGGACATTTACTCTCATTTACCTATGTATTAACTAGAAAAGAAACTTGCAGCTCCTTTGTCGTGATTCACTATGAACAGCCATGGATGCAAAGAAGTGACAGCCCAAGGTCAACTCTGACTCAAACTCCCTCTTCATGAAAAGTTTGGGTTTGCTTTGGTTTTCTTTTTCAATAATTTGGTTAATTTTTCCCTGTAGAATTTTTTACAGATAAATGGAGCTCCAGGAGGAAGCTGTTTATGTGTTGGGTTATTTTTATTGTATTTGGCAAACATTTTTTCCTGTAGAAGTAGAAAAACATTTTAAAAGGGGGGGAAAAAAAGAAAGGGGGTGGGGAGTGGTGGTGGTGTTTGTTTTTCTCTTGGAAGCCTAAAAATAAATCTGGCATAGATCTTGCAAGATATAAAAAAGGGCTTAAACACTGAAGCAATGCAAAGCACACTTAGAATCGTAGAATCAAGCAGGTTGGAAGAGACCTTCAAGATCATCCAGTCCAACCTTACACCCAGCCCTATCCAGTCATCTAGACCATGGCACTAAGTGCCCCATCCAGGCTTTTCTTGATCACCTCCAGGCACGGTGACTCCACCACCTCTCTGGGCAGCCCATTCCGATGGTAAATAACTCCCTCTGTGAAGAACTTCACTATTTAAGTCTGATGAAGAGCTCTCAGCTAACCCCAAACAGTTGCAGTTCAGGTTTAGTTTTGTGGTTTGGCACTCAAAACCAAAAAACCATTAGTTTCATTAACCTTTTCCTTCCTTATCCCTGCCAAATATAATCCCCCAAACCTTAAACTAAATTCTACTTCAGTTTGACCTGAAATGATTTTTGTCTCATGCTCTTTCTCTTTTGCCTATGGGTAATCTGTTACTTTGCCTCTAGACCATCTCATGCCAAAACCTAATGCTTAAGAAGACCTCCTTTTGAAGTGCAGATGAACTCTACCTCACTTAAAGAGTGAGCACAGGATTACCAGCATCTTAGGTTCAATTTCCAGCTACCAGTTTCTATCCAGAGGTGAAACTCTCTCTCAAGTCCATCATATCTTAAGTTTGACTCAGCCAAAAGTTCAGCTGGAAACTTAATGAAATACAAAACCTCCCTACAGCTGCAAACACAAGTCAGACATCGATCTGTGCTGTCTTTATTGTTTCTCATTTGTTCCAGCTTGAGACAGCCTGTGTAACTTGTGGAGGTGAGGCCAATAAGCAGAGATAGTCCCCACATTTGTTCCTGGGGGGCACTACAGCCTCGGCCGCTATTTCATTTCCGTGTGGCTGTCAGCTGAGAGTTGTGTTGGCAGGCAAAAGCTCCCCATGGTTTGAGCTGAAAGATTTCTGTGGTCTGTGAAAACACCTCAAATAAGTGAGGACATGTGCCCAAAACTGATTGCTCTTCCCAGGTACTACAAGAGGGAGCTGGGGTTGTGTAGCCTGGAGAAGAGAAGGCTCAGGAGTGACCTCATTGCTGTCTACAGCTACCTGAAGGAGGTTGTAGCCAGGTGGGGTTGGTCTCTTCTGCCAGGCAGCCAGCAACAGAAGAAGGGGACACAGTCTCAAGTTGTGGCAGGGGAGGTCTAGGCTGGATGTTAGGAGGAAGTTGTTGCCAGAGAGTGATTGGCATTGGAATGGGCTGCCCAGGGAGGTGGTGGAGTGGCCATCCCTGGAGGTGTTGAAGCAAAGCCTGGCTGGGGCACTTAGTGCCATGGTCTGGTTGATTGGATAGGGCTGGGTGCTAGGTTGGACTGGATGATCTTGGAGTTCTCTTCCAACCTGTTTGATTCTATGATTCTATGATAACAGGTGGCTGAGGAGACCTCAACTGGCAAATCCAATCTGGCCACCTGTCTTTCTGCACTGCCATTCATGGCAGTTGTCTTAGGCAGGTCTCGATGATGAGGCAGAGCCCAAGTCAGGAACATTTTTTTTTTTTTTTTAAAGAAATCCTTTTCTTGAAGTCTTTTAACAAGTTCAGCCTCACAAACTGCCAAAGAGCACTTAATCAAATCTGTTGGGAGTGCTACTTCTGAGCTCCTGAGCGTTGTACAGACATGGAATTATCACCGGCCTGACAGTATTTATAACTAAGCCTGAGGCTCATAAATCACAACACAATAAATCCTGAGCTCAGAGGACCACAAAAATGTCCAGGAGTTAAGTGACCAAATAATCATTATAAAAATTAATAATGATTTTGTATAAAATAGCCTTTTTCACTAGTGGATTTCAAACTGCTTGACATTAGAGAGTTCATCACAGAGTTGTAGAATCAGTCAGGATTGGAAGGAACTACAAGGGTCATTTACTTTCAACCTCCCTGCCATGCCCAGGGACACCCTACCCTAGAGCAGGCTGCACACAGCCTCAGCCAGCCTGGCCTTAAACACCTCCAGGGATGGG